>JAJGRX010000880.1:0-340366 GCA_025461125.1 Carex kokanica
GGCTGTATGCGGGGATGCACCGAAATGCGGAGTGAACAAAAATGAACAGGAAAAAAAAAGGGACTCAATACAGGGAATTCTCATAGGCGGCTGTATGAAATACTCCAAATTTCAGGGTGGCCGAAATTCAAAAAAATAAACAGAAGTAAGACAGGACTTCTCATATCGGCTGTATGCGGGGATGCACCGAAATGCGGAGTGAACAAAATGAACACAAAAGAAAAAGGGACTCAATACAGGGAATTCTCATAGGCGGCTGTATGCTGAAATACTCCAAATTTCAGGGTGGCCGAAATTCAAAAAAATGAAAACGAGAAGTAAGACAGGACTTCTCATATGCGGCTGTATGCGGGGATGCACCAAAATGCGGAGTGAACAAAAATGAACAGGAAAAGAAAAAGGGACTCAATACAGGAATTCTCATCGGCTGTATGCTGAAATACTCCAAATTTCAGGGTGGCCGAAATTCAAAAAATGAAAACGAGAAGTAAGACAGGACTTCGCATATGCAGCTGTATGCGGGGATGCACCGTGAAATGGGCGGAGTGAACAAAAATGAACAGGAACAAAAGACAAAGGGACTTCAATACAGGGAAATTCCTCAGTAGGCGGCTGTATACAGAAAATACTCCAAATTACAGGGCTTCCGAAATTCAAAAAAATTACAACGAGAAGTAAGACAGGCACATTCTCATATGCGGCATGTAGCGGGGAGGCACCGAAATGCTGAGTGAACAAAATGAACAGGAAAGAAAGAAAAAAGGGACTCAAGTAAGGGAATTCTCATAGGCGTCTGTATCTGAAATACTCCAATTTCAGGGTGGCCGAAATTCAAAAAAATGAAAATGAGAAGTAAGACAGGGACTTCTCATATGCGGCTGTATGCGGGGATGCACCGAATGCGGAGTGAACAAAAATGAACAGACAAAAAGAAAAGGGACTCAATACAGGGATTCTCATAGGCCGCTGTATGCTGAAATACTTTAAATTTCAGGGTGGCCGAAATTCAAAAAAATGAAACGAGGAGTAAGCAGGGACTTCTCATATGCGGCTGTATGCGGGGATGCACCGAAATGCGGAGTGAACAAAACTGAACAGACAAAAGACAAAGGGACTCAATACAGGGAATTCTCATAGTCGGCTGTATACTGAAATACTCAAATTCAGGGTGGCCGAAATTCAAAAAAATGAAACGAGAAGTAAGACAGGCACTTCTCATATGCGGCTGTATGCGGGATGCACCTAAATGGGGGAGTGAACAAAATATGAACAGGAAAAAGAAAAAGGGAACTCAATACAGGGAATTCTCATAGGCCGGCTGTATGATGAAATACTCCAAATTTCAGGGTGACCGAAAATTCAAAAAAATGAAAACGAGAAGTAAGACAGGGACTTCTCATATGCGGCTGTATGCGGGGATGCACCGAAATGCGGAGTGAACAAAAATGAACAAACAAAGAAAAAAGGGACTCAATACAGGAATTCTCATAGGCGGCTGTAATGCTGAAATACTCCAAATTTCAGGTCGGCCGAAATTCAGAAAAATTACAACGAGAAGTCAGACAGGCACTTCTCATATGCGGCTGTATGCGGGGATGCACCGAAATGCGGAGTGAACAAAAATGAATAGGAAAAAGAAAAAGGGACTCAATACAGGGAATTCTCATAGGCGGCTGTATGCCTGAAAAACTCCAAATTTCAGAGTGGCAGAAATTCAAAAAAAATGAAAATGAGAAGTAAGACAGGCACTTCTCATATGCGGCTGTATGCGGGGATGCACCGAAATGCGGAGTGAACAAAAATGAACAGGAAAAATAAAAAGGGACTCAATACAGGGAATTCTCATAGGCGGCTGTATGATGAAATACTCCAAATTTCAGGGTGGCTGAAATTCAAAAAAATTACTACGAGAAGTAAGACAGGGACTTCTCATATGCGGCTGTATGCGGGGATGCACCCAAAATGCGGAGTGAACAAAAATGAACAGACAAAAGAAAAAAGGGACTCAATACAGGGAATTCTCATAGTCGGCTGTATACTGAAATACTTCAAATTTCAGGGTGGCCGAAATTCAAAAAAATGAAAACGAGAAGTAAGACAGGCACTTCTCATATGCGGCTGTATGCGGGGATGCACCTAAATGGGGAGTGAACAAATATGAACAGGAAAAAGAAAAGGGAACTCAATACAGGGAATTCTCATAGGCGGCTGTATGATGAAATACTCCAAATTTCAGGGTGACCGAAATTCAAAAAAATGAAAACGAGAAGTAAGACAGGGACTTCTCATATGCGGCTGTATGCGGGATGCACCGAAATGCGGAGTGAACAAAAATGAACAAACAAAAGAAAAAGGGACTCAATACAGGGAATTCTCATAGGCGGCTGTAAGCAGAAATACTCCAAATTTCAGGTCGGCCGAAATTCAGAAAAAATTACAACGAGAAGTCAGACAGGCACTTCTCATATGCGGCTGTATGCGGGGATGCACCGAAATGAGGAGTGAACAAAAATGAACTAGGAAAAAGAAAAAGGGACTCAATACAGGGAATTCTCATAGGCGGCTGTATGCCGAAAATACGCCAAATTTCAGTGTGGCTGAAATTCAAAAAATGAAAACGAGAACTAAGACAAGGCACTTCTCATATGCGGCTGTATGCGGGGATGCACCGAAATGCGGTAGTGAACAAAAATGAACAGGAAAAAAGAAAAAAGGGACTCAATACAGGGAATTCTCATAGGCGGCTGTATGCTGAAATACTCCAAATTTCAGGGTGGCCGAAATTCAAAAAAATGAAAATGAGAAGTAAGACAGGCACTTCTCATATGCGGCTGTATACGGGGATGCACTGAAATGCGGAGTGAACAAAAATGAACAGGAAAAATAAAAAGGGACTCAATACAGGGAATTCTCATAGGCGGCTGTATGATGAAATACTCCAAATTTCAGGGTGGCTGAAATTCAAAAAATGAACTACGAGAAGTAAGACAGGGACTTCTCATATGCGGCTGTATGCGGGGATGCACCCAAAATGCGGAGTGAACAAAAATGAACAGACAAAAGAAAAAAGGGACTCAATACAGGGAATTCTCATAGGCGGCTGTATGCTGAAATACTCCAAATTTCAGTGTGGCCGAAATTCAAAAAAATGAAAACGAGAAGTAAGACAGGGACTTCTCATATGCGGCTGTATGCGGGGATGCACCCAAAATGCGGAGTGAACAAAAATGAACAGGAAAAAAAAAGTGACTCAATATCGGGAATTCTCATAGCGGCTGTATGCTGAAATACTTCAAATTACAGTGAGGCCGAAATTCAAAAAAATGAAAACGAGAAGTAAGACAGGGACTTCTCATATGCGGCTGTATGCGGGGATGCACCGAAATGCGGAGTGAACAAAAATGAACAGGAAAAAGAAAAAGGGACTCAATACAGGGAATTCTCATAGGCGGCTGTATGCTGAAATACTCCAAATTTCAGGGCGTCCGAAATTCAAAAAAAATTACAACGAGAAGTAAGACAGGCGCTTCTCATATGCGGCTGTATGCGGGGATGCACCGAAATGCGGAGTGAACAAAAATGAACAGGAAAAATAAAAAGGGACTCAATACAGGGAATTCTCATAGGCGGCTGTATGCAGAAATACTCCAAATTACAGGGCGGCCGAAATTCAAAAAAATTACAACGAGAAGTAAGACAGGCACTTCTCATATGCGGCAGTATGCGGGGATGCACCGAAATGCGGAGTGAACAAAAATGAACAGGAAAAAGAAAAAAGGGACTCAATACAGGGAATTCTCATAGGCGGCTGTATGCTGAAATACTCCAAATTTCAGGGTGGCCGAAATTCAAAAAAAATGAAAACGAGAAGTAAGACAGGGACTTCTCATATGCGGCTGTATGCGGGGATGCACCGAAATGCGGAGTGAACAAAAATGAACAGACAAAAGAAAAAGGGACTCAATACAGGGAATTCTCATAGGCGGCTGTATACTGAAATACTTCAAATTTCAGGGTGGCCGAAATTCAAAAAAATGAAAACGAGAAGTAAGACAGGCAATTCTCATATGCGGCTGTATGCGGGGATGCACCTAAATGGGGAGTGAACAAATATGAACAGGAAAAAGAAAAGGGAACTCAATACAGGGAATTCTCATAGGCGGCTGTATGATGAAATACTCCAAATTTCAGGGTGACCGAAATTCAAAAAAATGAAAACGAGAAGTAAGACAGGGACTTCTCATATGCGGCTGTATGCGGGGATGCACCGAAATGCGGAGTGAACAAAAATGAACAAGCAAAAGAAAAAGGGACTCAATACAGGGAATTCTCATAGGCGGCTGTAAGCAGAAATACTCCAAATTTCAGGTCGGCCGAAATTCAGAAAAATTACAACGAGAAGTCAGACAGCCACTTCTCATATGCGGCTGTATGCGGGGATGCACCGAAATGCGGAGTGAACAAAAATGAACAGGAAAAGAAAATAGGGACTCAATACAGGGAATTCTCATAGGCGGCTGTATGCCGAAAAACTCCAAATTTCAGTGTGGCTGAAATTCAAAAAAATGAAAACGAGAACTAAGACAGGCACTTCTCATATGCGGCTGTATGCGGGGATGCACCGAAATGCGGTGTGAACAAAAATGAACAGGAAAAAGAAAAAGGGACTCAATACAGGGAATTCTCATAGGCGGCTGTATGCTGAAATACTCCAAATTTCAGGGTGGCTGAAATTCAAAAAAATGAAAATGAGAAGTAAGACAGGCACTTCTCATATGCGGCTGTATGCGGGGATGCACCGAAATGCGGAGTGAACAAAAATGAACAGGAAAAATAAAAAGGGACTCAATACAGGGAATTCTCATAGGCGGCTGTATGCTGAAATACTCCAAATTTCAGGGTGGCTGAAATTCAAAAAAATTACAACGAGAAGTAAGACAGGGACTTCTTATATGCGGTTGTATGCGAGGATGCACCGAATTGCGGAGTGAACAAAAATGAAAAGACAAAAGAAAAAAGGGACTCAATACAGGGAATTCTCATAGGCGGCTGTATGCTGAAATACTCCAAATTTCAGGGTGGCCGAAATTCAAAAAAATGAAAACGAGAAGTAAGACAGGGACTTCTCTTATGCGGCTGTATGCGGGGATGCACCCAAAATGCGGAGTGAACAAAAATGAACAGGAAAAAGAAAAAGGGACTCAATACAGGGAATTCTCATAGGCGGCTGTATGCTGAAATACTCCAAATTTCAGGGTGGCCGAAATTCAAAAAAATGAAAACGAGAAGTAAGACAGGGACTTCTCATATGCGGCTGTATGCGGGGATGCACCGAAATGCGGAGTGAACAAAAATGAACAGGAAAAAGAAAAAGGGACTCAATACAGGGAATTCTCATAGGCGGCTGTATGCTGAAGTACTCCAAATTTCAGGGCGGCCGAAATTCAAAAAAATTACAACGAGAAGTAAGACAGGCACTTCTCTTATGCGGCTGTATGCGGGGATGCACCGAAATGCGGAGTGAACAAAAATGAACAGGAAAAATAAAAAGGGACTCAATACAGGGAATTCTCATAGGCGGCTGTATACAGAAATACTCCAAATTACAGGGCGGCCAAATTCAAAAAAATTACAACGAGAAGTAAGACAGGCACTTCTCATATGCGGCAGTATGCGGGGATGCACCGAAATGCGGAGTGAACAAAAATGAACAGGAAAAAGAAAAAAGGACTCAATACAGGGAATTCTCATAGGCGGCTGTATGCTGAAATACTCCAAATTTCAGGGTGGCCGAAATTCAAAAAAATGAAAATGAGAAGTAAGACAGGCACTTCTCATATGCGGCAGTATGCGGGGATGCACCGAAATGCGGAGTGAACAAAAATGAACAGACAAAAGAAAAAGGGACTCAATACAGGGAATTCTCATAGGCGGCATGTATGCTGAAATACTTCAAATTTCAGGGTGGCCGAAATTCAGAAAAATGAAAACGAGAAGTAAGACAGGCACTTCTCATATGCGGCTGTATGCGGGGATGCACCTAAATGGGGAGTGAACAAATATGAACAGGAAAAAGAAAAGGGAACTCAATACAGGGAATTCTCATAGGCGGCTGTATGATGAAATACTCCAAATTTCAGGGTGACCGAAATTCAAAAAAATGAAAACGAGAAGTAAGACAGGGACTTCTCATATGCGGCTGTATGCGGGGATGCACCGAAATGCGGAGTGAACAAAAATGAACAAACAAAAGAAAAAGGGACTCAATACTGGAAATTCTCATAGGCGGCTGTAAGCAGAAATACTCCAAATTTCAGGTCGGCCGAAATTCAGAAAAATTACAACGAGAAGTCAGACAGCCACTTCTCATATGCGGCTGTATGCGGGGATGCACCGAAATGCGCAGTGAACAATAATGAACAGGAAAAAGAAAAATGGACTCAATACAGGGAATTCTCATAGGCGGCTGTATGCTGAAATACTCCAAATTTCAGGGTGGCCGAAATTCAGAAAAATTACAACGAGAAGTAAGACAGGGACTTCTCATTTGCGGATGTATGCGGGGATGCACCCAAAATGCGGGGTGAACAAAAATGAAAAGGAAAAAGAAAAAGGGACCCAATACAGGGAATTCTAATAAGCGGTTGTATGCTGAAATACTCCAAATTTCAGGGTGGCCGAAATTCAAAAAAATGAAAACGAGAAGTAAGACAGGCACTTCTCATATACGGCTGTATGCGGGGATGCACCGAAATGCGGAGTGAACAAAAATGAACAGACAAAAGAAAAAGGGACTCAATACAGGGAATTCTCATAGGCGGCTGTATGCTGAAATACTCCAAATTTCAGGGCGGCCGAAATTCAAAAAAATTACAACGAGAAGTAAGACAGGCACTTCTCATATGCGGCTGTATGCGGGGATGCACCGAAATGGGGAGTGAACAAAAATGAACAGGAAAAAGAAAAAGGGACTCAATACAGGGAATTCTCATAGGCGGCTGTATGCCGAAAAACTCCAAATTTCAGTGTGGCTGAAATTCAAAAAAATGAAAACGAGAACTAAGACAGGCACTTCTCATATGCGGCTTTATGCGGGCGGCACCGAAATGCGGAGTGAAGAAAAATGAACAGGAAAAAGAAAAAGGGACTCAATACAGGGAATTCTCATAGGCGGCTGTATGCTGAAATACTCCAAATTTCAGGGTGGCCGAAATTCAAAAAAATGAAAATGAGAAGTAAGACAGGCACTTCTCATATGCGGCTGTATGCGGGGATGCACCGAAATGCGGAGTGAACAAAAATGAACAGGAAAAATAAAAAGGGACTCAATACAGGGAATTCTCATAGGCGGCTGTATGATGAAATACTCCAAATTTCAGGGTGGCCGAAATTCAAAAAAATTACAACGAGAAGTAAGACAGGGACTTCTCATATGCGGCTGTATGCGGGGATGCACCCAAAATGCGGAGTGAACAAAAATGAACAGACAAAAGAAAAAAGGGACTCAATACAGGGAATTCTCATAGGCGGCTGTATGCTGAACTACTCCAAATTTCAGTGTGGCTGAAATTCAAAAAAATGAAAACGAGAAGTAAGACAGGCACTTCTCATATGCGGCTGTATGCGGGGATGCACCGAAATGCGGTGTGAACAAAAATGAACAGGAAAAAGAAAAATGGACTCAATACAGGGAATTCTCATAGGCGGCTGTATGCTGAAATACTCCAAATTTCAGGGTGGCCGAAATTCAAAAAAATGAAAACGAGAAGTAAGACAGGGACTTCTCATATGCGGCTGTATGCGGGGATGCACCCAAAATGCGGAGTGAACAAAAATGAACAGGAAAAAGAAAAATGGACTCAATACAGGGAATTCTCATAGGCGGCTGTATGCTGAAATACTCCAAATTTCAGGGTGGCCGAAATTCAAAAAAATGAAAACGAGAAGTAAGACAGGGACTTCTCATATGCGGCTGTATGCGGGGATGCACCGAAATGCGGAGTGAACAAAAATGAACAGGAAAAAGAAAAAGGGACTCAATACAGGGAATTCTCATAGGCGGCTGTATGCTGAAATACTCCAAATTTCAGGGTGGCCGAAATTCAAAAAAATTACAACGAGAAGTAAGACAGGCACTTCTCATATGCGGCTGTATGCGGGAGGAACCAAAATGCGGAGTGAACAAAAATGAACAGGAAAAAGAAAAAGGGACTCAATACAGGGAATTCTCATAGGCGGCTGTATGCTGAAATACTCCAAATTTCAGGGTGGCCGAAATTCAAAAAAATGAAAACGAGAAGTAAGACAGGGACTTCTCATATGCGGCTGTATGCGAGGATGAATCCAAATGCGGAGTGAACAAAAATGAACAGGAAAAAGAAAAAGGGACTCAATATATGGATTTTCTCATAGGCAGCCTTATGCTAAAATACTCCAATTTTCAGGGTGGCCGAAATTCAAAAAAATGAAAACGAGAAGTAAGAAAGGGACTTCTCATATGCGGGTGTATGCGGGGATGCACCGAAATGCGGAGTGAACAAAAATGAACAGGAAAAAGAAAAAGGGACTCAATACAGGGAATTCTAATAGGCGGCTGTATGCTGAAATACTGCAAATTACAGGGTGGCCAAAATTCAAAAAAATGAAAACGATAAGTATGACAGGGACTTCTCATATGCGGTTTTATGCGGGGATACACCAAAATTCGTAGTGAACAAAAATGAACAGGAAAAAAGAAAAAGGGACTCAATATAGGGAATTCTCTTAGGCGGCTGTATGCTGAAATACTCCAAATTACAGGGTGGCCGAAATTTAAAAAAATGAAAACGATAAGTAAGACAGGGACTTCTCATATGCGGCTGTATGCAGGGATGCACCAAAAAACAGAGTAAACAAAAATGAACAGGAAAAAGAAAAAGGGACTCAATACGGGAATTCTCTTAGGCGGCTGTATGCTGAAATACTCCAAATTACAGGGTGGCCGAAATTCAAGAAAATAAAAACGAGAAGTTAGACAGGGACTTCTCACATGCGGCTGTATGCGGTGATGCACCAAAATGCGGAGTGAACAAAAATGAACAGGAAAAAGTAAAAGGGACTCAATACAAGGAATTCTCATATGCAGCTGTATGCTGAAATACTTCAAATTACAGGATCATGACATTTTAATTTTATTTTGATTAATATTAAGAGGTTATAAAATATATCAATGCGGATATACTCTGGATGTTGATTTTTTTAACTTATAAAACCAAAGTCAAAAAGTGATAATTTTTTATATGTATGTAAAGTAAACAATATTAATTAATCATATCTAACTGTTTTATTTTGACATATAACTTTAAAAAAATATTTTTAGAAAATTAAACAATAAAGACATAATGAATGCTTAAAAAATAAAGACATTTAAATCCTCGTCTTTAGTAATCCATGCCAGTCAATTAAAATTGCTGTGGTGCATCAAAAATCGCGTATATTGAGTATGCCTCAGAAGGAGATTTTTTATTTATATAAATTATTGTGATATTATAAAGGAAAACAAAAAGAGTGCAGGATTTTTTTTATGGTATTGATTGATAAAAGAAAATTCCGATTCAAAATTTTGATATCGATTTATTTTCGGATTCATAATGTTTTTTTTGTTCTAAAAGTGTGTCTGATTTTCTTGAAGAAAAAAATGGTTGGATTTTCTGAAACAAAAATAGTGCTGGGATTTTTTCTGAAACAGTTGATGGAATTTTTTTAAATAGAAAGTGGCTGAAACTTTTTCTTAATTAGAAGACTAGATAGAAAAAAAAATTCGACTCCAAAGTTCGGATTCATCTGTACCATTGAAAAATTTCAACACTCTTTCTATTTCTTTGTTATTTAATAATTATTTATAAATAAAAAATTCTCCATCAAAACGTATAAGCATCAATAATTAAACAAGATTTATTATAAAATTCAAATCTAAGCAAATTAAAAATTTAATTTGGAGAACAACAATATTTTAAATTTATAAAGAAGTGATGTAAAATAAATTTTGGTAATTAAAATACTCTTATTTGAAATAAATTTTAAATAATACTTTTTCGATCTTCTTATGCACGAATCTTAAAGATAATTCCAACAGATCAATGTGTATCTACTCTTCTTCTTATTTGTCAACGGTCTATATAATCTATTATATATGAGGAGGGCTCAAATGTCTCATTGCTTCATGCACCAATCGTACTCCAACATCTTTATCTTCAATTTCGGAGATCAAACAGACAGTTTGAACCACTCAATATGATGTCAACCTTAAAATATGATTGGAGACCAAATTTTATATTTTTTGAAATTTTTTTACTATTTTTTAAGATAGGTACAAAATCAATATTTTTCCGGAAATTGTGGATTATCTAAAAACAATGATTTTGTACCTATCTTAAAGAATAGTAAAATATTTCAAAAAAATATAAAATTTGGTCTCCAATTATATTTTAACGTGGATATCATGTTGAGCGGTTCATATCATCTGTTGAATATAAAAATATTGGGATATGTTTGAGGCATGAAGATATCTATTATATGAATAGGCCCTCAAAGGTGCTGACTTTCTTATGCTATAAATGCATTATTTTCTCCAAGTCTTTTTTTTTTTTAAAGCTTGGTAGATGCTATTTTCTCCAAGTCAAATGCAATAATGAATTATTAAAATATCACTAAATTAGTATTCTAACGGAGTCCGGAAGTTACCAAATTATGCGTGTAGAAATTGTCTTGCAATAGAAGATTCAAAAAAAAAATTATAATCTAAACTATTTTAGTGATGACTGAAACTGAGGTAAGAGATAAGTTCTAGAAATTTGCAAGTTTGTGTAAAATGTAGTGTAAGTATTAAGAACAATATTACTAATTGAAACATTAAACTTATGGAATTGGAAACATTGAGCTTATAGAATTTTGACAAATCGTTCTAATTTTTAATAAATCTAGTGAAGTAACAATAAATGCTTGTTTAATAAAACATATTATTATATATATTTTTAAATTAAATCTATCTTATAACTTAATTTGGAATCCATGAAGTAACAGTTTTGTAAATAGTTACACAAACAAATAGTTCTCATGTATATTATCGTAACATTACAAGTGGTCTCCTGTTTTAGCGAATTTATCTCTTCCTCTTTTCAATTGCCTCTGTAATATTTCCGTCTCTCTTTTTCTCCAATCTTCTATCACTTTCGTTGTTTCTTCTAGTAAAGATTATACTCCTAACTTATTTTTTTTGTGGAAAAATAAGAGTCATGCTCTCATTTGATTGATTATAAGGTGTTACAAGAGTTTTGTAACAAATAAAAATATACTCTTAACTTATATTAACCACTATTGGTTTTCTCCAATATTATATATTAGTAACACTATGTTTTGTATTTGTAATCGTTGAATTAAAAGATAAAATTCATACGGCCGGAGTCCTTACAATAATATGAAATACATGGAAAACATTCAAAAATTGTTTTATAAACTACACACTTCAACCGAAAGCAATGAAATTCGTTCACACATAATACATTTTGTTCACGCCAAATGCATTTTGTTAGTCGGGCTTTAGGATCTTAATCAGTGATTTGGGCCATGTACTTCACTGATTATAACTTCAACACCGGGCTTCTTGTAAACATGAATCCAAAGCATAAATCAATATGAGCTACGCGTAGCCTCACTCATATTGTTAATTAGCCAGAAGACTGTAAAACAAAAAATAAAAAAATAAGCCATTTATTGATCATATCAAAAATCAAAACATGAATCATATAATGTATTTAACTTACTATTTGACCCATCATAACATCTCATTATAAGAAAATTTGGATAAGAAAAGTATGTACAAGTAGGAGGTCAAAGTAGAGTCAACATTGATTGATATTGATACGGGAAAATGAAGTAGTTTTAATATATAGTTGACTTTTTGACTGGGCCGCGGCCATTATACAAGACATGATCATAGGTGTGACATAATTTTGTCAACGTGAGAATTAGAAAGTAATTTCTTTTTCATAAAAACTTGCTAATATGAATTCATGAGTACACAAAAAATTTAACAATAATTATTATTACGTTGGATTTGAAATTAGAAAAAAAAATCCAACTATATAATATTAAGCAAACAGATGTGGTCAACACGTACTAAACAATTAAGTTCAAATTCTGTTATACACATTTTTTTTCCTATGTTCTAATTTTTGGTTGCAATTCTTTGCACACATAAGCCATAAGTAATGAGTTACATGCAAATCAAATGAATAATAAATTTAGTGTTGTTATATATGTGTGAGAATATATATAGTTACAATGGATTATTAGGTGCCATGTGTGATCTCACCATCGATCATACAAATTCAAACACCATGAGTTAATGGAAATTACAGAGTTGGGCTGTCCAAATAATGGACCGGTCCAAATTACAGAGTTGGGCTGTCCAAATAAATGGATACCTCTAGTAACAAAAGATGTTTCTTCTTCTTATTTTTCTTCTGACAGCTCTGTTGAGCTTGGCTGAAGGCGATTAGGCGACAATGCAAATAGGGTGCAATTTCGCACACCATTTTCGTTCTCTCCTTCAATTTAACAAGTACCTTGATGGTTTAGTCCGAAAATCGGACACGAGTGTTCTTCTGCTCTTTAATCGTGTAAACATAACTGAAGGTATAAATTTCGATAGAGGTAGTCTCCATGTATATTACCGTAACATTTACAAGTGGTCTCCTGTTTCAGCAAATTTCTCTCTTCCTCTTTTCAATTGCCTTTGGAAGATTCCCGTCTCTCTCTTTCTCCAATCTTTTATCACTTTCGTTGTGTCTCCTAGTAGATATTATACTCCTAATTTTTTTTTTTTGTGCAAAAATAAGAGTCATGCTCTCATTTCATTAATTATAAGGTGTTACAAAAGTTTTGTAACAAATAAAATATACTCCTAACTTATATTAACTTTTATTGGTTTTCTCCAATATCTAATATTAGTAACACTATGTTTTGTATTTGTAATCGTTGAATTAAAAGATATATAAAATCCATACGGCCAGAGTCCTTACAATAATATGAAATACATGGAAAACTATTCAAAAATTGTTTTATAAACTACACTTCAACCGAAAGCAATGAAATTAATTCGTTCACACATAATACATTTTGTTCACGCGAAATGCATTTTGTTAGTCGGGCTTTTAAGATCTTAATCAGTGATTTGGGCCATGTACTTTACTGATTATAACTTACTATTTGACCCTTCACAGCATCTTATTATAAGAAAATTTGAATAAGAAAAGTATGTACAAGTAGAAATTTCATTATCGGATAATTATAAACTAGGTCAAAGTAGAGTCAACATTGATTGATATTGATAGAATTCACATGACTCAAGCAAATTATGATTGGAAAGTTCTTTTAACATGACATGAATCTAAAAACAGATCCCCTACAGTCTCCGTAGGCACTGGATTGAGTTTGCTCCAAATTAATAGGATTAATCTGGGCTGTCCACATCAATTTGCTTGAGTCAAGTACCTGGGAGTATACGGATCCATATTGATACGGGAAAATGAAGTTGACTTTTTGATTGAATATACGGATCCACAGGCACTGGATTGAGTTGACTTTTTGATTGGGCCACGGCCCACGGCCCATCGGCGGCTATTATACAAGACATGATCATAGGTGTGACATAATTTTGTCAACGTGAGAATTAGAAAGTAATTTCTTTTTCATGAAAACTTGCTAATTATGAATTCTCATATACACAAAAAATTTAACAATAATTATTATTATTACGTTGGATTTGAAATTAGAAAAAAAAAATCCAACTATATAAAATTAAGCAAACAGATGTGGTCAACACGTACTAAACAATTAAGTTCAAATTCTATTATACACATTTTTTTTCCTATGTTCTAATTTTTTGGTTGCAATTCTTTGCACACATGAGACATAAGTAATGAGTTACATGCAAATTAAATGAATAATAAATTTAGTGTTGTTATGTGTGAGAATATATATAGTTACAATTAATGGATTATTAGGTGCCATGTGTGATCACACCATCATACAAATTCAAACACCATGAGTTAATGGAAATTGTTGCATAATAAGGATCTTCAAGTAGAATATAAAACAATCAACGATTTAAACTATTTTATGTTGTCTTAGAATAAGTTCTCAGTTTCTCAACACTAATTTCAAAATAACATAACAAGAGGGATAACGATTTAAACGAATATAATATATATAATTAAGATATTAGAGGATAATCAAAGCCAACAATTTTTTTAATTAGGCAGTCAAAATTGTCCACAAAAGAAGGAAGCGGGGCCCACCACTGCCACCATCAAAGAAGGAATGCCTATTCTCTGCATTAACTAAAAAAGAGAATCTTTTGAGTTAATGAATCTCAACCGTTTGATTTTAAATAGAGCTAATTTGGCTTCTTCCTATAACATAAGGGGCCCTTTAATATTAGTACGGATCTTGTCCGTACGAATCTTACAACAGATCGAATGGTCGAAATGCATTAACTCAGGAGATTCCTTTTGAGTTAACGCAGAGAATATGAATTCGTCAAAGAAGTCCAGGAACTCACAAAGATTGAGACGTAATATTATAATATTTTATGTACTAATTAATGTTTTGATTTAAATTCGTATTTTCAGTCTTTTGTGAGTACAATAATCTTTTTTTTTTTTTAAGAAATTACCTTTAGTAATCGTTTTTTTTAATTGTTACCGTACTTTTGTCTTTGGATCTTCTTATGCACGAATCTTAAAGATAATTCCAACAGATCAATTAATGTGTATCTACTCTGCTTCTTATTTGTCAACGGTCTATATATATAATCTATTACTAGTATCGTGCCCATGTGTTGCGACGGAATATATGATAAGATAACAAAACTAAATTCTCATACAAAATAACAAATTTTCATAAAAAAACAAAATTAGAAATATATTCTACATTTATCACAGTAATATGTATAGAAATAAGGAAGTAGATAAATAAGGAAGTGAACAAAAAATTGATTTGCATTGTGATCCACCGTCTAGAAAATTTCAATTGGAGAGGGAGAAATAAGGAAACAAATAAATAAGAAAACGGAGAATTATATCGCCAAATTTTAGAGTTTGCTTAATTTTAATTGTAACGCATCTTGTGACGGTATGTGTGGCGAGTATGTTTGTAGCTAACTTTAAACTTCTACACATAAAACAGATGCATTTAATCAAAAGAAGATAGATTATGTGATTGGAGAGCTGAGATTAAATCCAAAAATTAATATTTCAATCGTAGCCGTTGGCGGATCGGACACTCAACGTACTTAATAATGAAAAATGGAGATATAAATGGCCCTCAAAGGTGCTGACTTTCTTATGCTATTAAATGCATTATTTTCTCCAAGTCTTTTTTTTTTTTTAAAGCTTGGTAGATGCGATTTTCTCCAAGTCAAATGCAAATAATGAATTATTAAAATATCACTATATCAGTATTCTAACGGAGTCCGGAAGTTACCAAATTATGCGTGTACGTAGAAATTGTCTTGCAATAGAAGATAAAAAAAAAATTATAATCTAAACTATTTTAGGGATGACTGAAACTGAGGTAAGAGATAAGTTTTAGAAATTTGCAAGTTTGTGTAAAATGTAGTGTAAGTATTAAGAAATTTTTTTTTTTTAAAGCTTGATAGTGGCTGTTTTAAGAACTAATTTTTAATATAGTAAGTATAAACAATATTTTTTGCAGGAGATGCCGCATATTTTAAATCCAAAAAAATAATTTTTTATAGATACTGAAATTTAAGCAATTAAACTGCTAATTTTTTTTCTATAAAAAAATTGTTGTGAACAAACATGTGCAGCTGATAATCCAAAAATTTTATTAATACCAATGTAAAATAAATAATTAAAAAACCGACAAATTATAGAAAATTCGAAAAATACCAGGGCCTCCAATTCAATATGCGGCCAAATTCTTGGAGGGCAGCAGTTTGAATTGGAGCCCCCCAAAAATTCAAAATTGCACGGTAATAAATATCATATTTAGGTTTTTGGGGGGTTCCAATTCAATATGTGCCCCCTGGTATTTTTCAAATTTCCCAATTTCAATGGTATTTTAGTTTTTAGTTTTTTTGAAATGGTATTGATAAAAATTTCAAGCTTGTAAGTATACTTTTTATGGAGGGAAACTTCTAAGATCCACAACTGCAAGGGAGAATTCAGATCCTCCGCGGTATCGTAATAGGGAATCTTTTACAATTACTGAATCTGGACTGTTCTTTTTAACCTGGCACAAATCTCAAAGCCCAATAATACTGCCACTGCACTAGCCCGAATCTCAAAGCGGCTAGGAGTTAATCTCAAACCGTAAAGTGAAGGGAATCTTTTACAGTATTCGAGAGGATACTAGGGAATTGAAGCATTATAAGAATTTTAGGTGATAAATTGGAGTAACACATTTTCTTTTGAAATAAACCAAACCCCAAAGATTGATACCCCTTCTTACGGGTCAAAGGAATCTTTTTTACCAAAACTCTGATTCAAGTAATTATTTATTTAATAAAAATTAGATTTAATTAGTTTGATATAGTTTAGTCATGCTGCTGAAAGAGGCAATTTGGCAGGAGTAATTTTCATTTAATTTCATTTAATTTATCACAAAACCTATTAATTAAACCACCAATATATTTATATATATATATATATATATATATATATATATATATATATATTTATATTTTCAGTATTGAAATTGCAAAACAAAATAAAACAAATAAGTGATTTCTTCCATATTTAATTTTTGCAACTTCCACGAACATAATTTCAGTTAAAAAAAATATCCAGGAAAGAGTTTCGTTAAATAGTTTAATTTTTGCAACTTCTAGCTTTAATTTATACAATTTGAAACAACTAATTAGTTTGATTTATTCGCCTGATAAATGTATTTAATTTGAAACATTCAAACTTAATTTACAACACCAGCGGAGCCTTCTCTTTGCTCTAATTTATTAAGTACAAACCTTAATATATAACTAACTACAAATTAAGAAATTAATCAACAACAATGAGTAAAAACCACCACATAAAATTAGTTTTTGCTCCTTCGATCATGTATTTTTGCTTCCGTCGACAAGCGCAATTTAATCTTCAAAACTCGGCTCCATGCACCATTTCATCAATCTTATCAACTACGTTATCAACCTTTGAGGGAGAGAAGACAGTAAACAAAAATTATTGCGGAGCAAATTTGCATTTTTTTATTAGGTAGGTAGTTATATATCAGAACCACTATATATACCAGGAGGAGGTATCCAATTACACCTTTTTTTTTGACACATCATGACACTATTTTTTTTATAGGTCAATTTTGCGATTTCAAAATCCAAACAGTCGATCCGAACCGTTCAACATGATCACCATATTAAAATGTGCTTGGAGATCAAATTTTACATTTTTTTGAATTTTTTTACTATTTATTAAGATGGTTACAAAATCGCTGTTTTTCAATGGTCTGAAAACAACGATTTTGTAACCATCTTAATAAATAGTAAAAAAATTCAAAAAAATGTAAAATTTGATCTCCAAGCACATTTTAATATATCCATCATGTTGAACGGTTTGGATCGACTATTTGGACTTTGAAAATGATAGGTGTCAAAGTGTGTCACCAAAAAAGGTGTAATTTGATCCCTCCTCATATATCAGTTCACGCCATTATTGACCAGGTTCATGCATTATATATATGTGCAACTTGCTAAAATTTTAATGCCAACTATCTGTTATATATTGTGTATAGTTTAATTAAGCACGTAATTCCAACGTTCAATTCACATGGCTTACTGAGTCTTCAAGCAATTAATTACAGCTTCATTGTACTTTTAAACTTTTCATTGGCAACTTGGCACGTTGCATTAAAAATGAAATATAATATTAATTGAATTACGCAGATCGATTAATTAGATTGCATTTTAATTTGTCACCAAACATCTTTTCTGGACGATTAGCAATGATACTGAATAGTTTCTGATCATTCATTTTCAAGTTTAATTTCTCAACTTTGCTCAAGTATAGCTTAGAAAAATAGGAAAAAGATGGATCAATTTTCATACCTTCTCCACGAAGGATTCTGCAACTTCTGCACCCTTATATACATTTTCTGCAATTTTCTCTACTATTTTTGCAACTTTCATTAGATTCGAGTTTTCGGGAAGTGACAGTTGTGCATTCTCGGCCACCTTATCTACCGCCTCTGCTACCGACTCCACAGCATTTAACATAGTAGTCGCGGTTTTCTCAATTTTATCTGATTTTTCATATATTTAAAGAACAATTAAGTAGTTTAATATTAATTCATTTAGTATCTGATTTTGAAATATATATATGATATGTTGCAGATATTGTACCTTCAATTTGTAAGAAGTTCTTGTAGAATGGAAAGAACACCAGAAACGATCCCAAGAACCATTTTGCGCTGCATGAAACCTCAAGTTTAGAACACCAAACTAGAAAACAATAGTATCTCTGAAAAAATTAAAATGGAAATATAATCTAATAACATGCTACTCTTTTATCAAAAACAGAGACAGACAAAATACATGGTTTAAAAGAAAAATTAGGTACGTACAGACTACCGAATATCGGTAAATTGGGTCCTCCTCCAGCATTGCTTTTCTCAGAATTTGTCCTGGAAACGTACCAGTAATACAAATATATAAAGATTATGTCTCGGGGACGAGGGATGTATGTTAAAGATAAAAAAATTTAAACCGCAGATCGAAATTATTTACCTTTTGTCATCCTGGTTCTCTTGCTCCGGGTCTCGAGGGATGGCCGTTGTCGGTGCTTTCTCAGCTCTTACAACATGCAACAGCCGGCTTCCTAGTCGCGATGCACAGTATATCGTGAGACTGATAACCGGCCATTTGATGTTTGCACGATTAGACAGAGCACTGAAGGGGGAATTAGAGACATTTGGTTTTGAGGGGTTATTTTGTGGCACAAGTGAAGAACTCATGATTGAATATTGGCTAGTGATCATTAGAATACATCTTTGTTCTAATGTGCTCAAGGAGATCTACTGCTTAATTTCTTTTGTAAAGTGGAGAGGTGAAGGGGTCATATATAGAGGTCAGATAGGAAGGGAGACTGCCAATGGATTCTTATTTTATTGGAGAAACTTTAAATTATGTATCCGTTAACAAGAGAATAACACATGTTAATTAACATATATATAATTATTTCTTTACAAGTAAGTTGTTTATATATATTGAAATCCTTCAGAAAAATCAATTTTTGATCTAGTGGTTAATGACAATATTTTGTGTGTGTGAGGTCCCAAGTTCAAAGTTCAAACAAGGAGTCTTAATTTTCTAAGCAAAAAAAAAGTCTTAATTTTATGAATTCATATTCGGTGAAGTAACCCAAAAATTGGGTTTTGGATTGGGACCGTCCGATTCGAATCCGTGACCATCCATCTAAATTGGAGTGCACACATTCCGAGCGATAGATTCGAATCCCGAGGCAATCTTGAGCGATGGATTCGATTCGGATGGTCCCGTTCCAAAACCCAAAAATTGAGTTACTTTAGGGGATCCGGACCCAAAAATTGCTGGGTGTGGCAATGCATGAAAGTGCTCATCATTTTTTTTAATAATTATAAGAAAATTTAAGTTAATTAAATACCTTGACGAATAAGTAAAAATATAATTTTTGAAGTATTTTATCCCGAATAACACAAGTTATAAATAATTTCATCATCATGTATAAATTAATTTAAAAAATATATATAAACACATCTGAAGTACAATTAAGGAATGTAGATAGGGAGATCAGGTGCAGTTATCATCAGTTATCACTCGTCTTAAAATTAATCTAGCAGCTAGCTGATGGATAAAGTGAATAATTACTAAATAAATAATAAAACAAATTTTCGAGTTAAATTAAATAGATAAAACGAATTATACATTAATCAAATTTAATATAACACAGTTCAAGTAAAGCATTAATTATGAATTTATGAGACAGAATTTTAGTTAGAAGAATATATATATATATAGAGAGAGAGAGAGATGGGCTATTGTGCTTTGCAAAGTAAAGCGAACGTTTTGCTTCGGGCTCGTTTTTTGATTTTCAAAGTCCAAACAGTCGATCCAAACCGTTAGATGTTCAATCTATATTGAAATGTGCTTGCAGACCAAATTTTACATTTTTTGGAATTTTTTACTATTTATTAAGCCACTTTAAAAATTGCTAATCAAATAATTCAGAATTTTGTTGTACTGTTTTTACTGTTCACCTGAATCAGCAAAAACCCTTTTAATTAATCAAAGCTCGGTAGCCATTACCAATTAGGATTTTTTAAGAAAAAAAACAAAAAACAGAGAGTGACCTGACCTGGCGGAAGTGTCGGGGAAAGAGGCTATTTGAGGTTTTCTATAAATTGAAATTTTTTACTTTCATCCTTCAAGTGTTTAAATTTTTTACAAAATTTATTATAATTAGCCCCCCATAAAATAAAATTACATGATATTTATTCATTTAGTCCCCCTTCTCAATTTTCTGGTTTCCGTTTCTGTCTAAGTAAAGAATCTAATTAATGCCAACATTTTGGAATCCATATCCTCGGAGGTAACAAAATATTTCAATTTAGATTTGAACTGTCCGATCGGAATTCGGGTTAATTCGGCTCAAGGTGAAATGCATGGATCTCCTTTAATATTCTTGCAGATTATGATTGGACAATCTGGATCCAAACATAAATGAATCGATTAATAAATAACAACAATTAAAAAAAGAGATCACATAAGATTAAACTAGGGTAAATTTCGTTGTAGGTCACTAAACTTTGTCCTTTGTCACAAATTGATCACTCAAATTTGATTTTGTCTTTCTATAGTCACTAAACTTTTATTTTGTCTCAATCAAGTCACTCTATAACTTTTCCGTTCAAAATATTAACAGAATATGCTCATTCCGTCCAAAATACTAATCGAATATGCTCATTCTATCCAAAATTTTAGCGGAATATGCTCATTCCGTTCAAAATACTAACGGAAAAGTTAATTTTTTGGATGGGAAAGTTACAGAGTAACTTAATTGGAACAAATGAAAAGTTCAATAACGAGGAACAAATCAAACTTGAGTAACCAATTTATAACAAAGGACAAAATTTAATGACCACCGCAAAATTTACCCATTAAACTAAGGGACGGTAACACTGCTATCAAATTTAGTTCCTGTTGTACTTTTGCTTCTGTCAAGCGCAATTTTATCTTTAAGAATCGGCTTCACCATTTCATCAAACTTGTCAACTATGCCATCAACCTTTGAGAGAAAAAGGACAGAAAAAAAAAATTATATGGAGCAAATTTGCATCTTTTATTATAATTATAATGTGATACGTCCTATCTCCTAGAGGCTAGGCCATAGTGTGAATTGGCGTGTGAAAGGTGCTCGAATTCTTTCCTATAGGCCCTTGCGAGTATATTATTGTGTCTCCTGACTCGGTTGCGTTTGAGGCTTTATATAGGCAACCCGTCACCCCTACATGGAGCAGTTACGTGGTGTTCTGGGCCCAACTGCGTATCTGGATTCAAGAGATCTCCAATGCTAGATCCTGTACTTGACCCACGAATGATTCATGGGACCTTCGGTACGGATTCAGATTAACTGAAATTCGAGATCCATGAACAATGAACAGTAATTCTAAAATTTTTGAAATTCGAGATCAGCCATCCCACTTTTTCTGTGCAAGCATCTCGAAACAACTAGTTTTTCTGTGTACGTATCTCGAAACATTTCAATGACTGAATTTGAGATTTTAAGAATTTCAAAATTATTGTTGATGATCTCCTATTTCAGTAGATTTGAAATGATCCTATGGAGCTAATATATATTTCAGGAGCACTTGTAGCTCTCCACGCCATTAATGACCTCTCAACTAGTTCTTGCATTACATGTGCAACTTGGGCTAAATTTTTAATGTCAATATCGGTTATTGTATAGTTTAAGCACGTGCTTCTAAGTTGAGCATTTGACCTAGCTTATTGACTCTTTGATGCATGCACATGGATCCAAGATGTACATTCTAAGATAAAAATAAATAAGATTGTATGTGTTTATTATTATTATAGTCTAGAATCACATGATCAGTCTTTAAAAACACATACACAAACAACTTATATCTTTTTAATGTCCAACAATAAAAAAATTAATTTATCTTATATCTCCACGACATATACATTTATAAAATAATTTAATAAATGAAACGGTAGGGGAGTACACCGAAATTTTTTTAGTTACCACCTCAATATTTAAGAATTGTGACCTTACCACTAATTTGGCCAAAACTGAGTTTGTGCACTGTTTTTGTTTGGTGCGTAGACCCGGTTTGCGCATCAAAAAATCATATTTTTGCTCCGCAGGAACACTGAAGAAAAAAAAGTGCCAGATTCAATCAACGCACGTGGCAAGATATGAATTTTGGTTCAAATATCATTACGAATTCTGAAATATTGAGGTGGTAACTACAAAAATTTCAGTGGAGTACACGGTCCAACTCATAAGAAAATTACACAGTAGATTGTACGAATCTTGATACACAGACAGAGTCATATGACTATCGGAAGAAAACTCAAGTTGTGGTCGGATTGAAGAACTGATCACTCCAAAGGTGATTTCCTCTTCTCTCAGTTATATTATAGAGACCCATTTCACCCTTGGTTTTGGCCTAGACGCTCTATTCTTCTTGAGGTGGATTTCAATACCTCATATTTTTCATACCTCTTCATGTCTCATATTTAATATCTTCATTTTCAAAGCTGAAATTGTCGATCCGAACTGCTCAATGTGATATTTATATTAAAATATAATTGGAGACCAAATTTTATAATTTTGAAAAAAATTTACTGTTTTTTTAGATAGATACAAAATCATTGTTTTTGAACGGTCCAAAAACAGTGATTTTGTACCTATCTTAATTTTTGAACGATCCAAGCATATTTTAGTATGGCAGAGAATGCACCACAAACAAAACAAGATAGTGTTGTGACTGCTTAAATGTTAATACACAGAGAAAATAATTACTTAGGTTACGAATTCTGTTATATCTCGAACTTTTGAACAAGATTTAATTAGCTATAAACTAAAAATTTCAACAAATTAAATTTTTTATCTGTAATTTCAGATGGAAATTTAAATCTAAACACATTATAACTAAATTAAAAATTTCAAAAGATTTGGAACCTTAAATCCAGTTAGAATTGAAAATTTTCGGTTATAAAGAATAAAATTTGGATTTAAGAGAGGAAAGAAACGACCCGGCTACACTAACAACCACATAGTCCCATCCTCAAATTTTTTTCTTCCTTTCTTTCCTATCTCACTTACAATGTGACCCCACCCCATATTAAGGATTCCTATCTCACAACCCGTTAAGGATTCCTTGTGTCCCTGTTGCTCACAACCCGTTAAGTGATAAACTGGGATATTTAAACCACCATGGGTTCGGCTGAAAAGAAAAAAAAAAAAAAGTAAAATAAAATGAATTTTGTGAATTGGGCTTGAATCTTTCGGGCAGAGGCTGTAATTTAGTTAGTGAATTTTAAATGGGCCCTTTTTCAGATTAGGCTTTGTCAAATTGTTTCACTAATTTTTTTTTTCCCTTTTCGTTTTCTCTTTTGGATGTACAATCCAGGAACAAGTTAGGATAGTTTTGCGGTAGACTTATGTTAATCAAGTTCTGCACGAACGCCAACAATTAGAATTTCTTGTCAGATGTACATAACCATGACCATTTTACAGGAATTAGAAATTTTGGGGAATTTATGGACCAATTTAAATATTTGCCAAAATATGAAGTAAATACTGTTTGCCTGAAACCAAGTTCGTTGTTTCTTCAAATATATAAACATTCTCCCAAAATAAGGATAGGGATCTTCATATAAATTACTTGGCATCCTTCTTAATTAGATTCTTAGTTCAAAAAACCATTATTTCCTCGATCAAATGTGGGTCTGACTCACATTTTATCTTCATTTGATTGAATTAAATAAGTAGTTTAATTCAATCAAATGTGGGTCTGATTCACATTTTTTCTCAAAAAAACATTATTGGGTACCAGATTGAACCTAAACATATGAAAATTTCTTGAGGCTATATAATGTTCTTTATATTTCCCGCTCTAATTATGTTGATAATCTTAACTTTTCATATATAACAGGCCAGCAAAAGGGCTGATTTGAGCAACTTGCTTCACTGTTAAACTGGTACGATTTTTGGTGCTGTTCGGTATTAAATGGAACTGAGTATTACATTTGAAGCCTCTTGAAGACATTTTGCTTATTAAATACCCTCAGCCCTTTGTGTAGTGGCTTAGTTTAGTCTTTCATGAACTGATATTTTTCTGGCATGCATGTTATCAATGTTAGAGTATTTTGGTTTGTAACTAAATATATACTGATACTCTTACTACTGAGTCCAGCTAGTATGACATCGGTGTCATATGACACCAACTACAAAATTGATTGGATAGACTTCAAACGACTAATTCAAACCGTTCAAACCGATTTACTTTATGAGTGATGCGTTTACATGCAAATTTTTTATATTTTCTAGTTATTTTAGTATCAAATCAAGCGGTCAAAAATGTTGAAAAATGAATGCATTAAAATTAACTTAAAAACTCACACATTTGACCGCTTGACTTGATACTAAATAAATTTGAAAAATTATAAATTTTGCATGTAAACGCACAACTAATGAAATAGATCGGTTTGAACGGTTTGGATTCACCGTTTGAAGTCCATTCGATAGGTTTTGGAGTTGGTGTTGTATAGGCTGAAATGACACTAATATCATTCTAGCCAAACTCCTTACTACTTTGTAGTCTGAGTTCGTCACCTATATATTTCAAAAATAAAAATATTCCAATATAATTCCATTGCAATTCTAAATTTCTATTCCATCCAACTGAACAAGAATATGTTCAACAATTCAGAAAATATAGAATTTATAACACAACAATTTGCTGAACTATTGGTATCTACAAAAGCCTTACCTTATGGGCACCAGTGCTACAACAATTGCAGGCAAATCTATTTTGTGTTTTTGTTATAATTTCTTTTGATTAACATATATATTTGTTTTTCAATTTCATCTTTTATATACAAAATTTAATATAATTTATTCCATATAAGCTGGATAAATTTATTATATGGTCAACTTATTTTTTTGCTCATTAGTCACATTGACATACATTTTTTGATGACACATGAGGATTTTTCATAATTATTATCACGATACAACCGAACATTTCAGCACATTCCCATATTTAACCATTTTCGTGCATATTCATGAATATTTCTGTACTCGTAAAATCTCTTCCCGCGCAATTCTGTGACAACTGAAATAGGCTTACAGTACAAATAGTTTGTGCAAATTATATATATTAACGCTCATTAAGGATGAGCCCTGTATAATGTATAAATTAATTAAAATTTTACAAAAACGTGAATCATACACAAATAAGTGATATCTTAGATAAATTTCATATCATAATTGTCAATTGAACAATTATCTGGAACCCAAATAATATTCTTTGAAGGACTCGAAATTAAATTAAAATAATTATAACATGCTTTAAATACCGATGTATATGACATCATCCAGCAAGAGATATGATAGAGGGATACACTTTTTTTTATGATGCTCCTGCGGTTCATTATAACACTTGAAGAACTTTCAACTCCCTCGTCAACTGTGATAGGTCATTGGTCAATTGCAGGACCATTAATTTATTTCTAACAAAATAAGATCATCCTCATCCTCCTATAAATCAGGCCACACATATGTAGTCTGTTTATACCATCTGATATGGTATTGCAGACAATGACATAGGTGTATATCATTATTATCGAGTTGATCGTCATTAATTCGAAAACCGATGGTAAAGTGAGATTTGAACCGATAGTGAAGTATTTCTCTGTAGTAGTGTGAGCCTTGTACAATAATGTATAAATGAACTAAAATTTAAAAAAAATGTGAATCATAAGTGATATCTTAAGTAAATTTTATATCAAATTGTCATATTGTAAAATTATTTGGAACCCAAATAATATTCTTTGAAGGACTAGAAATTAAATTGAAATAATTATTATATGCTTTAAATACGGATGTATATGACATCATCCAGCAAGAGATATGATCGAGGGATACATTTTCTTTTTTTATGATGCTCCTGCGGTACATTATCACAGTTGAAGACTTTTCAACTCCCTCGTCAACTGTGATAAGTCATTGGTCAATTCTCCTTCCTTCGCTACTTCCATAAACTAAGAGAACCAAAACTTGAACGGAAAAACAAAGAGAAAGAAACAAAATGATGAAAAAGAATCCTCTCTTATTTTGCCTGTTGATGTTGTTTCAATGCTTCTTTATATGCAAATCTCAGCTTCCGATTCCGGCAAAGATAGATGGCTTTGTGTACAGAATGCCATCTGTTTGGGGTGAATCGATCGTGGTGGAGGCCTTTCTTGATCCAGTATGTCCTGATAGCCGAGACTCATGGCCGCCTCTAAAGAAGGCTTTGGATTATTACTCCGGTCGGTTGTCGTTGGTTGTTCATCCTTTCCCCTTGCCGTAAGTTCAGTCAAATTTTACTTTTATTGTGAGTTCAAGATGATTTTAGACTGATTATTGTGGACGTTAGCGAAATTGTTGCTTATTTATCTTTATTCAGAAGAGGACGTTCAAATATCTTCATTTTTGTATATTCATCGTGCCTCTATTTTTAAAACTTAAATGTCAAAAAAAACCGTTAGATATGATTTATATTATTTTCTTTATGCACCTGTAAAAGATTATGACATTTCGATTTTGTTTTGATTTATTAGTATCAAGAACTTGCAAAAAAAACTGATGTGGATAAATTATAGACCTTGATTTTTGAACTTAGTGATTCATATAAAATTGAAATCGAAAAGTGATAATTTTGTATGTGTATGTGAAGAAAATAATACAAATCACATCTAACTGTTTTATTTTAAGGGGGAATTTCATATATCCCCCTCAAAAACTTCAATATTACGTATTTCCCCCTCTAAACTTTGAAATTACATATTTCCCCTTCTAAACTTTCCAAACTCACAAATTTACCCATTTAATCAATAAAATATATTTAATATATTTAAAAATACTTAAATAATATTATTTCGGATTCTAAATTTTTTTCAGACCATTATACCCCTTCCTCCTTCCAATCTCGTTCTTTCTCTTCAATTCATGAGCGTCTCACACCGTCCCCACCTATGGATTGAAGCAGCTGCGTGACATCTTTCGCCGATTCGACATGGATGGTGCAGCAGCCTGACGCAGCTGGAGCTCGCCGCATTGCTTCCATCCATAGGTGGGGACGGTGTGAGACGCACATGAATTGAAGAGAAAGAACGAGATTGGAAGGAGGAAGGGGTATAATGGTCTGAAAAAAATTTAGAATCCGAAATAATATTATTTAAGTATTTTTAAATATATTAAATATATTTTATTGATTAAATGGGTAAATTTGTGAGTTTGGAAAGTTTAGAAGGGGAAATATGTAATTTCAAATTTTAGAGGGGGAAATACGTAATATTGAAGTTTTTGAGGGGGATACATGAAATTGCCCCTTATTTTAACATATAAATATTAAAAAAATTATCATTAAAAAATAAAAAAAATGAAAGTGTGATGGAGGCAAAAAAAAAAAAAAAGAGATATTTGACTTCATCGGCAAATTTTAGATAAAAGCTCATTATTTTTCTTTAAATTTATATAAATATGTGGGAATATAAGACTATTGATCTGTGCTTTGTTTGTAGCGCAATAGGTCTCAATTGCTCTGTTATAGACTATTGTTCTATTATTTTACAATTTGAATTTGTTTGCAAGTGTGAAATCAACACCCATATATAGACACACAAAAATTCAAATTCCAATCTTATTATTTCTTGAGCAAATTTGTAGATACCACAGCAATGCTTTTATCGCATGCCGTTCGCTTCACATAGCAAACAAACTAAACTCATCCTCTGTTTATCCCCTTCTTGAGCTATTCTTTAAGACTCAGGTTAGAACTCTGTCAGAAAAAAATTATAATTGCTTAGATTTAGTGTTTGCTCTATTTTCAAATTGAGCATTATTGCTGTTATTTGATGAATAAACAGGAGCAATATTACAATGCACCAACTTATGAAATGTCGAGGGCTTCTATAGTAGCCGATATGACGAAGTTAGCACTAACAGCCGTAGGGGAGAACTTCGGGACAGCATTCCAGTTAGGTTTCAATGATTCAAGTACTGATGAAGCAACTAGGATTTCCTTCAAGGTCAGATTTTAATCTTGTGGTTCACATTTAATGGCCATGTTTGATTTGATTACAGAGTAAAGGTGGAGTAAACCTCTCAATCCATACTTACAAATGTAAAATATGAGGAATAGATGAAGTTGCAACAAAGTATGATTAATTAAGGCATGACTTAAGCTGTCAATAAAGAAGTAAAATAAAAAAAGTAAGATTGAATAAGCAAGGTTCTAAATAACGTTTATAGCGTTATAGCGGGAAGGCTACAAAAAAAACTATAGCGAATAGCGTCGCTATAGCGGAAGCTATTCCAAATAGTATTTTTTTTTTTACATTCTGTATATTCAATATTTGTACTAAATATCAACATTATCTAAAGTCTCATAAAACAATAAATAACACCAAAGTAATTAAAAAATTATAATATTCATATTGAACCCGTACAAAGTCCAAATTGCGGTTCAAAATATCCATAGTAATATCATGAACTATCGATTTTTCCTATTAAAAATATCTTAAGCTTCATGATTCATGACATAATCTATTTTTTTTTCTATTCAAATTTTAATTTCGGTTTGGACTTTTTTTCTATTCAAATTTCTATTTCTATTTCCAATTTCAAATTAATTTATCTGTAGCAAGTAGCAACAAATTCAATTTCGGTTTGAGTTTTTTTTTATCTTTATTAAAACCCATATAAATTGCTTAAAAAAAATCCATATTTTATAACGCAAATAGCGCAAATAGCGGAACGCTATAGCGCTGTAGTGGCCGCTATAGCGGCCGTAGCGCAAATAGCGCATTTTGATGTCATAGCGTAGCGTTTGGGGTCCAAAAATGCTATAACGGCGCTATAGCGCGCTATTTAGAACAGTGGGAATAAGCAACTTAATTCTAATTTAAGTAGCAACCAAATAAGATTAATATTGGCTCCTTTTACTTTCAAAAATGTTAGATTTACATATATATGAGGCTGTTTCTGAATAGAAAATAAAAGTTTTAAGAAGCTGAGATGTTTTGTGCAGTATGGATGCTCAAGGGGTGTAACTGGAGCACCTGTTTTCTTTGTCAATGGCATGCCTCTCTCTAACCCTGGATCACCATTGGATTACAATCAATGGAGAACTACCGTTGATCCGTTGTTGGCCAAGAACAAAAGCTAGATACGCAACTACAAAAATATGTTACTATCCGCGAGGGTAAAAGTGTTTTTTGCTAACGGTATCATCGTGGATACTCCTGTTGGTAATAGCAATACACTCAGAAATAACACTTTTCTATCGGTGTATTCTCGCAGATACTGTCCCATGCTTATACCAATTGTCGTCATCTCCGAGATATAATTTTAAAAGAAGAATAATTTTTGTGAAGTTAACAATCCTAAGAAATATATTTTATTTTTTGCTCTGTTATTAAATTGCTTGGCATTTATTATAATTTCTTTGGGTGTTCTTTTTACAGTTTTACTGTGAGAATATTAGTCCGAATTTGCATCAATTAATTAATTACATTACTTAAATCCATTTACGGTTGTTTTTCATTCACTAATGTACACTTGTTGAAACTAATTAAATTACTCATCACTGCATAAGGAACAAAATATTGTCTATTTTGTCAAACAATTTTAATTTTTTTAATGGATCTATGATAAAGGACCGATCAGATTTTAAATTAACTCAAATCTAATATACAATATGTCTAAATAATAAAGAATACATTTACTAATTTACTTTTAATTTACATAATATTTTCTAACATGTTAAACAAATAAACGCCAACATAAATCAGAATGTCATAACAGCTTACCATTTTGTTATATTTTTTTTTCATTGTATTGGTCAACTCAGAACCATCATTAACATGAATTCACATCCTCTCCCAGGTACCTCACTGAACCTGACCGGAACGGACGGTCCATATTTACTCTCAACCCAGAATTTTAAATTGACACAAATCTCAAAGCACAAATAATACTGCCTCCTAAGTCATCCCGAGTAATCACCAGCTGAGAGTAAATCTGGACCGTCCGTTCCGGTCATATTCAGTGAGGTACCTGGGAGGATACAGATCCCATTAACATGCTAGTGAGATATCCTTAGTTTGTTGTGCAAGAATTAAACTGACCTCATATAATTTCAATTCCAGAATATTGACCTTCAATTTTAAATTCTCAACACCCTCACTAACCTAAAATTGAGGCAAACAAAAGATGAATGGTTACTGATAAAAAATCATGTTATTGGTAGTAACAGAAAGGAAACATCAAAAGTTGTTTCAAAACCCACCAAATTGCACTAATTGAATCTGTTTTAAATTTTCTTAAATTTCTGCAATGATCTATGTAGTTTATCTCTAATATTGAGGAAGGGTTTATTAACATATTTTCAAAGATTTTAAGTATTTGCTTGAATCAAACTTGCATAAGAATGTGAATTTCATTTCAGTCAACACAAAAGTTGACTTCTATTCAATTTTGACAGAGGTGAATTAATCAAGTCATATTTTCTTATTTTTTGAACTAAAAATTATGGAAAAGTGCATTTAAGTATATGCTGTAGGAAAGTTGAATCAAAATTCAAGAGGACTTGAAAATTATAATTTTTGTCTAAATTGGACAGATTTGCCCCTAGCTGGAATTTTTGAGGACATGTTATGCCTTATCACTAGTACAGAAAACGCGACCATACACGGTCCATACTGATTTAAAATTGAAAAATACCGATTTAATATTTGAGAAAGGTAAAAAGGGAAGAGACTTCAGTACCCATCTGAATATCTTTCTAGCTCTGAAAGGTATCTCTCTTCTCTTTTTTCACCAAATTATCTTTTTTCTATGGTGCTATCTGTGTAGGTCCTTTGCCTGAAAGGATTAATTTTGTTTCTCCATACAAACCAATTCAAGTGCTTTTTCAGCAAAAAAAATCTAATAGTTGTCCCCTTCCTATAGAAATTATGTCCAATTATCTTTTTAGTTTCATCAAATTTGACTTGATTCATCATTCCCCCAAATCGGATATCTACTCATACTGATTTAAAATTTGATTTATGTTTCAATCAGGTTTTGACCAATACCAATTGTAATTGGTGAATAGGTTTTGGAGAATATTTTGAATGATATAGTATTAAAAAAACAAAAATGCATTGCACAGCGTCTCTGATAACAACTTTATGATTGATGCAACCTTGAACTACTTGAGTAAAATACTGTTGGAAGAAGAAATTAATGAAAAGGATATTATATATTGACCCTGCTCTATGGAATTTTTTTTATAAACCATAATTAAAAAATATATTTTACCAAACCAACATTATTGCTTTTTTTTTTTACAAAAATCATAAGAACCAAAATGTCATTTCGGTCTGAAATTTTTTTTATTCCAGACCGAAATTCACGTCCAATCTTGTTTCTTTATTGAGTAAAAAAGGGATATATGAAGTTCGTTCTCTTCCTCTGTGCATCTCCCTTATGGGTAAACCCCCATAAAAGAGGGACAACTTTCGTGTAGTTTGTAATTTGATGTTACTGTTTCTATTTTCTCTCATAGAAAGATTTTTTTTTATGGATTTCCCCCTTCTCCTCAATCTTTGGAGAATGCGGTGTTGTATTTTAGAAAGTTTTCTTTTCCAAACATTGACATTTCGGTCCGGTCTTCTTTTTGAATTTTCCACGGCGGCTCATATGAAAACATCCTCCTTCCACTAAAAGAAGATAAAAAGAATTCTTCGGCTAAATTTTTTTTTTTTTAATAAGGACATCAATTATTTTTCAATATTTCTCATTTTTGTTCATTTCTAAATAAGAAGTTTTACTTTGTCTGGATTGATGCATCTGATTTTCTCCCTTCTTTTTGTTCTTAATTTTATTTATGTCTATATGATGCTTTCTTTCTTTTTTAAATGAATACGTTATGGTTAAGTCTGATCTCCAAAGTTTTTATCAGTTATTATTTGTCAGTCCGATTCAATTTTATTTTTCTATTTTTTTAATTGAATGACTTTTATACTATGTTACTCGGATACCTCAAAATAGGCAGCGTATCCGTATCGGACACTGATACGCGTCCGATACGGCCCCGATAATTTTATGAGAACCTCAACCTCAAGTGCATTCGATGCCTCTAGTCACATCAACCCCAAAAAAAAAAAAAAAAAACTATATGTTATTTCCAAAATGCATAAATTGACAGTTAATATTTCGTTGTTGTAAATTAGATAATTTTATGAATTGTTTTTACATTATAAGGCAAGGATTGCACAATAGATAGATTTTTATAATGTGGGATCCTTTGTAAAAGAGGTTAAAATTCACCAATATTAATTGGAGGCCCATTACCAGGCTTTACAACAATATCTGTATGGAGCTCCAAAGCCTTCTTAAAAGCCCAACTTGTCGTTTATTTCAATTCCTTCTCCATCTTAATCTCCTCCACGCAACCTGAAATCCCTTCGCCACACCTGACACCGCCGCCTCATTCTCCTGCCTTCCTCTACTCTCAGCTCACCTCCTCTCTCAACTCTCTCTTGCGTTTCAACTGTTTGTCAAAATTCTCCTGACAAGTATTGTCGCTCCAAGCACCACCCGTCATACTTGTTGCCTAAAGAAGCGCTCTACCTCTTCTTTCAAATTATACAAGACACTCAAACTCCAGACAGATCAGGCTCTCTCAGGCTCTCTAACTGGGGTAAGAGCTCTGCCTTCTTTCAAATTTTTGCATCTAGCCCAGAAATTTAGGGTTTAGGGTACACGACATAAAACCAATTGACTACAGTTATGAACACAATAAATCTGGTAATTAAGCATTAAAAAGTTGGGTTAGAGCAAAAATTGGCCAATGTATACTTGTACAAACAACTGATTGTCCTTAATTGGGGTGCATTGCAATGCAGTCCCTTTGGCTAGGCTAGTCAACTATGTGAGCCAGCAACCAATTTAGTAATCTTACATGTAAAAAATAGGAGAATGATAGCACACTGGGAATACCATTCTGAGCTACTATTTTTTTAGTAGTTATAAAAGATATTCATTGTTCGATCAAGCATATCTCTTAAGCATAATGATTATTATTATTCTATGAGCAGGTTACAGTTCAAGTTCCAACCTAGGATCACCAGCTCGGGTTTTTTAGCTATTGAACTGATCAAGTTTGGCAATGCTGTACGGATGCTTATTGTAGAGGTTCTTACTATGGTAATAGGAATTATATTTTAGATTCTTAACCCTAGAACCAATGTGTAAAGTGAACAAAAAGCAAACGAAAACAGTCCCAATTAAAAACTAAACTCTGGTCCTTAAAAGTTTAAGTTGGTTTGATACAGATTACTACAAGCTCAGTAACAACTGGTATAGGAGTACTGAACTGAAAACATTAATGAAGTAAATATGAGTTCTCTATTTAGCCTTTTGCTGTGTTTAGCATAATTTGTCTTTTTGAAGGTTTTGCAGTCTCTTGTTGCTTCTTGATTCCTTGGATCACTCATTGACCAAAAAGCCCCTCTGGAAGAGTATAGCACAAAAGGTGAAGTTGTAACCATTTCATCCCATGGCCATGGGGACCCGCCGGCTGGAATTACTTATAAAAGAACGTTATCGGTCAGGCACTCTTACTATTAAAGATGCTCTTCAATTTTTTGATCGCTTGCTGGCCGCTAAGAGCCCGGCACCGTCCATCTATTCCTTTAATCATCTCTTTACAGCCTTAACTCGTATGAAGAACTCAAACAACCATTATGCAACTGTCTTTTCACTATTTAACTGCTGGACCCAACATAAAATTGTCCCAGCCTCACCTGATATCTGCACCTATTGTATCTTGATTTCCTACTGTATCCGAATGAATCAGCCGAAACTAGGCTTGGTTTTCTTGGGACGGTTTATTAAGGGCGGGCAGAGAGCCGATGCTAGGGTCTTCAATCCACTACTCAAGGGCCTCTGTTATGAGAATAGGATTAGTGAGGCTGTTGCCATGGTGTTACATAAAATGCCTAAGCTGGGCTGCACACCTAATGTCATCTCCTACAACACTGTTATTGATGGCCTTTGTAAAGAAGGCGCAATTACTAAAGCATTTAGTTTGTTTGAGCGAATGCTTTCAGAGGGTATTGTGTCAGATGTTATCACATACAGCTCACTGATTAATGGCCTATGCAAGGAAGGAGATACTGAGATGGCAGAGAAACTGTTGTCGTACATGGTTTCTGAGGGAATTGAACCTAATGTTGTGACCTATACTACTCTTGTGGATGGGTTGTGCAAGAAAGGGCTATTGGACAAGGCAGTTGATTTGCTTCAGTCCATGGTTTCTAAAAGGCATGATCCCAATGTTGTGACCTATACTACCATCATAGATGCACTATGCAAGGAGGGTGCAATTGAAAAGGCAGAGGAATTGCTTTGTATTATGATTTCTAGAGGAAAGGTTCCTAATGTTATTACCTATAATACTCTTATAGATGGGCTCTGCAAGATGAACAAACTAGATAAAGCAAAGAAGTTGCTGAATGAGATGGTTTCAAAGGGAATATTGCTTAATACCGTGACTTGCAATATAATTGTGAATGCACTTTGCAAAATGGGGGAACCTGACAGGGCAGAGAAACTATTGTATGATATGCTTGATCAAGGTGCCACACCTAATCTTATCACATATACTAGTGTTATAAATGGATACTCTGAGCTAGGCTGTTGGAAAGAGTCAATTAGAGTTTTCAAGGATATGATTGATCGAGGTATTTTTCCAGATGAGGTTACTTACAGATCAATGATGAATTCTTTGTGCAAACAAGGACAAAGCAAGGAAGCTCAAAAGTTGCTTGACTTAATGGTAAGGGGAGGTATAAAACCAGATGCTGAATCATATAGAATTTTACTTATCGGCTATGCAAATTATGGCACTATCGATGATGTGATGAAAATCTTAGATAGAATGCAACTCAATCATGTTGTGCCATATCTCTCAACTTACACTTCCTTGTTGAAAGCATATGCAAAGAGCAGAAAAGTAGATCAGGCTATGCGCGTGTTGAACAGAATGAAGCAAGAAGGGGTGAAACCCGATTTAGCTGCCTCTGCACCAGTATTGGAACTGCTTTTGAAAATGAGACGAGATGATGATGCGCGGGATCTCATGGACCAGACAATTGGTAAGACTAATGATTGAAGTGCTTAATCCTGTTGTCAACAGATAGCTTATTTGAATTTAAATGATCAATTTATGTACTTCTGGGCAGTTTGTTGCTCCGTTTAGTGTTACTTGTAACAATAGAAGTGTTCGTGAAAAAACCCTGGACAGATTCTTTTTTTATTTTTTATATTTTTGGGTGATTCAATGTTTTGCAGCCACACTTCTGACCTGCTTTTTTGGTTGCTTTGCATTCTAGTCTAATTCTATGTCCGATGTCTGTAAATTTAAACCTGTTTTGTATCGTATCGAAATTCAATGTTGTTAGATGAGGCTGTGTGTTATGAACATCAAGTACGTACAGTTGCTGTTAATTGAAGTGAGATATCTCTCGCATTTTACTATTGAACATTTCATAATTTTTTGTAATTTTCATCAAAACTAAAATGATATATGTTAAAGTTGAGTTGAATGGCCTTTCCGAATGAAACATTCAATGCACATGTTTGCAATGCATATTGGCTTCAACCATTGCTATTTCTCCTTTCCGTTAATTATAATTTCCTTATATCCAGGCCAGCAGACCTTTTAATTTGATTTAAGGTTTCGTCCAATCTGGAGATAATTTAAATGAAAATATTAGACTATTAAATTTTGGGAGAAATTAATTCCGTCCAACAACATTGGATTTGGAAAGAGAAACATTTAATTCAACGAATAAGGCAATAAAACATTCGAGGTCATTTTGGACCGAAATAGAAAAACCAACCATGATAAGCTTTTGAAAAGAATATCTAATTTTCCAAACTGGTTTTTGACAAAACCAGCTAAAGATTCAATACTAGAACGATCAGTAACATCCAGCTAATGAAAGATTATATTCGTCAGACCATAATCTCTAGTAAGTTCATCTACTGACTCCTTACCTCTCTTCTCATCTCTTGCTGTTAGAATAACATTTACTCCATTAAAAGCCAGTTTCTTGCATATCTCCAGTTCTATAACTTTGTTCCCGCCTGTTACCACAGCAATCCTGAAATGAATAAAAATAATATCATGAAGCAACTACGTACATACAAATATTTTTCTTTCTGAGAGAGATAGATATGTAGAAATTAAATAAAAATCTTGTACTTCTTGGTTGGTTCCATTTTAAGCGCCGTTGAGGATTGAATGACAAAGAAATTCTTGCTCTCAAGTATAAAACTTTGAATATGTTATTTGTGTCCATCTACTATGGGATTTATAGATTTTCACCACATGTAGAATAAGCAAGTATGTATTATTTTTTTTTAGAGTAATATGACAATTTGACATCTTATGATTTTCACTGATAAAAAAAAAATATTTACATCAAAGTTTAAATCTCTATTTACATCACAATAAGATAAAATTAATAATATAAGACCCTATTCTTAATTACACTTTTCTGCTAGACCAATCTGATCGTGTTAGATCTGCCTGATCTAGATCGACGACTCACCGCGTGATCCGGTCTGCATTTCGAAATCTGGATTTGGATCGATCGATGACCCGCTCATGCTTCTTACAAATTGAACCCTCTCACAAGCATCTCTCGATCTGACCTCATCAAGAGGCCAGCTAGGATTGGAGTTTGCACTTTAGAACCATGATCTCCCCTGCTCTTCAGATTTTAAGACAAAATGTATTGAAATAATTCGAATTTCGGTGGAAATTGAGTATCTGCAATTTCAAATTGCGGATACATTTTTTTTCTTTTGAAGATATCACTGTTTGGCGTTTTGTACGCAGTTTCAGATGTATTGAACTATTAATGTATGAAGAAATTTTTTTCTACAACCTTCTACATCCAATGAAGATACATTTTAGTAGACTGGCCCATTTAATCAGAGATGTATATTGATGCCCGTTTATTCTACATTCGTCTACATCCAATGGGATGATAAAAAAAAGAAAGAGAATGTGTCGCAATTTCAAACTACGGTCGTAGTCGTGTTAAATAGAATTTATGAAGTTATTTTATTTATCTATTTTTTATGATAAAAATAAAAATTTCGGCTATTTTGCTGATGTGATTTCTTTAAACTTGGTCGTTTCCAATAATAGTGTCCATTTTTTTTTTTTTTAATTTATAGTGTGGTTGTGTTGCTGTACAGGTGTCCCTGGAATAATTTCTATTTGGAATACAAACTTTTGGTTGTTGAACTGAAAAGTTAGATTAAATTAATAATTTGTTTGATGCGAATTTATTAATTAAACAAGCAAACTAGTTATCCCAATGGCTAGTGGCTAGGGACAAGAGTGGGAAAAACATGCCGTGCCGTAACTAACACGCCGGGACTCTGGTCACGTGCCGTGCCGTACCATGACAAACTAAGTCGTGCCGTGACCGATCGCATTTAACGTTTTATAAAAAAATATGAAACGCTTCTTTAAAATTCAAATGTTTTAATTGAAATTTAAATGTAAATATTTTAATTAAAATAAAATTATATCTTATAGGAAGGTATGTTGGTGTATTGTCTCGTGACTGCTGTGATTGACGTGTCTTCCTTGTCTACCGTTCCGTGACTCGCGTGTCCCGTGCCGTGCCGTGACCAAGGCAATTTTCGTGCCGTGCCGTGCTGTGTCTTCTTTGCCAACAATTGGTCACGGCACGGGACACACGAGTCACGGCACGTAACTGACACGCATGCCGTCCCGTTCTGTGATGGAGCCGGCTCCGCCGTGCCATTTTTCCCACTCTACTAGGGACAATCGACATCCTCCTTCCACTAACTTTTTTTTTTTTTTAATAAGGACATCAATTATTGTTCAATATTTCTCATTTTTATTCATTTCTAAATAAAAAGTTTCACTTTGTCTGGATTGATGCATCTGATTTTCTCCCTTCTTTTTGTTCTTAATTTATTTATGTCTATATGGAGCTTTCTTTCTTTTTTAAATGAATACGTTATGGTTAAGTCTGATCTCCAAAGTGTATTTCCAAAATGCATAAATTGACAGTTCATATTTTGTTGTTGTAAATTAGATAATTTTAAGAATTGTTTTTATATTATAAGGTAAGGATTGCACAATAAATTGATTTTTATAATGTGGGATCCTTTGTAAAAGAGGTTAAAATTCACCAACATTAATTGGAGGCCCATTACCCGGCTTTACAACAATATCTGTATGGAGCTCCAAAGCCTTCTAAAAAGCCCAACTTATCATTTATTTCAATTCCTTCTCCATCTTAATCTCCTCGACGCAACCTGAAATCCCACCGACCAAATTGGCTTTACCTTGTTTCGGAACCTCCACCACTCAACTAAATAAATTACTCCCAGCGCCACACCTCACACCGCCGCCTCATTCTCCTGTCTTCCTCTACTCTCAGCTCACCTCCTCTCTCAACTCTCTCTTGCATTTCAACTGTTTGTCAAAATTCTCCTGACAAGTATCGTCGCTCCAAGCACCACCCGTCATACTTGTTGCCTAAAGAAGGGCCCTACCTCTTCTTTCAAATTATACAAGACACTCAAGACAGATCAGGCTCTCTCAGTCTCTCTAACTGGGGTAAGAGCTCTGCCTTCTTTCAAATTTTTGCATCTAGCCCAGAAATTTAGCACCTTGGTAGATCCTGGCGCATTCAAGTTGATTGAAAAAATGTCCAGAAATGTTACAGTCTGGAATTCAATTTGTCAAGTCTTTTCATGGGAAGTATCCTTTGCTATTTTTGTCAAATAGATGCTTGGGTACACGACATAAAACCAATTGACTACAGTTATGAACACAATAAATCTGGTAATTAAGCATCATCATCTACTATGCATTAAAAAGTTGGGTTAGTGCGAAAATTGGCCAAGGTATACTTGTACAAACAACTGATTGGGGTGCATTGCAATGCAGTCCCTTTGGCTAGGCTAGTCAACTATATGAGCCAGCAACCAATTTAGTAATCTTACATGCAAAAAATAGGAGAATGAGAGCGCACTGGGAATACCATTCTGAGCTACTATTTTTTTAGTAGTTATAAAAGATATTCATTGTTGGATCAAGCATATCTCTTAAGCATAATGATTATTATTATTCTATGAGCAGGTTACAGTTCAAGTTCCAACCTAGGATAACCAGCTCGGGTTTTTTAGCTATTGAACTGATCAAGTTTGGCAATGCTGTAAAGCTGCTCATTGTAGAGGCCTGAGCTTCTTACTATGGTAATAGGAATTATATTTTAGATTCTTGACCCTAGAACCAATGTGTAATGTGAACCAAAAGCAAACGAAAACAGTCCCCAATTAACAACTAAACTCTGGTCCTAAAAAGTTTAAGTTGGTTTGATACAGATTACTACAGGCTCAGTAACAACTGGTATAGGAGTACTGAACTGAAAACATTAATGAAGTAAACATGAGTTCTCTATTTAGCCTTTTGCTGTATTTAGCATAATTTGTATTTTTGAAGGTTTTGCAGTCTCTTGTTGCTTCTTGATTCCTTGGATCACTCATTGACCAAAAAGCCCTTCTGGAAGAGTATAGCACAAAAGGTGAAGTTGTAACCATTTCATCCCATGGCCATGGGGACCCGCCGGCTGGAATTACTTATAAAAGAACGTTATCGGTCAGGCACTCTTACTATTAAAGATGCTCTTCAATTTTTTGATCGCTTGCTGGCCGCTAAGAGCCCGGCACCGTCCATCTATTCCTTTAATCATCTCTTTACAGCCTTAACTCGTATGAAGAACTCAAACAACCATTATGCAACTGTCTTTTCACTGTTTAACTGCTGGACCCAACATAAAATTGTCCCAGCCTCACCTGATATCTGCACCTATTGTATCTTGATTTCCTACTGTATCCGAATGAATCAGCCGAAACTAGGCTTGGTTTTCTTGGGACGGTTTATTAAGGGCGGGCAGAGAGCCGATGCTAGGATCTTCAATCCACTACTCAAGGGCCTCTGTTATGAGAATAGGATTAGTAAGGCTGTTGCCATGGTGTTACATAAAATGCCTAAGCTGGGCTGCACACCTAATGTCATCTCCTACAGCACTGTTATTGGTGGCCTTTGTAAAGAAGGCGCACTTACTAAAGCATTTAGTTTGTTTGAGCGAATGCTTTCAGAGGGTATTGTGCCAAATGTAATCACATACAGCTCACTGATTAATGGCCTGTGCAAGGAAGGAGATACTGAGAAGGCAGAGGAACTGTTGTCCTACATGGTTTCCCAGGGAATTCAACCTGATGTTGTGACCTATACTACTCTCGTGGATGGGTTGTGCAAGAAAGGGCTATTGGACAAGGCAGTGGAATTGCTTCAGTCCATGGTTTCTAAAGGGCATGATCCCAATGTTGTGACCTATACTACTATCATAGATGCACTATGCAAGGAGGGTGCAATTGAAAAGGCAGAGGAGTTGCTTTGTATTATGGTTTCTAGAGGTAAGCATCCTGATGTTTTTACCTATAATACTCTTATAGATGGGCTCTGCAAGATGAACAAACTAGGAAAGGCAAAGAAGGTGCTGAATGAGATGGTTTCAAAGGGATTATTGCCTGACACTGTGACATGCAATATAGTTATGGATGAACTTTGCAAGAGGGGGGAAACTGACGAGGCAGGGAAACTATTGTATCATATGATTGATAAAGGTGCCGCACCTAATCTTATCACATATAATATTGTTATAAATGGATATTCTAAGCTAGGCTGTTGGAAAGAGTCGATTAGAGTTTTCAAGGATATGATTGATCGAGACTTTTTGCCAGATGAGGTTACTTACAGATCAATGATGGATCCTTTGTGCAAACAAGGCCAAAGCAAGGAAGCTGAAAAGTTACTTGATTTAATGGTAAGGGGAGGTATAAAACCAGATGCTGAATCATATAGAATTTTACTTGTGGGCTATGCAAATTATGGCACTATCGGTGATGTGATGAAAATCTTAGATAGAATGCAACTCAATCATGTTGCGCCAGATCTCTCATCTTACACTTCCTTGCTGAAAGCATATGCTAAGAAGAGTAAAGTAGATGAGGCTATGTGTGTGCTGAAAAGAATGAAGCGAGAAGGGGTGAAACCCGATTTAGCTGCCTCTGCACCAGTATTAGAACTGCTTTTGATAATGGGACGAGATGATGATGCGAGAGATCTGATGGAGCAGACAACTGGTAAGACAGATGATTGAAGTACTTAATCCTGTTGTCAATAGATAGCTTATTTGAATTTAAATGATCAATTTATGTACTTTTGGGCAGTTTGTTGCTCCATTTTGTGTTACTTGTAACAATAAAAGTGTTCATGAAAAAGCCCTGGACAGATTCTTTTTTTTTAGTTATTTGTTTTTTTTTGGGTGATTGAATGTTTGGCAGCCACACTTCTGACCTGCTTTTTTGGGTGCTTTGCATTCTAGTCTACTTGTCTTTATTTTGTATATGTCAGTCAGTTAAAACCCGTATTGTATTTGTATCCAAATTCAATGTTGTAGATGAGACTATGCATGTGTGTTATGAACATCAAGTACAATTGCTGTTAATTGAAGTGAGATAACTCTGGCATTTCACTATTGAACATTTCATAATTTCTTGTAATTTTCATCAAAACTAAAATGATATATGTTAAAGTTGAATGGCCTTACCGAATGAAACATGTTTGCAATGCATATTGGCTTCTACCATTGCTATTTTTAATGAATTTATAGATACTATTTTTCCTTTCCGTTAGTTATAAGTTTCTTTATATCCAGGTCAGCAGACCTTTTCATTAGATTTAGATCACTCAGCATCTTTATTACTTTTTACTTCATTTTCTTTCAATTTTCGTCTGTTTTCAGCCAAAGAGCTAATATATAAATCAGAAGCTGCCTAAGCATCAATTTCTAGGATTAATTGAGATCACTCAGTATTTTTCATTTGGTAGACGGGTAGTTTATATAGAGTTGGAGAAGAAATTGCTTGTTATCTGACCTGCTGGGTATGTGTGTTGCATATATATGGCAATGTTTGTTAAGAGAAATTTTGTAACTTGTAATATAATGGTTACTGTTGTTATATGCTAATAAGCACAATGAAAGAGAAACTCAAATTCAATACATGCTTTTTTGAGGAGCTATACAATTTTTTTAAGATATTCATAGTTGCTAGGTTATGGTTGGAGAACTAGAGGGAATGCGATTGGAGTGTAGACCCTGTGTCTATGTCGTCCACTGTGTATCGAGATTTGCGCAAATGGACTTAGATCTGACATCGGACGAATGGATTTTAATCAGATACCCAATATAAAAGGTGAAATTAAATAGACAAACCCAGTATATTCAAGTCCACGTCTGCATAATTTCAAACTTGTTTTCATTAAATCTTCGACTTGCGTTTCCTGGAGTAGAATTGTCAATCCAAATAAAAATCATGCATAAGCATAACGTTGTGTCAGTAACAAATTTTCCGGTGCAAAATTGTCAATCAAATTGTATATGCTGCTATCCAAATCCAAATCCAAATCATACAATTCGATCAAATCAATGAGTTCCCCTTTGTGCGCCTCAATCTCTTCTTCCCACACCTTCCTCATAAAGCATTTCATCCTCTTTAAGTCGTTAGTCAGCTTCCTCCTCTCTCGCAAGACAAAAGTGTTTGTTGAAATGCTCCTGAGACATATCATAGCTTGAAGCATAAGCGTTTTGCAGCTAGTCTTCACTCGTGGTGCCAAAACCAGTTCTCCACCTCTTAATAGGAAATGTATTGAAGAAGCATCACAGTAACAAAGAAGACAAAACAGATTAGTCAAACTTGTTCGAGATAATCAAAGCTGTTAAGCTTCTATGTTAGAATAACAAACTCTTGTTATGACCATGTAATTACGGATTAGACTTCTCTATATAAGAAGACATCGTACATGTAATCTCGGGACTCTGAGTTCGTCGTGTGCTAGTTCAGGTAAAGATATTTGTTCAGGAAAGTGTACAACATGTGAATTGCACAATTTATTGTTTTTATAATGTCGGATCCTTTGTAAAAGAGGTTAAAATTCACTAATATTGGAGGCCCATTACCAGGCTTTATAACAATATCTGTATGGAGCTCCAAAGCCTTCTTAAAAGCCCAAATCTCGATATTGGAGCAACCTTAAATCCCACCGACCACATAGGCTTTAATATCTCCTCCATGCTCCACTCGCTCCAGCATCTTTCATTCCGACCAAAGGAAGGGTTTTAATATCGGACGAAAGTAGCACTCTAGTCCCAGCGCCACACCGCCGCCTCATTCTCCTGTCTCTAAGCTCACCTCCTCTCTCAACTCTCAACTCTCTCTTGCACTTCAACTGTTTGTCAAAATGCTTCTGAGAAGTATTGTCGCTCCAAGCACCACCCGTCATACTTGCTGCCTAAAGAAGCGCTCTACCTCTTCTTTCAAATTATACAAGACACTCGTGATAGACTAGGCTCTCTCTAACTGTGGTAAGTGCTCTTCCTTCCTGTGCCGATTTCTTTATCTGCTTTGCATTTGGGCCTGAAACTTAGCACTTTTGTAGATCGTGGTGACTGTGCAATCAAGTTGCTTGGAAAAATGTCCACAGACGTTACAGTCTGGAATTCAATTTGTCAAGTCTTTTCATGAAAACTGTCCTTTGCTTCTTTTTGTCAAATAGGTGCTTGGTAACACGAAATAAAACCAATTTACTACAGTTAGGATGGTAATTATGCATCATTCTCTGGTACTATTTATTTAAAAAGTTGGGTTAGAGCAAACTTGCAAATACGAATTCAATTTAGTCATGTTTAATTTAGGACAATGAGAGCACACTAGGGATACCATTGTGAACTACTATTTTTTAATAGTAACTAGTTAATATTATTCGCATATTTACTAGTTGTATGGGTTAATTACAGTTCAGAAAGGATTAAGGATTTGTGGAGATAATCACAGACGAGCTAAATTTATTTTTACGTTACACACATAATAGTTGTGAAACTATTTACTTTAATGGATCGCATAGATAAAAGGAATTTATTGCTGGATCAAACATATCTCTTAAGCATAATGATTAAAAATAGTCCCAATTAACTACTAAACTCTGGTCCTTAAAGTTTAAGTTGGATTGATACAGATTACTTGAGGCTCAGTAGCGACTGGTATAGGAGTACTGAACTTTAAACATTAATGAAATAAATAGGAGTTCTCTATTTAGCTTTTTGTTGTATTTAGCATGATTTATTATTTTTGAAAATTTTGCCGTTTCTGGTTACTTATTGATTCCTTGGATCACTCATTGACCATATCCCTGGCTGGCAAATGACCAAATAGCCCGTCTGGAAGAGCTTAATTTGATTATACAACTGTCCTTTGCTATACCTACCTAAGCACAAATGAAAAAAATGCAAAAATGTATAGCACAAAAAATGACATCTGGGAGTACCTAACTGTTGCCTAACTATTACAGTACTTAGTGTGGTACCTATTGTACTGACCTGCAAGACTTTAGCACTTTATGTAAAATCTATTCACCAATCTGTCATTCATTTTTTTTCAGGTAATCCATTGATAAATTATAGCACACAATCTGCCGACCTATCTCTGGATTTCTGTCCATACAAATCAAACAAACAGGTTTTTCAGCCCATCTTCTAGAAGTATCTTTGAGGCTACCATCTTCAAGTGGAGTTGTGACCTTTTCCAACACACGGCCATGGGGATCCGCCAATTGGAACTGGCTGTAAAAGAACGTTGTCGGTTCGGCACCCTTACTATTAAAGATGCTATTCAATTTTTTGATCGCTTGTTGGCCGCTAAGAGCCCGGCACCGTCCATCTATTCCTTTAATCATCTTTTTAAGGCCTTAATTCGCATGAAGAACTCAAACAACCATTATGCAACTGTCTTTTCACTCTTTACCCGTTTGAGCCAAACTAAAGGAGTCTCCCCCTCACCAAATGTCGTGACCTATACTATGTTGATTGACTACTGTACTCGAATCAATCGGCCTGGACTTGGGTTGATTTTCTTTGGACGGTTTATTAGGGAGGGCCAGAGAGCTGATGCTTGGTTCTTCACTCCTATACTCAAGGGCCTCTGTTATGAGAATAGAATTAGTGAGGCTGTTGTCATGGTGTTACATAAAATGCCTAAGCTGGGCTGCACACCTGACGTGATCTCCTACAGCACTGTTATTGATGGCCTTTGTAAAGAAGGTGCAGTTAGTAAAGCATTTAGTTTGTTTGAGCGAATGCTTTCAGAGGGTATTGTGCCAGATGTAGTGACATACAGCTCACTGATTGATGGCCTTTGTAAAGAAGGCGCAATTAGTAAAGCATTTAGTTTGTTTGAGCGAATGCTTTCAGAGGGTATTGTGTCAGATGTTATCACATACAGCTCACTGATTAATGGCCTGTGCAAGGAAGGAGATACTGAGATGGCAGAGAAACTGTTGTCCTACATGGTTTCTCAGGGAATTGAACCTAATGTTGTGACCTATAATACTCTCGTGGATGGGTTGTGCAAGAAAGGGCTATTGGACAAGGCAGTTGATTTGCTTCAGTCCATGGTTTCTAAAAGGCATGATCCCAATGTTGTGACCTATACTACCATCATAGATGCACTATGCAAGGAGGGTGCAATTGAAAAGGCAGAGGAGTTGCTTTGTATTATGATTTCTGGAGGAAAGGATCCTAATGTTTTTACCTACAGTACTCTTATAGATGGGCTCTGCAAGATGAACAGACTAGAAAAGGCAAAGAAGTTGCTGAATGAGATGGTTTCAAAAGGAATATTGCCTAACACAGTGACTTGCACTATAATTGTGGATGCACTTTGCAAGAGGGGGGGGACTGACGAGGCAGAGGAACTACTGTATCATATGCTTGATAAAGGTATCACACCTACTCTTATCACATATAATATTGTTATAAATGGATATTCTAAGCTAGGTTGTTGGAAAGAGTCGATTAGAGTTTTCAAGGATATGATTGATCGAGGTATTTTTCCAAATGAGGTTACTTACCGATCAATGATGTATTCTTTGTGCAAACAAGGACAAAGCAAGGAAGCTCAAAAGTTGCTTGACTTAATGGTAAGGGGAGGTAGAAAACCAGATGCTGAATCATATAGAATTTTACTTATGGGCTATGCAAATTATGGCACTATCGATGATGTGATGAAAATCTTAGATAGAATGCAACTCAATCATGTTGCGCCAGATCTCTCAACTTACACTTCCTTGCTGAAAGCATATGCAAAGAACAAAAAAGTAGATCAGGCTATGTGCGTGCTGAACAGAATGAAGCAAGAAGGGGTGAAACCCGATTTAGCTGCCTCTGCACCAGTTTTAGAAATGCTTTTGAAAATGGGACGAGATGATGATGCGAGGGACCTCATGGAGCAGACAACTAGTAAGACTAATGATTGATGTGCCAAATCGGGTTGAAGATGGCTTTTTTAATGTAGATAATCAATTATTATGCTTTGGGCAGCTTGTTGTGTCATTAACTGAAGTTTTTGTACTGCCATTCTGGATATTTCTCTTATTCTAGATGTTTTCTTTAATTTATTTTCACTGTTCTTTATTGTTATAATATGTAGAGGAGGGTTCAAATGCCTCCATTTTTTGTGCCTCCACCATGCCTCCATTTTTTAAAACTTTAATAACTCAAAATTTAAAATTTAAAAGTAAAAATAAAACCGTTGGATGTGATCTATATCATTTTATCTATGTGCTCATAAAAAATTATCACATTTTGATTTTGTTTTTAATGTGAATCAATAAGTTGAAAAATCAACGTCTAGAAATTATCCACATTAGTACGTTTTTTACAAGCCCTTGATGACAACCAAAACAAAATTGAAATGTCATAATTTTTTACACGTGCATAGATAAAATGATGTAGATCATATCCAACGGTTTTATTTTAACTTTTAAGTTTTAAATTTTGAGTTATTAAAGTTTTTAAAAATGGAGGCATAGTGGAGGCATGAAAAATGGAGGCATTTGAACCCTCCTCTAATATGTAATGTTTTATTTACTCATTCTGCATTTAGTTTTAGTTTTCTGTGTGATTTCATTGTTTTTCACTTGCAGTCATGCTACATCCAACTTGCTGATCAAGTACTTACCTGGTACAATTAATGTAGCAGGAGTCCAGGACCTAGCAGCTACACTACTGGCCCTTAATATCTTAAGCCGTATAAAGCTGGTGTTTGGGGAGTCAACTTGTACTAACATTTGAATTCTAATTTCAAATTTTGTACCATGCAAATCTTCCTCAATTTCACAAAGGTTTTAGCAATTAATATCCATTCGAGAAAACTGGGAGACTATTGAATTGTCTATAAAATTATAGATATTATTTTTCCTTTCCGTTAATTATATGATCCAGCTGACCTTTTTATTAGATTTAAGGTTTCGTCCAACCTGAGATAATTTAAATAAAAATATTAAACTATTAAATTTTGGGCCGAAATAGAAAAACCAACCATGATAAGTTTTTCAAAACAAAATTGTAGCCCAGCCCATTTAAAAATTTCATTGGGTTAATACAAATAATTAGTTTTGTCGGATGGTAACAAGAGACATGGCCGCTTGCAGTTGCAAATATGTAATCTAGGTTAATAACAAAGCTCTAGTTGTTCAGAGGAGAAGATAGAATCCGCCGCCATCCCAAATTTCCAAGATGGTTGGGAACTAATTTCAACCCGCTCCCACAACAAATAAGAAAATTATTGGACAAGGCATGCAGCGGAAATGCTTCTAATACCATCATGGATTTACTGTGCAAGGTGGGAGAAACTTAATACCTTTTGATCAGTTCTCCTTGCATAGACATAGTGCATCTATGATGGTATTGTAAGTCACAACATTGCATAGTACATCTATGATAGTATTGTATAATCACAACATTGTTCAGTTCTCCTTGCATAGTGCATCTTGATATTATTGCGAGTGACAACATTGCATAGTAGATGTACGGGATTCTGGAGAGCTATCTTAGCACTGACCTTCACTGGAACCTATGGTGAGATGGGCTCTTGGTGATGGGATGGACTGCACAGTGTATGCGCAACCTTGGTTCCCAAATGTTTTTTTTGAAATATATATATATTTTTTTTTGAAATATGGTTCCCAAATGTTGTGACTTACAATGTTGAGAGCGGTTCAATTTGCTGTGCTATACAAGCTGCCGAAATTTTTATTAATAGAAAAAGGAAAATATCGATATTGAAGAAACATTTCACGGAAATTCGAGATATAGGAAAAACGTGATAGTCCATAATGTCCAGAGGACGTTATGGACCATCACGACTCGATTAGCGAGAACAGCTTATCATTAACGGAACGTAATTAAACATGACGTTTTGATCTATCGCAGCCTGGGACAGCAAAAAAAAAAACTATGGCCGTTTGGGTCTATCACAACCTGGGATAGCGAAAAAAAAAAGTCTGGCCGTTTGGGTCTATCACAGCCTGGGACAGCGAAAAAAAAAAAGTCTAGCTGTTTGGGTCTATCACAGCTTGGGACAGCAAAAAGAAAAGAAAAAGTATGGCCGTTGTGGTCTATCACGGCCTGGTCCCCATAACACACGCGCCCCGTCCCTTTCTTTCCTCTTCTGTCTCTAACCCTACCACCGACAGCAAAAAAAAAAAAACGTGAGATCCGTGCTCGTCTGTGCTCCCAACCCACCGACAGCGACCAGAAAAGCACGCCCGGGCCGTTCTTCTCCACGATGTCCAGCCAGTGACTGAGAAAGTAGGTTTTTTTTTTTTGTAAATTGACAATAATTTAAGTTTGGATTTGTTGTCAAGGTTATTGTTCGATTTAATTATGTGAAATTGCACTAAATTAGATTTAATTTTGTAAAATTAGCATCCGATTAGGTTTAATTTTGTTAATTAGTATCCGATTACGTTTAATTTTATGAGTTAGGTATAATTTTATGCAATTGCACCCGGTTAGTTTTAATTTTGTGAATTTGTATCAAATTTAGTGTATTTTATTTTTACTTGTTTGTTGTATAATTTTGTTGGACTTGCTCAAAATAAATGTGTGCATTCATGTGTGCTCAACTTCTTGTAGTGCATTTAAGTTGTGTATGAATTAAATTATTATCACATTGAAAATATCTAAATTGATGTTGCAAGAAACAAAAATTAAATTTTAATTTAAGTGGGTTCCAATGTTTGAGCTATGTGAAAAAAGGAAAAGAATAATTTTATGGTACCACCGTACTTGATGAGGACCTATATATACAAAGATTGGTAAAAAAACAAATAAACAAACACCAAACCAAAAAATAGCATAGCAGTATGCATGCATAGTTTATCTATGGTAGCAATGTGACATGGTTTTCTTAATTAAATGTAAAGTAAAGGTAAATGTAAATGTTTGAAAATTTAGATTGTTTTAATTTTGTGGTTAAAATGTTATGCATGTAGGATGTTAAGCAGCTGTGGTCCGCATAATCCTACAGCAGAGAATTTTAGTAATTTATTATGGATGCCGCATGCACAGCATTAGATCTCACTGTTCTCTGATAGGGTAAGTTACTCAATGAATTATATACTATCCAAAATTCACATAATTTTTTATAAATAAATATAAATACTTGAATTACGATATTTTATTCTAACCAAATTGTATAACAATGGCAGGATTATAACGGGGTGGATATTCGACACCACCGGTCTGTGATTCCATACCACGCACGTTGCAGATCATTCTTGTGTAGGCTCAGTTTGTATCAGGTAGCTCGAATGGATGATATAAATATTGACAAATGGCTTCTCGCTAGCCTCGTTGAGCGGTGGAGACCAGAGACACACACTTTCCATCTTCCCGTGGGAGAGATGACGGTCACACTACAAGATGTTTCATGTCTGTGGGGATTGCCAATAAAGGGGGCTCCGGTGACTGGTTTTGCAGACAGTAATGCGTTTGACTTAGTAGAGCGGCTTCTTGGAGTTGGAAGTGCAAATTTGGTGCTTAAAAATAAGAAGAGATCGGGGGCAAACAAGGAACCTGTTGTTCACACGACGTCTGGATATTCCATAGGTTTGAAGGAATTGCGCAATCGATTTGCTGCCATGCCAAACAAACAGCCGGGTGAGCCTACAGAGGAGCAGGTACGCCAGTACCGAGTAACTCGGGTTTACATACTCGACTTGTTCGGGACTATACTTTTTGTTGATCTTCGGGAGATTCGGTTCCGATCAGCAATTTCTTAGCAATTTTGACTCACCAAAGCAATACAACTGGAGTAGTGTTGTTCTAGTACTATATAAGAACTTGTGTATTGTCGTTGAGTGTAAGACAAAAACTTGTTGTGGTGCATCAAAAATCATGTACCATGTATATGCATCAGAACGCTTACTCTTGTTAGCAGACCTCGCTTCATGACTATATAAATATCATATTTATAATTTAATAAGTAATAAATTGTTAATGAGATGACAATATACAAATTTTTTATTTTATAGACTGTTTCATTGCCTAATTAAATATCTTTTCATTATCTTTTTTTTATCACGTCTGGTGGTCGACAATTAAATAATTATTCTCAAATTACTTAATTTCTATACTTTACTTCTCCTTCTCTAAAGTCAGGCCGGATTGTTCATTACTATTTTTTTTTTTTTTGAGGAAAGAACAAGGATCGTCTAGTACCTGTTTCATTGATAAGATAGTTCTTACAACAAAGAACTTACAAGCAAAATACAAAAACAAAGCTGCTTTATGAGGATTGAGCTATAAAAAAACGGTAAAAGAGGAAATATAAAACAAAATAGAAAATAGCAAAGCAAACGTATTGAAAATACAGGAGTGGTTAAGTAATTTTGTTCATAATGGCTTTATTCTCCCGTTGTATTGATCTCCAACTGTTGGAGCGGTACTGCACTTGTGTACCTCCATCTGATCAACACCTGCTCCAGTAATTGGAGCGACGAGCTCTCCTTGTCGGGAAGTACCCTTATACACCTTTCTCTCCACAGAATAAAGCATCTGATCAACGTTTCATGACCTTTCCTTGACTGTGTGTGTTCCATCCAGAATTCTCTGTACCGGCCTGGTACCGGGTCCCCTTACCCGATAAGCATGTTCATTACTATTCTATTTTTTTGTTCTTTTTTATACCTTTTCAATGATTCGACTGTGATATATTAATTTAAGTGTCGTGATTTCATTTTGTTAAAGAATACCAGTTCAAACTTTTTCGGGTAGTTTGTTTTTGACTTGATTTGTGAAGTTATGTTTTAACCTAATTTATCTACCAGTAACTTGCAAAATGACAAAAATATAAAGCTAAAATACAAAACTTACATGGAGTCATGGACTTCAAATTTGGAACCAGGGCAGGATTCGCTCCAATCTATGTTGAAATTGACTCAGCCGTTGCACGTTGCAGACAGGCATTGCAACAGCTATTTGCATTGTCATGACTCATGAGTCGTTGCAATGGCATATGATCCGTCAGAAGCACTTGATATATTTTGCGAAGCTTCGACTTCCCATGCCCGTTTTCCCTCTTTTGTGTCATTTATCGTAGTTGAGGCCGGGCGACAAAAGTGCGATCTGGCATTATTCAAGTCCATCATTTGCGCGCATAGATGTATGCATAAGCGCCGAACCACATGCACATAAAATAACATACATAAAAACATCACAACATAAAATGTAATAAACATCTCAACATAAAATGTCATGGTCATCTAAATACCACATCACAACATGAAATAATAAAAGTTCAAATATCAGTCTCTGAATCATAAGAAAATAAACAAAAACGTCCAAGACATACACAGACCCATATCTAACAAATGTCGCTGGGCATAGTGTCCATATCTAGTAACGATCGTATAAATAATCATCGTCCCCTTGGTATTCCCCCTCATCAAAAGATGACCCGAACGGGTCAAAATATCGGTCCATATCCAGACTCATGTCTTGGATCTCCTGTGACTGCTGCGTCAGTCGTCTATCTAAGGACTGGAGCATCTTGCGAAGGTCAGCGAGCACCTTATCCTGAGCGTCGGCCCGCTCTTCCATCTTCCGGAACTTCTCATCGACCATCCTCTCCATTTCATTCCCACTATAACTCATTTCTTTGTGCAGCTGCTTAGCAGCCTTCCTTTTCGATTTCCTTATATTCAACTCGTCTTGGATTGCAGTTTGCCCCTCCTTAGTCCTAAGCCAAGTGTTTATGTTCCAAATATCGTTTGCAGTAAGGCTACCAGCACTGGAAATAATCCCCTTAAGAAAAGCCCGAGCCATTAGTTGAGGAAATATTTCCTGCCTGACTAGGTGATGTAAGAATTTTTGGATCTTACCAAATGGTTCGACAGGAATTAAGGAACTTGATAGGCCTTTGAGTGTGCAATCATCAGTATATATGCCAACCTTCTTGTATGGTTCGATCATGGATGCTAATTTTGCTTCAAGTATAGCATCAATTTCTTCTTGGAAAGACATCGATCTATTATGTGTTAAGTTCTTCAAATTCTGTATCGCACAAGAGACAAATTAAATTTAGAAAATGAAATTAATTTAATTAAATACTGATCCTTGTAATGAAGATACCAAAAAGGACCTCTAAAGAGTAAAGAGCTCATATCATATCATATCATATCATATCCAGAGCCCTAAGAGCATATATCAACAGGGCAAAATCCACAATGGGTAGATGCCAGATCACATGATATATATACACTAGTATGCAAAATATGTGTGCAAATTACGATGAATTCATCTAATGAAAAATTTACATATGAAAACAGGGATTTGGAAACTGGTTTTAATTTGAAGCAACTAAATTATTTTATGTCTTTCATAACAAAAAATCGCTAGACATGCAGGCTTCCTACTCTTCTTTAAACGATTTTACGATGATCTAAAATTCTAACCGGAAAAAAAAAATGGGAAAAATATCTCAAATACAACTCGATGTAGAACAAAAATAAATTAAAGAAACAGCACTGACCTCCTCGTCCCTCTTCGAATTCTGAATTTGAATTTGAGCGGACAAGTGAACCCTTAAAACGAGCAGAGAATTTGTAGAGGGTCAAAGTATTAACTCAATTCAAAAGCTGCCCGAGGTGCGTTGTTACTTTCAAATTCGTCGTTCCAACTTCCAAAAAGCGCTTTTTCGAGAAATTTGGACATTTTCCATAAAGCCTTGTAATTATCAGTAAATTGCAGTCGGCTCTCTCTGTTTTTTTTTTCTTTTCTTTTTTGAGGAAAAGCCCTTAGGCATCCGGTCGGCTCTCTTGACAGTAATTATTATGCCCAATATTAATTAACCTTTACTCTATTTCATATTTATCCATCAACTCGTAAAAACATTCTTTTAATTGAACTTGTTTCACGAAAGATGAAAGATATATGGAGTTCAATTTGATATAAGAAATTATTTTAGTCCTATGCCTGTTTATCATGACCATAAATTTTAATTGATGCATATATACAAATTTTGATACATTGTAAAAATTTATTATAAATTTGTATATTTGTATTCATAAAGTGTGAAGTATATAGAATTAATTTTATAGATGTTAATTGTGTATAAATATAAAAAAATAAAAAAATTTCGCTCTTTTGGTCATTTAGATTGTGCTCCACAAACGCAGTGCAAAGAGGAAGGGGAAGGAAGAGGAAGGAACAGTAGGGGTGTCAATGACACCCGTTTACCCGTTTACCCTACCCGTATCGTATTCGATAAGACGGGTATGGGTAAGATTTTTTTTTTCGTTAGCTTATTGGGTATGGGTATGGGTAAAGATTTTTTTTCATTAGATAAACGGGTATGGGTACGGGTAAAGATTATTTTGTACCCGTTGGGTAACGGGTAATTATATGAAATAAATTATATATAGATATATCAATATTATATTCAATTTATTTATTTCCCTGTTTTCCATATTGCTGTATCAATGCTGGAGAAAATGTATGCATTTTGTTATAAGAAGAATATTAAGCTAAACATATTATTTTTTTATTTGAATGTTTTGTTATTTAGTTAACGAATTGAATTTGTTAGAAGAGATATTTGTGATTTTTATTTTATTTTTGCTTTATAAAAAACTATTAGTTAGAATTGATTGCATATTTGTATTTTCATTTTTATATTAGTAATTGTGATGGCGTATGTATGACGTGATGAATTTAGATGGTTTATTTGTAAAAATAGTAAAATCATTATATTAGTATTTTCGTTATTCGCCCACTACCGTTTCGTTACCCACTATCGTTTCGTTACCCGTTAATCATAACAGGTATGGGTAGGGTAGGATAAGACAAATTCTTAACGGGTATGGGTAGATCAATTCTTAGTGGGTATGGGTATGAAAATGGTTCCACCTACCCGTATCATACCCATTGACTCCCCTAAGGAAGAGCCCGAGCGCGGTTCCCTTCGCTACAGTGAAACCTACACTCCAATTTGGGGTTACGAATTTCGGAACTTTGTACTGCGTCTTTCCCTCGCCACAGTAGCGCGTCCCTCTCCTTCCCTCTTCGATTACCTTCCTCTGGAGCGGATGGGCGACGTGGGCAAACCGCGTTCCTCTCTTCTTTCCCTTCGTTCCCGTTCCTTCCCTTTAATGAAGGAGTTTCTACCCCTCCCTAGAGCACAGTCTTAGTAAATTAAAATCCATGCCAACGCATTAAAATTGTTGTTGTGCATCAAAAATCACGTACTATGAATATATAAATTTAATAAGAAATAATTTAATGATATGACAATATTCAAATTTTGTATTTGATAGAGAGTTATATCACTTAAATTATCTTTCCATTATTTTTTTTTCTTATTTCGTTGGGTAGACAATTACAAATTTATTCTCAAATTATATATTTAATTTCTATACTTTTACCTCGTCTCCTTCTCTACGAAGAATCTTCGAAAAAAATAATAATAAATTATATTTATATTTTTAGTGGCATAGTCCGACCTTCTATTGAATAAAATCATGCCGGATTAATTGTTCATTACTACTCTGTTTTTCTTTTTTCTTTTTTCATACCTTTTCAATGATTCGACTGTATATGTTAATTTAAGTTAATTTAAGTGTCGTGATTTTATTTTGTTAAAGAATACAAGTTCAAACTTTTTCGGGTAGTTTGTTTTTGACTTGAGTTGTGATCTTTGATTTATCCCTTTGGAGTTATCCAACTTGTGTTTTAACCTAATTTATATATTGCATTCAAGGAAAATGGTGGCGCAACAATCAAATCTAAAAAAATTTAAATTTAATGAGTTGGAAGAGATGAATCAAAATTCGGTAATTTGTTAACTAAGACTATATTAGCCCCTTCTATCTTCATTTTAGTTTCGTGTCTGACAAGATGTATACGGGTAAATTAAGTTGTCAATATGTAAAGGAATATACATGAACAAATTATGATAATGATTGATGGTGGCTGTAAATTTTATCTCGGAGACATTGGGTGTTAGTTTAAATTTGAGAAATATTAGTTGGCAATTGCAAATATTTTTCAAGTTTTTACATGTTTGTTCCTTTCAAGGGTCATAATGAAGTGACCGGGGTTTAAACGTATTTGTATCCTCTGCATTAACTCAAAAAGGAATCTTTTGAGTTAATGCATTTGAACCGTCTGATATGTTTTAAGATCCGTGCAAATTAGATCCACACTAATATTAAATGACACCCTGCTTTATAAACGGAGGCCAAATTAGCTCCGTTTAAAATTAAATTGCCGAGATGCATTGATCAAATATGTGCAAAACATCAAATAGTTTTAATAGTAGAATTTCTACTTATTCTTCTGTGTATGAAAAAAACAGAGATATCCGGATTCTCTGTGGTTTCAGCAGTACTCTTTATATTTCTCTTTTCTTTTTTAATATGTTCTATAGATAAAAATTCTCCAAAACTTATATGGACAATTTGTATATCTTCTTTAAAACCCAAAAGACATCTGTAATCCTCTTTTTTTATGATTGTTTGTTTATTTATTCAGGAAAAGTATCATCAATATAAGTGGCTCATAAAGACATATTATGTGGAGATATAATCTTTCTCATACCATTTCAATAGCTTTGATTGATTGTGGATATTTTTTTGCCAGCTCTACAGGTTATTCAATTTATCATTCCCACAAAAATTTTAGCATTGGAATTAATGATACTTTTCTGGTGGCCATGATTATTTGACTATTATTTAAAGACTAATTATCGAAAATAAAGTTTAAAATAATTTGGCATAGTTCAAATAAAAGTTTAAAATTAGATTAAAGAAAGAGAAATTGAAAAGGTTTGTTTGATTTTAGTGGGAAAATAAACAATTTTCAAGTTGTGATGGGAAAATGAGATATTTTCAAAATTTTATGATGGGTATGACAACGATTACCCATTTAAAACTATAAAAACTTGAAATGTTGAAATCTTCGTCCTTTCTATTTTCAGATTTTTTTTTTTTTTGTTATTTCTCTAGAGAGTTGTTTCAAACTTAAATTTTATTTAAATAGAAAAGTATTGGGAGACACGACAAACCCAATTCCGCATAAATCTCTTTTGACTCGTTGTTTCGCACTTTTATACAATATCTAAAAAAAACATCGCCTTTGTTTTACGCAATGAAATATCGTCGTTTTTGCAATGAAATATCGATGTTTCGTTAGCCTTAGCATTGACAATTAAGCAGGATAGTGCTTAAAAAAACATCGATACGTCACTGATGTTTTTGTAATTAAACATCGATTCACTTCTGCCGTCGACAAGCCGCGCATAAAGCATTGGTGCATCATCGGTGTTTTTGCACGAAAGCATTGTTGTTTTTTGAAAAACTTTAAACGGCCATAACAATGGCTAGGAAACACGGATTTGCGCGTATGACTCCAATTCGGAAAGCTTGGGACGAGACGGGGTGGATGGCGCCCTCGAGATCATCCTCAGCGGACCGTCGGAGTCAGAATTGCAAAAAACATCATTTAGTGCCTCAAAAATTGAGTTAAAGCTTTTTATCATCGGTAGACACACAACGACCCGTTTGCGACTCGTGACAATGTCGTATGCAGCATGGTAAAAGTCAGAACTTGTATCAAAATTACTGATCTGATGTTTAGTGTTCGCATGCGACTAGTGAATTTAATTTGACAATAACCAATATCCCAAATCTAGTATGTTCAATCAAGAAACAGTCCGTGTGATATGAAACAATTTCATACTAAAATTGAGAGAATTTGATTTGACAAGAACCAATATCCCAAATCTAGTTTATTCTAGATATTAGCATAATTTAACATAATTTCAAGTAATTTAGCATATTTTAGTATAAATATGATAATTATACATCAAAAGAAGTAATCTAACAGCTATTAAAAACAAAATTCGAATTTTTATTGTTAAATTTCATTCATACTGTCTCTCAAATCTAAAAAAAAAAAAAATTAGACCGCCTCCCTGTGAGACGGTTCAGTATACACAGCTGACGGCCCCATAGGGGGGCGGTTTGGTGAGAAGAGTGAACCGCCCTCTCATGGAGCGGTTAGGTTAGATTTACAAAAAAAAAAAGGCATATGTGATATTTTTCCTTTTTCTGAGAGTATTAATAAAAAAATCGGCATTTTAGTAGACTGGCCCATTTAACCAGAGATGTATATATATTGATGCCCGTTTAATATTCTACATTCGTCTACATCCAATGGGATGATAAAAAAAAAACAGAGAGAGAGAGAATGTGTCGCAATTTCAAACTACGATCGTAGTCGTGTTAAATAGAATTTATCAGAAATCGTAGTTATTTGATTTATCTATTTTTTATGATAAAAATAAAATTTTTGGCTATTTTGCTGATGTGATTTCTTTAAACTTGATCTCCAAAGTTTTTATCAGTTATATTTTTTTCAATCGGATTCAATTTTATTTTTCTATTTTTTTAATTGAATGACTTTTATATCACGTTTCTCTCTCCTCTCCTAGTTTATAAGAACCTCAACCTCAAGTGCATTCGACGCCTCTAGTGACATCAACCCCAAAAAATATATATATATATATATCTGTTATTTCCAAAATGCATAAATTGGCATTTAATATTTCGTTGTTGTAAATTAGATAATTTTATGAATTGTTTTTATATTATAGGTAAGGATTGCATAATAAATTGATTTTTATAATGTGGGATTCTTTGTAAAAGAGGTTAAAATTCACCAATATTAATTGGAGGCCCATTACCAGGCTTTACAACAATATCTGTATGGAGCTCCAAAGCCTTCTAAAAAGCCCAACTTGTCGTTTATTTCAATTCCTTCTCCATCTTAATCTCCTCGACGCAACCTGAAATCCCACCGACCAAATTGGCTTTACCTTGTTTCGGAACCTCCCCCGCTCAACTAAATAAATTACTCCCAGCGCCACACCTGACACCGCCGCCTCATTCTCCTGTCTTCCTCTACTCTCAGCTCACCTCTCTCTCAACTCTCTCTTGCATTTCAACTGTTTGTCAAAATTCTCCTGACAAGTATTGTCGCTCCAAGCACCACCCGTCATACTTGTTCCCTAAACAAGCGCTCTACCTCTTCTTTCAAATTATACAAGACACTCAAACTCAAGACAGATCAGGCTCTCTCAGTCTCTCTAACTGGGGTAAGAGCTCTGCCTTCTTTCAAATTTTTGCATCTAGCCCAGAAATTTGGCACCTTGGTAGATCCTGGTGCATTCAAGTTGCTTGCAAAAATGTCCAGAAATGTTAGTCTGGAATTCAATTTGTCAAGTCTTTTCATGGGAAGTATCCTTTGCTATTTTTGTCAAATAGATGCTTGGGTACACGACATAAAACCAATTGACTACAGTTATGAACACAATAAATCTGGTAATTAAGCATCATCATCTACTGTGCATTAAAAAGTTGGGTTAGAGCGAAAATTGGCCAATGTATACTTGTACAAACAACTGATTGTCCTTAATTGGGGTGCATTGCAATGCAGTCCCTTCGGCTAGGCTAGTCAACTATATGAGCCAGCAACCAATTTAGTAATCTTACATGCAAAAAATAGGAGAATGAGAGCGCACTGGGAATACCATTCTGAGCTACTATTTTTTTAGTAGTTATAAAAGATATTCATTGTTGGATCAAGCATATCTCTTAAGCATAATGATTATTATTATTCTATGAGCAGGTTATAGTTCAAGTTCCAACCTAGGATCACCAGCTCGGGTTTTTTAGCTATTGAACTGATCAAGTTTGGCAATGCTGTACGTCTGCTCATTGTAGAGGCATGAGCTTCTTACTATGGTAATAGGAATTATATTTTAGATTCTTAACCCTAGAATCAATGTGTAAAGTGAACAAAAAGCAAACGAAAACAGTCCCAATTAACAACTAAACTCTGGTCCTTCAAAGTTTAAGTTGGTTTGATACAGATTACTACAGGCTAAGTAACAACTGGTATAGGAGTACTGAACTGAAAACATTAATGAAGTAAATATGAGTTCTCTATTTAGCCTTTTTCTGTATTTAGCATAATTTGTATTTGAAGGTTTTGCAGTCTCTTGTTGCTTCTTGATTCCTTGGATCACTCATTGACCAAAAAGCCCTTCTGGAAGAGTATAGCACAAAAGGTGAAGTTGTAACCATTTCATCCCATGGCCATGGGGACCCGCCAGCTGGAATTACTTATAAAAGAACGTTATCGGTCAGGCACTCTTACTATTAAAGATGCTCTTCAATTTTTTGATCGCTTGCTGGCCGCTAAGAGCCCGGCACCGTCCATCTATTCCTTTAATCATCTCTTTACAGCCTTAACTCGTATGAAGAACCCAAACAACCATTATGCAACTGTCTTTTCACTGTTTAACCGCTGGACCCAACCTAAAAGGGTCTCAGCCTCGCCTGATATCTGCACCTATTGTATCTTGATTTCCTACTGTATCCGAATGAATCAGTCAAAACTAGGCTTGGTTTTCTTGGGACGGTTTATTAAGGGCGGGCAAAGAGCTGATGCTAGGATCTTCAATCCACTACTTAAGGGCCTTTGTTATGAGAATAGGATTAGTGAGGCTGTTGCCATGGTGTTACATAAAATGCCTAAGCTGGGCTGCACACCTAATGTCATCTCCTACAGCACTGTTATTGATGGCCTTTGTAAAGAAGGCGCAATTAGTAAAGCATTTAGTTTGTTTGAGCAAATGCTTTCAGAGGGTATTGTGTCAGATGTTGTCACATACAGCTCACTGATTAATGGCCTGTGCAAGGAAGGAGATACTGAGAAGGCAGAGGAACTGTTGTCCTACATGGTTTCCCAGGGAATTCAACCTGATGTTGTGACCTATACTACTCTCGTGGATGGGTTGTGCAAGAAAGGGTTATTGGACAAGGCAGTGGATTTGCTTCAGTCCATGGTTTCTAAAAGGCATGATCCCAATGTTGTGACCTATACTACCATCATAGATGCACTATGCAAGGAGGGTGCAATTGAAAAGGCAGAGGAGTTGCTTTGTATTATGGTTTCTAGAGGTAAGCATCCTGATGTTTTTACCTATAATACTCTTATAGATGGGCTCTGCAAGATGAACAAACTAGGAAAGGCAAAGAAGGTGCTGAATGAGATGGTTTCAAAGGGATTATTGCCTGACACTGTGACATGCAATATAGTTATGGATGAACTTTGCAAGAGGGGGGAAACTGACGAGGCAGGGAAACTATTGTATCATATGATTGATAAAGGTGCCGCACCTAATCTTATCACATATAATATTGTTATAAATGGATATTCTAAGCTAGGCTGTTGGAAAGAGTCAATTAGAGTTTTCAAGGATATGATTGATCGAGGTATTTTTCCAAATGAGGTTACTTATAGATCAATGATGAATTCTTTGTGCAAACAAGGACAAACCAAGGAAGCTCAAAAGTTGCTTGACTTAATGGTAAGGGGAGGTATAAAACCAGATGCTGAATCATATGGAATATTACTTATTGGCTATGCAAATTATGGCACTATCGATGATGTGATGGAAATCTTAGATAGAATGCAACTCAATCATGTTGCGCCAGATCTCTCAACTTACACTTCCTTGCTGAAAGCATATGCAAAGAAGAGAAAAGTAGATCAGGCTATGTGCGCGTTGAACAGAATGAAGCAAGAAGGGGTGAAACCCGATTTAGCTGCTTCTGCACCAGTATTAGAACTGCTTTTGAAAATGGGACGAGATGATGATGCGAGGGATCTCATGGACCAGACAATTGGTAAGACTAATGATTGATGTGCTTAATCCTGTTATCAACAGATAGCTTATTTTAATTTAAATGATCAAGTTATGTACTTTTGGGCAGTTTGTTGCTCCATTTAGTGTTACTTGTAACAATAAAAGTGTTCGTGAAAAAGCCCTGGACAGATTCTTTTTTTTAGTTTAGTTTTTTTTTTTGGGTGATTCAATGTTTTGCAGCCACACTTCTGACCTGCTTTTTTTGGTGCTTTGCATTCTAGTCTACTTGTCTTTATTTTGTATATGTCGGTCATTTAAAACCCATATTGTATTGTATCCAAATTCAATGTTGTAGGTGAGGTATGCATGTGTGTTATGAACATCAAGTACAATTGCTGTTACCGATTGAAACATGTGTGAGATATCTCTGGCATTTCACTATTAAACATTTCATAATTTCTTGTAATTTTCATCAAAACTAAAATGATATATGTTAAAGTTGAATGGCCTTACCGAATGAAACATGTTTGCAATGCATATTGGCTTCAACCATTGCTATTTTCAATGAATTTATAGATGCTATTTTTCCTTTCCGTGAGTTATGAGTTTCTTTATATCCAGGTCAGCAGACCTTGTCTAAGTCGTCCAATCTGTATTGAGATTTGTGCAAATGGACTTAGATCTGACATCGGACGAATGGATTTTAATCAGATACCCAATATAAAAGGTGAATTAAATAGACAAACCCAGTTTATTCAAGTCCAAGTCTGCATAATTTCAAACTTGTTTTCATTAAATCTTCGACTTGCGTTTCCTGGAGTAGAATTGTCAATCCAAATAAAAATCATGCATAAGCATAACGTTGTGTCAGTAACAAATTTTCCGGTGCAAAATTGTCATTCAAATTGTATATGCTGCTATCCAAATCCAAATTCAAATCCAAATCATACAATTCGATCATATCAATGAGTTCCCCTTTGTGCACCTCAATCTCTTCTTCCCACGCCTTCCTCATAAAGCATTTCATCCTCTTAAGTCGTTAGTCAGCTTCCTCCTCTCTCGCAAGACAAAAGTGTTTGTTGAAATGCCCCTGAGACATATCGTAGCTTGAAGCATAAGCGTTTTGCAGCTAGGCTTCACTCGTGGTGCCAAAACCAGTTCTCGACCTCTTAATAGGAAATCTATTGAAGAAGCATCACAGTAACAAAGATGACGAGTGATGCTTCTGTGCATACTAAAATTTTAGTAAAATTTTAGGCAGAGCCAACTACCGCCGTTGATTTTGTAAAGGGTAAAATTGGTATAGTACGTTTATATCTCCGTTAGCCCTCTCCGTTACTCTCTCTCACTCACGCGAGATTGCGAAAGCACCCAGATGAAAGCGCAGGAGGGTTCTCTCGGTGTCGCTGTTGCTGACTCTACCCACTCCTCTCCTCTTCTCTCTCGGTGTCGTTGTCTAGAGTAGACCCGCTCGTCTCCTCTCTTGACTTCGCTGTCACGACTTCCTGAAATTGGTAACCGCTCTCTCCCTCTCCCTTGTTCTCTGTAATTTCAGATGTCAAGGTTTAGATTTAGAAGATGACATGGATGAGATGGATAAGAGAAATGCCCTCTCTCTAGGTTTAGAAGGCACTGCTGGTTTGCAACTATTGGATATCAAATCAAAAGAGGGAGAAGATGTAGATGGTTTAATGGGTTTATCTCTTACACTAGATGAATGGATGAAACTTGATTCTGGTTTAATTGAAGAGGAGGGAGAGAACTGATCGAACGGCTAAGATTTTGGCCGCACACCATGCAAATTCTGTGAACTTGGTCCATGATGGACAAAAGAAGGGGAAGAGAGGCAGTAGGAGGTGGAGCTTGCTGGGTAATAATTTCACCGTTAAAATCGGTATAGCCAAACAAATTAAGGGTAAAATAATTTACTTTGGGGCTTGCTGGGTAATCGGTATAGCAAGTTTTAACCAAATTTCTCCTTTGGGGCTTGCTGGGTAATAATTTACTTTTACCGTTTCAATTCTCGCAGGAAATGGAATTTCACCGTCGCTAGCGCCGACGCCGACGCCTAGGTTCGTACTGATGGATGGGTTCAACGACAAGCAAGATGGATCAGTTCATAATGCAAAAGACATGGTAAGTTGTAGAATTTTATGTTGATTGAAATGGCTATTTCAGCTCTAATTGTTTTATAATTGTGTGCATAATTGAAATGCTCCTGGTTAACTTCTAAATTTGATTTTATTTTAAATTTAAAATATCTATTTTGCCCTTCTCCTTGAACTAGCCTCGTTTGCTGATTTTTACTCACCAAGGAGAACTGTCATTACTCAAAATCATGTCTTAGGTCTTCGTGTTTCAGATTTTTAGTTCTCGGTTATAGTTGCGTTCCATTGCAACTTTGCAACTTCCCTCTTTCCTGATTTCTGGTTGGCCCCTTGTTGGTTTCATGTAATTTGGCTTTTAAACAATGATAATAATTCAAGCCTATGGGCAATATCCAAAAAAAATATATATATTGTAAGCATGATGTTCAAAGAGTGGCAATTTATGTCCAAAAAAATATATATTGCTGGCCTGCTCTTGAGTAGTTTCATAAAAGATTTGTGACTGAATTTTCCTAATATTTTTAGGTCTCATTGATGTGATAATTTTTTAATCTCAATTAGCAGGAGACAACCATAACCCATTATGTTTTGCACTGAATTAGTGATTTGCTTGATTTTATGCAGTTTTCTTAACTGCATCCGGGCTTGAGCTTTATGTCTCTAAAGAACATGGATGTAGCATCATTGAGAGAGTATGAAAGGGTTGTTACTATGACCTTTTCAAGCCAAGACGAAGCTTACGAGTTTTACAACGATTATGCAAAAAAAAAAAAGGGTTTAGCATAAGGAAGTGCATAATTAAAAAAGGGGTTCATTGCATTTATTTTTTCTCCTTAACCCAAGAAGACAATTCCTAACTCAGTTTTTTAAATAATTGCTTCTTTGAAAGCAGGTATCAAAAGCAATGGTGATGAAGTAGCAGATGGGCTGTTGAAGTATGAGAAAAGAATTAGGGTTAATATTGTCCTTTTGTTTATTTTGATATCTCAATGACTTGTCCTTTGAAGAATGTTAATAAACAGAAACTAGGGGTCTTTATGCAAATTTCCCTTGCCACTTGGTTCTGTCAACATCCTGTCTTCAAAAATTTCGAAGGTTTCAAAAATATAATGTTTTGATCTTGTTTCTTTGCTACTGGCATAACCATCAAGGATTTGAGCTAGCCTATACACTGTTATGTAAAAGACTAGGCCTCTGTCCATGGCATTGACACCTAGAACCAGCCCCTGGTACATGAAAACCAAGCAAAACTCAATTAGTATCCAATTGGTACCAAATCTGCCCGTTTTGACCTTCAGTGAGTCATCAAGCCCCACTGGTAAACCTGTGTCAAGTCTGGTCAAACCCTTTTTCAGGCAGATAGACAAGACCAATTTCTCAAGAACAAAAAAAGATTCACCCAATTTGGACATTCCTACATGAAATGGTGGTTGTTAGAATTTCGTGTTTCAAAATCTCAAAAATCTGTCAAAATGTACATCAATGTGCTCGGTGTTGCAACTTTGCCTCACTGTTAGGCCAAGTCTTGCTTTGATATAAATCTGGTACTTTACCACCTGAAAGTCTTGTCGTCAAAGTGTAAATCCATGTGACTTAATACAAAAATCATTGAACCAATTAATTGTAACAAAATCATGAAATTAGGTGAAACTGGTTTTGGGAAACTGTTATCAGCCTAAGATATATCAATTAGAAAACCACCTGTTCATCATAGTTTCTGAACCACAAACATCTTGAAATTAAATATGTATATAGTTCAAGCCTTGCTAGATGTTTCCATATAAAAACTCCAAATTTGGCCCAACCAATTGCTCTCAGCAAAAATCACAAAATTGCTTGTCAGCAGGGGTAATACTGGTACCAGCAAAAGGAACTCTCATAAAAATATTTATTTGACATAGCTCTGAGCTTTCAATGGATCTGGAATTTCTCAAGACTGTAGAACATAACCTGGCATGCATCTCCATATAAAGAACAAGAAATTCGGTTCAGCTAATTGCTTGAAATTAATTTCCAAAGTCTGATATTCAGCAAAAGGAAAAATTACAGCATCAATCAGACCTCATGATTAAAATTAATGAAACAAGCATGTATAAATTGTCCTTTTGTTGATTTTGATATGAACCCATGAACCTTTGAAATATTTGATGTTTGGCATATTTTGTACTTTGCAATGATGGAGATGGAATGTAATTTTGTAGCATGTGATTATGTGATTATGTGATTTTGGAATGTAATTTGCAATGATGGAGATGGAATGTAATTTTGCAATGATGGAGATGGAATGTAATTATGTGATTGTAGCATAATAGAGATGGAATGTAATTTTGTTAATGGGAACACCTTTTTATTTTGAAAATATTGTATGACATATTTTAGTGTTGAAATATAGTATCATCTAAGTTCAGTTTGAATCAATGAGGCTATCCAAATTTTTTATTTTATTTTAATTATTATTTGTAATTATTTAATAATTTTTTAATTTTTTGTTTCATTCAATGAGTCTTTCGAATCTGAGAAATGTTTATTTTTTATTTATCTTTTATTTTATTTTTTATCATTTAATAATTTTTTTTATTATTTATTTTATTTTATATTTATATTTGTAATTTTTTAATAATTTTTTAATTTTTAATTTGAGTCAATATGTCTTTCGAATTTAAGAATATTTTTTTTATTTTTTTTATCATTTAATAATGTTTACGTGTATTATTTTTAATTATTTTATTTTATTTTATTTTCTAAAATATTATGAAACATATACAAAATTAAATTATGGAACAAATCATATGGGTACAATGTAAGGAAAATATAATTAAGTGGCCCAAATTAAAACAGCCCATTTAATTAAATGGCATAAAGGCTTTATTAAAAGGTGCATACTGACTGATGCGTTGATGCATACCATATGGGTTGACTATTAAAAGGTGCATGCATAAATTAAAAGGTGCTATTTGATTAAAGGTGCATGCATAAATTAAAGGGTATACATCTCTGTTCAGAAAACCATATGCGTTGATTGATGCATATATATTTTAATTAAAAGGTGCATTTGATTAAAGGGTGCATCTCCCCTATAAATAATTGCTTTAATGACAGGCAATAGTGATACGAATTCTAATAGTAAGGTTGATCCTCTCTTCATCGATATTTCATAAAGAACAAGTTGTCATTGCTTAGAAAGAGAAAGAGGAGAGAAATCACTTTGCAGTTCTTCTGACGGTTTGCGAAGAACGTTTCAAGTATTGTTCTACAGTTTACAATGGATAAAGGTATGTAATCTAATTAATTGATTTACACGTGGAGACTTTGATTTCTAAGATCTTTGATTTGTTTTTAATGATTTTTAATTCCGCTATCGAAACTTTAAAGATGATTAGTTGTACTTATTTTAATGATTGTGTGTAAGTAGTTGAGCACGATAACATCTACTTACATACAAATTATATAATTTGCAAAATAATTTGGCAAAATAATTGGTTTCAAATAAATAGATGCAGCAAATAAATTGAAAAAAATATGTGGACCGTTCATTTCCGAACGAGCGATTGACGGTCGATCAGCCATGAAATGATTTCAAATTTATTTTGAAATGATCAAGAGAAAGTGTTATGCGTCTCCAACAAAATATTTCTAAACTATGTTTGTGTCTGAACCTTGATCCAACGTGAAGTCTTCGTAACCCTTTGATGTTCCGGTTTTCCGTCCGCTTGATGGATGGGTAAATAAAGTTAAAATTCCATCAAAATTTGCTGCACTAGAGTAAATGCAGTGCTCTTTGATTTGAACGGTCCCGATCAATCCACGGACTAACAATTTTTGTGCGTCTCCACAATATCACAAAGAAAGAGTTTATGTTTCAGGAGACATATACTCTTGCTTTGTGAGATTGTGAAGGCGCACGTAAACATGTCGTCCGATGACCTATCAGGACCGTTGAAATCAAAGAACACTGCATTTAATATTTTTCATGAAAGTTTCATAAGTTTTTTTTTTCATTTACCCATCCATCTAGTTGATCGAAAATTGAAGCATCGTATGGCCATAAACATTTCGTGTTCAATCGAAGCTCATACATAATAAAACTTCCAAACTTTTTATGTTGGTTGCGTTTAATATTGTACCTTGATCATTTTAAATAATATTTCGAGACCTTTTGTTGCAGATTGACCGTTGAATTCTTGCGTGAAAACGAACGGTCTGAAAATGTTTTATGCATTTCAATGAACATCTACTTAGAAAAATGTAAAAAAGAAATGCAAAAAAATGCTGTCAAAAATTAAATAAATAATTTAGAAATTTTTAGAAATTTACGAATTTTTTCATATATACTGCTGTAAAAAAAATACAAAAAATGCAAGAATTGCTTGCACTCTCTCTGATCCGCAGACCCCACTGGGCAGAATAATTTGTTAGACCCCGCCTGAGAGCCAATGAGAAACGATCACACGGATCGCTGAAGTGGCAACATATATCACACGGATCACACACACGGAGCCAATCAGACCCCGCCGTTCTCGTTCTCAAATAGAAGAACAATGAAATTTCAAACCGGCCTCTTTTTCTTCTCTCGCCTCTCTTCCCCTCTCTCTCTTCCGTAGTACCTTGAGCAATCTCTGTTTGCGCCCAGAAGCAACACCGACAGCAAGGAGGTGTCGCTAATATTGTGCAGTGCTTTCTCTCCGTCGCGGAGCTTTCCCTCTTTTTGCGCGGTGCTTCCTCTATGTCGTTCAATCGCCTGGCAAGATTCTCCCTCATTCCACCACCGATTTCATTGCTCATTTCCTATTCAACTCTGCAAATCCGTACGAAATCTCCCAAAATTGCTAATTTCGGCTGAATTTGTAAATCTTGCATTTCCCCCCATTTGGAGGTTCAACAGGAATAAATTTACATAGCAGCGTCTCGAAAAGTAGCGGTGCAGTCTCCATTGCTGTTGGGCAGAATCCTCCATTGCGATTGTGCTACGCTGCTTGCCAACTGTTACAAAGGTAATTAGGCACCAACTTAATCAACAGTAAGCTATTACCCTTGTGTCAAGTTCTCTATTTCATCACTGCAGTGTAAGGGATATTTCTTCATAAACAACACCAATGCCTGAATAGCTGATGACGTGCATTTCACATAGCTGAAATTATTTTAGTTTCATACTTCTTCTTCCTGGTTCCAAAATTAATGGGATTTTTGGCTCCGCCTATTCCAAGTGTAATAACTGGTGAATATATATCGTGCATGGTTGAATTTTTTAACTGAGAGTGAAAGTACTTTAAAAAATGAAGAACATAAAGTTTAATTCATTTTATGAACACCAAGTAAGTTTATTTTTGAGAATTTTACTAGGGAGTAGGCTATGTTGTAAACTTCTAATTGTTTGCTTATTAAATAAGATGCAAGTAAAGAAGGTAACATAGACAGGGTAATCTGTAGCTTTTTCATTTAATTCCAAAGAGGAGCTTGATGAGTTGATTTAAGTGGGAGTCTCTCTGATGCTTTATTCTTTTACTTACTACCTTTCTGAAATCTATCTTCGAGTTTTTTGTGTCTTATTTTGTATTGTTGTTTTCTTTTTTTAACTCTGTTACAATGTTTTGATTTGATGTTAAAATATGTGTAACAGCATGAACTTGATTTGAACAGTGTTCTTTGACTAATACTTTGTTTTTATGTGCACACTTTAGTGAGGACCCGACGATGATGTAGTTGTCATGCTCATGCTCATAGGTAGTAGAGCACTTCGCTTCTCAGACTTTAGGTATTAAAAAAATTAGTCTCTTCTCATTAAAGCTCCCTTCTTCAATCTATTTAAATTCAATCCAGTTAAAATCTGAATTTGTTGATTTCCAATTTCTAAAATAAGGCATGTTTTATGATCAGATTTTCAGCCTGACAGAGATTAGAGAAATAGGGAAGAAGTATATTTCCTTTGCTCAGTCCAGTTTAAATTTGTATTAGTTGATTTTCATCTTCCAAAAAGAAATGATATTTTGCCAAACATCAGTAGTGCTTATCCTTTGTAGAGGTTGTGATAGATTTGATGACATCTGATCCATAGGCATTTGATACTGTCAAATGAGTAAAGTACCATTGTGATATGAAAAGAAACTTTGCTAATTGTAACTTTGGATCCAGCTAATTGTGTTAATTAGAATTATAACATGTTTCAAATTGTAACTTTGGTCAATTAGAATTATCTTGAGAAATTGTGTTAATTGGATCCAGCTATCCCTTCATTTCCCCAAAATTGCAACATGTTTTGGTCAAATTGGAACTTTTTAACTTTTTTTTTTTTTTTTAAATGAAGGTATTTTATAGACTGATCTATATTTTCTTATTTTCTTTGTATGAGCAGGTGCAGAGGAGAAATTCAAGGATTGCAGTGCTGCATATAAGACACTTTGTGATAGCTTGACATAGGTTGAGTTATTATAATTCAAATTAGATTCTAATTTTTTGTGAATTTAGTATGCATTTTAGGAATTTTGTTATCCCAATTAATAAATTTTTAAGGCATTAAAGCATGAAAACAGTTTTTGACACCTATTTGTACTGTTGATCAATTCAAGACTTGACCAGTATACCAGTACTAATAGATCCTATGAAAACAGTTTTTGACACCTATTTGTACTGTTGTACCAATATATACTGAAAGCTGGATTTCCTTGAGTAAACTACGAAAAGTGAAACAGGCAAGGAATGCCAACTACCTTTGTTTGTCATAGTTCATGTTTAAACAGGCAAGGAACCAATCTATTAAGGTTCAATTTAAACTTTTATTAAGTATTGTGCATTGATCAAAAGGGAAAATGGAAATAGAAAATTATAAGGATCAAATCATACCGAATAGGGACATACTTCTACAAGGTGAAACTTAGTATCCATAAACAAATATTTTTCTTCCAAATTTTATTCAATAATTTAAAGAGAAGCAATTATCATAGGTGCAGGGTGTTTTGTATGCTGCTATTGGATTTGGATGTGGGCTTTGTTGAGTCGGTTACCAATTATCTAATCAAGACCGGTACTGTCGTTGAGTCGGTTACAGAGGAGACCCGTGCAATCTTGATAGAGTTGGCATTTCTCCTTTTTGTTTTCGGTTCTTACAATTTTTATTTACTGGTTCAAAACTTATTAAAACATTAATAGCCATGCATGTGACTCGGAAATTGAAATGATACAGTTCAAAAAGAGTTTTGGATCTGCTGAAAACTTGAGTTTCTTTTATCCATATATAAGTACTCAATATTTTTTTGTGCAATTTTGGCATTAATTGAGGTTCCTTGTTGGAATAATTTTTGAAGTTATGATTTGATAATAGTTCATAGTGCCGTCAGTTAGCATAGGAGTACTCGTATGCAATGGTTTAGTCATACAAATGTTTGATATACACCAGTTTGGTATGCTCTACTATTTTACAATTTTACTATGACTGGCATGCTTACTTTTGATCAGATTATAAAACTGGTGATACCAAAAATTCAATGAAAATTATTTGTAGAACTAAACAAGTTAACCTTATTTTTTTTCCCATCTTCAGATTTTAATTCACTTAAATGAAAATTATTCTTGTGGCAGGCACAGACCATTGCCTTGAAAAGTAAATCCAATATATCAGCGTCAAAATTCATTGAAATAGAAAATTTGCATTACATATGTCACGTCTCAAACTGTGATCAAACTATTGAGGATACGACACATTCTGTCATATATTTATGATCTCTCATAAATACAAAAGACTGAATAATTACATGTCATCAAATCAAATCAACAAATCATAAAACAACCATAATATCATGCCCACTTAAGTTCATAATTCGGGTGCATACGGAAAATTAAAAGTACATCTACTTAATGTTCATAATTCACGCGAATCTCCATGATAAAATCTGTACTAGACTGGTAAACATCATAGTAGTAATTGATCACAAAAGCTTTTAACAAAATCTATAAACAACAGTATCATCTGAGTATGGAAAATCAAGGCCAGGGAGGCTGGCAACTTCTTGATAAATTTTAAAATCTGTGGCAGATTTAATTGCACCAGCAAGAAACAAATCCTGCAAAGATGTCGGTTAACGATCATAGAGCACAAGTATATTTTAATTTAAAAGTTATTAAGCCAAAAGCAGTACTTTCCAGAAAACAAATAGAAACCTGTGCAGTGATTTTTCTTGATGGATACTTGCAGACTAAGGCAAAAATGTCAACATCTTAATAAGAGAAGTCTTATTTCAAATTAGACTGAGCGTTACTTAGCTAGTGATAACAGCAACATTTCTCATTTTTCCAATAATTTTAAACTCTAAAAGAGTTTGAAGTGAAATCACCTCATCAAATACCATAATAAGTGTCACCAAGATAAGAATTGCCCCCACGCTAGCACAAGCTTATCATGGAAAATTGGCAGTGCCTGAAAGAAAGAAGAAAAATCAGGATTTAGTAAAGAAAGAAAGGTAAGTCAGAGATTAACGAAAATCGTCCATCTCACTTAATTAATTCCAAAAAAAGCACATAATATCAAGTTTGATTGGGACAGTGGGAATAACAATCAAAAGAATAGTTGGCTTATACCTTGTTGTTTAGATGGAGAGATTTGCTTACACCATTTGATGAGTCCCCTAAAAATAAAGAATGCAACATTTGATTTAGAACTCTATTGCTTGAACAATCGACGAAAAAGTACCAAAATTAATTACAGCCAAATACCACCCTTAGTTTGAATGCACGTGACAGGGAGACGAGCAGCCTAAGAATGATTCGACTCACTGGGTTGATAAAGAGACGGAGACGGACCCGCCGAGTCGGGGCAAATCTGCGACGACGATGGATTTATCTACAGGAGGCGCCGCCAAGCTGGAGATCAAGCCTCCGTTGTGTCTGGAGGAGGAGGTGGAGAGGTTAGTGGCTGACGGAGGAGTGAGGAAGAAGAATTTTCTATTTAATAGACACAGGGGAGAGTTCGAGGGGGCCACGGAGGTTAAGAGGAATGAAGTGAGGGGTTGCGGCCCTTGTGCCTGGGAGAGGGGAGAAAGGAGAGACGACAGACAAAGCGAGGAAGGGAGGAGGCGAAGAAGCAGGAAACAGAACTTGGACGTTTCGCTGTTAAAAATGACTATATTATCCTTCCGACCAAATATTCCGTTAATTTTAACAGAGATTATTTAATAGTAAGAAAATATCAGAACCGTTTGATCATGAATAAATGAACGATCCAAAATATTTGATATGCACAGAACCATTTGCCTTTTTATAATGTCGGATCATTTGTAAAACAGGTTAAAATTCACCAATATTGGAGGCCCATTACCAGGCTTTATAACAATATCTGTATGGAGCTCCAAAGCCTTCTTAAAACCCCAACTTGTCGTTTATTTCAATTCCTTCTCCACCTTAATCTCCTCGACGCAACCTTAAACCCCACCGACCAAATTGGCTTTAATATCTCCTCCATGCTCCACTCGCTCCAGCATCTTTCATTCCGACCAAAGGAAGGGTTTTAATATCGGACAAAAGTAGCACTCTAGATCTACTTCTCCCCCACTCAAATAAATTGCTCCCAGTCCCAGCGCCACACCGCCGCCTCATTCTCCTGTCTCTCAGCACACCTCCTCTCTCAACTCTCAACTCTCAACTCTCTCTTGCACTTCAAACTGTTTGTCAAAATGCTTCTGAGAAGTATTGTCGCTCCAAGCACCACCCGTCATACTTGTTGCCTAAAGAAGCGCTCTACCTCTTCTTTCAAATTATACAAGACACTCATGATAGACTAGGCTCTCTCTAACTGTGGTAAGTGCTCTTCCTTCCTGTGCCGATTTCTTTAGCTGCTTTGCATTTAGGCCTGAAACTTAGCACTTTTGTAGATCGTGGTGACTGTGCAATCAAGTTGCTTGGAAAAATGTCCACAGACGTTACAGTCTGGAATTCAATTTGTCAAGTCTTTTCATGAAAACTGTCCTTTGCTTCTTTTTGTCAAATAGGTGCTTGGTAACACGAAACAAAACCAATTTACTACAGTTAGGATGGTAATTATGCATCATTCTCTAGTACTATTTATTTAAAAAGTTGGGTTAGAGAAAACTTGCAAATACGAATTCAATTTAGTCATGTTTAATTTAGGACAATGAGAGCACACTAGGGATACCATTGTGAACTACTATTTTTTAATAGTAACTAGTTAATATTATTCGCATATTTACTAGTTGTATGGGTTAATTACAGTTCAGAAAGGATTAAGGATTTGTGGAGATAATCACAGACGAGCTAAATTTATTTTTACGTTACACACATAATAGTTGTGAAACTATTTACTTTAATGGATCGCATAGATAAAAGGAATTTATTGCTGGATCAAACATATCTCTTAAGCATAATGATTAAAAATAGTCCCCATTAACTACTAAACTCTGGTCCTTAAAGTTTAAGTTGGATTGATACAGATTACTTGAGGCTCAGTAGCGACTGGTATAGGAGTACTGAACTTTAAACATTAATGAAATAAATAGGAGTTCTCTATTTAGCATGATTTATTATTTTTGAAGATTTTGCAGTTTCTGGTTACTTATTGATTCCTTGGATCACTCATTGACCATATCCCTGGCTGGCAAATGACCAAATAGCCCGTCTGGAAGAGCTTAATTTGATTATACAACTGTCCTTTGCTATATCTACCTAAGCACAAATAAAAAAAATAAAAAAATGTATAGCACAAAAAATGACATCTGGGAGTACCTAACTGTTGCCTAACTATTACAGTACTTAGTGTGGTACCTATTGTACTGACCTGCAAGACTTAGCACTTTATGCAAAATCTATTCACCAATCTGTCATTCATTTTTTTTCAGGTAATCCATTGATAAATTATAGCACACAATCTGCCGACCTATCTCTGGATTTCTGTCCATACAAATCAAACAAACAGGTTTTTCAGCCCATCTTCTAAAAGTATCTTTGAGGCTACCATCTTCAAGTGGAGTTGTGACCTTTTCCAACACACGGCCATGGGGATCCGCCAATTGGAACTGGCTGTAAAAGAACGTTGTCGGTCCGGCACCCTTACTATTAAAGATGCTATTCAATTTTTTGATCGCTTGTTGGCTGCTAAGAGCCCGGCACCGTCCATCTATTCCTTTAATCATCTTTTTAAGGCCTTAATTCGCATGAAGAACTCAAACAACCATTATGCAACTGTCTTTTCACTCTTTACCCGTTTGAGCCAAACTAAAGGAGTCTCCCCCTCACCAAATGTCGTGACCTATACTATGTTGATTGACTACTGTACTCGAATCAATCGGCCTGGACTTGGGTTGATTTTCTTTGGACGGTTTATTAGGGAGGGCCAGAGAGCTGATGCTTGCTTCTTCACTCCTATACTCAAGGGCCTCTGTTATGAGAATAGAATTAGTGAGGCTGTTGTCATGGTGTTACATAAAATGCCTAAGCTGGGCTGCACACCTAACGCGATCTCCTACAGCACTGTTATAGATGGCTTTTGTAAAGAAGGCGCAATTAGTAAAGCATTTAGTTTGTTTGAGCGAATGCTTTCAGAGGGTATTGTGCCAGATGCAGTGACATACAGCTCACTGATTGATGGCCTTTGTAAAGAAGGCGCAGTTAGTAAAGCATTTACTTTGTTTGAGCGAATGCTTTCAGAGGGTATTGTGTCAGATGTTATCACATACAGCTCACTGATTAATGGCCTGTGCAAGGAAGGAGATACTGAGATGGCAGAGAAACTGTTGTCCTACATGGTTTCTCAGGGAATTGAACCTAATGTTGTGACCTATACTACTCTCGTGGATGGGTTGTGCAAGAAAGGGCTATTGGACAAGGCAGTTGATTTGCTTCAGTCCATGGTTTCTAAAAGGCATGATCCCAATGTTGTGACCTATACTACCATCATAGATGCACTATGCAAGGAGGGTGCAATTGAAAAGGCAGAGGAATTGCTTTGTATTATGATTTCTAGAGGAAAGGTTCCTAATGTTATTACCTATAATACTCTTATAGATGGGCTCTGCAAGATGAACAAACTAGAAAAGGCAAAGGAGTTGCTAAATGAGATGGTTTCAAAGGGAATATTGCCTTCCACCGTGACATACAATATAATTGTGGATGCACTTTGCAAGATGGAGGAAACTGATGAGGCAGAGAAACTATTGTATCATATGATTGATAAAGGTGCTGCACCTGATCTTATCACATATAATATTGTTATAAATGGATATTCTAAGCTAGGCTGTTGGAAAGAGTCAGTTAGAGTTTTGAAGGATATGATTGATCGAGGCTTTTTGCCAGATGAGGTTACTTACAGATCAATGATGGATCCTTTGTGCAAACAAGGCCAAAGCAAGGAAGCTGAAAAGTTCCTTGATTTAATGGTAAGGGGAGGTATAAAACCAGATGCTGAATCATATAGAATTTTACTTGTGGGCTATGCAAATTATGGCACTATCGATGATGTGATGAAAATCTTAGATAGAATGCAACTCAATCATGTTGCGCCAGATCTCTCATCTTACACTTCCTTGCTGAAAGCATATGCAAAGAGCAGAAAAGTAGATCAGGCTATGTGCGTGTTGAACAGAATGAAGCAAGAAGGGGTGAAACCCGATTTAGCTGCCTCTGCACCAGTATTGGAACTGCTTTTGAAAATGGGACGAGATGATGATGCGCGGGATCTCATGGACCAGACAATTGGTAAGACTAATGATTGAAGTGCTTAATCCTGTTGTCAACAGATAGCTTATTTGAATTTAAATGATCAATTTATGTACTTTTCGGCAGTTTTGTTGCTCCATTTAGTGTTACTTGTAACAATAGGAGTGTTTGTGAAAAAGCCCTGGACAGATTCTTTTTATATTTTTTATATTTTTGGGTGATTCAATGTTTTGCCGCCACACTTCTGACCTGCTTTTTTGGTTGCTTTGCATTCTAGTCTAATTCTATGTCAGATGTCAGTAAATTTAAACCTGTTTTGTGTTGTATCGAAATTCAATGTTCTTGGATGAGGCTATCTGTGTTATGAACATCAAGTACAATTGCTGTTAATTGAAGTGAGATATCTCTAGCATTTTCACTATTGAACATTTCACAATTTCTTGTAGTTTTCATCAAAACTAAAATGATATATGTTAAAGTTGAGTTGAATGGCCTTTCCGAATGAAACATTCAATGCACATGTTTGCAATGCATATTGGCTTCAACCATTGCTATTTCTCCTTTCCGTTAATTATAGTTTCTTTATATCCAGGCCAGCAGACATTTTAATTTAATTTAATATTTCGTCCAATCTGGAGATGATTTAAATGAAAATATTAAACTATTAAATTTTGGGAGAAATTAATTCCGTCCAACAACATTGGTTTTGGAAAGAGAAACATTTAATTCTACGAATAAGGCAATAAAACATTCGAGGTCATTTTGGGCCGAAATAGAAAAACCAACCATGATAAGCTTTTGAAAAGAATATGCAACGAAAGGAAACGGATTTGGGAGTTACCGTTGGCAATTCTATTGAAGAGGATGGAGAAAGGGAAGAGGGCAGCAAGGTCAGGCAAATCGGGCAGAAAGGGTCGTTCCGGACGGTCTCTGCAGACGGGTCCCTCATTCCGAATTACAGAGCGGGTGTAGAGATAGACAAAGACATCGCTAGGGGGGCCCAGGTGACAGTACTGGAGGAGTGCAAGGGCAAAGGAGAAATGGAGAGGATGGTCTGACAAATTGTCGCTAAAGGGTCCGAGTCTGTTAGAGTTTGTTATTCCACATCAGCGAGTTCGTTTCGCCAGCTCAGCTCTTCTCGCTGAGTTGTCAGCTCGCGAATAAATCTCACGATTCTTACAATCGTTGAATTTACTTTCTTTTACAAATTAGATCGCCTATATAAGGCTAACTCTTCTGTGGAGAGTTTTTATGTTTTTGATGTTGAATTTAGGCGAATTGCGTTTGGCATTCGACCTCGTGTTATTTTGATGAACTTTGCTGTTTCTATAAAATTACTCAAAATTACTGAGTCAAATTGTTTCTTTCTACTCTATTCTGTCTCTATTCTCTCTTGATTTGGTTCTCAGCGATTTAAGATCGCTGCAGAATATCTAATTTTCCAAACTGGTTTTTGACAAAACCAACTAAAGATTCAATACTAGAACGATCAGTAACATCCAGCTAATGAAAGATTATATTCGTCAGACCATAATCTCTAGTAAGCTCCTCTACTGCGCGCCTCCTTACCTCTCTTCTCATCTCTTGCTGTTAGAATAACATTTACTCCATTAAAAGCCAGTTTCTTGCATATCTCCAGTCCTATACCTTTGTTCCTGCCTGTTACCACAGCAATCCTGAAATGAATAAAAATAATATCATGAAGCAACTACATACATACAAATATTTTTTCTGAGAGAGAAAGATATGTAGAAATTAAATAAAAATCTTGTACTTCTTGTTTGGTTCCATTTTAAGCGCCGTTGAGGATTGAATGACAAAGAAATTCTTGCTCTCAAGTATAAAACTTTGAATATGTTATTTGTGTCCATCTACTATGGGATTTATAGATTTTCACCACATGTAGAATAAGCAAGTATGTATTATTTTTTTTTAGAGTAATATGACAATTTGACATCTTATGATTTTCACTGATAAAAAAAAATATTTACATCAAAGTTTAAATCTCTATTTACATCACAATAAGATAAAATTAATAATATAAGACCCTATTCTTAATTACACTTTTCTGCTAGACCAATCTGATCGTGTTAGATCTGCCTGATCTGGATCGACGACTCACCGCGTGATCCGGTCTGCATTTCGAAATCTGGATTTGAATCGATCGATGACCCGCTCGTGCTTCTTACAAATTGAACCCTCTCGCAAGCATCTCTCGATCTGACCTCATCAAGAGGCCAGCTAGGATTGGAGTTTGCACTTTAGAACCATGATCTCCCCTGCTCTTCAGATTTTAAGACAAAATGTATTGAAATAATTCGAATTTCGGTAGAAATTGAGTATCTGCAATTTCAAATTGCGGATACATTTTTTTTCTTTTGAAGATATCACCGTTTGGCGTTTTGTACGCAGTTTCAGATGTATTGAACTATTAATTTATGAACACAAATTTTTGTACAACCTTCTACATCCAATGAAGACACATTTTAGTAGACTGGCCCATTTAATCAGAGATGTATATTGATGCCCATTTATTCTACATTCGTCTACATCCAATGGGATGATAAAAAAAAGAAAGAGAATGTGTCGCAATTTCAAACTACGGTCGTAGTCGTGTTAAATAGAATTTATGAAGTTATTTTATTTATCTATTTTTTATGATAAAAATAAAAATTTCGGCTATTTTGCTGATGTGATTTCTTTAAACTTGGTCGTTTCAACAATAGTGTCCATTTTTCCTTATAGGAAGGTATGTTGGTGTATTGTCTTAATTGAAATGTTTTAATTGAAATTTAAATGTAAATATTTTAATTAAAATAAAATTATATCTTATAGGAAGGTATGTTGGTGTATTGTCTCGTGACTGTTGTGACTGACGTGTCTTCCTTGTCTACCGTTTCGTGACTCGCGTGTCCCGTGCTGTGCCGTTCTGTGTTCCGTGCCGTGCCGTGACCAAGACAATTTTCATGCCATGCCGTGCCGTGTCTTCTTTGCCAACAATTGGTCACGGCACGCAAATGGTCACGGCACGGGACACATGAGTCACGGCATGTTACCGACATGCGTGCCGTGCCGTTCTGTGACGGAGCCGGCTCCGCCGTGCCATTTTTCCCGCTCTACTAGGGACAATCGACATCCTCCTTCCACTAACTTTTTTTTTTTTTTAATAAGGACATCAATTATTGTTCAATATTTCTCATTTTTGTTCATTTCTAAATAAGAAGTTTTACTTTGTCTGGATTGATGCATCTGATTTTCTCCCTTCTTTTTGTTCTTAATTTTATTTATGTCTATATGATGCTTTCTTTCTTTTTTAAATGAATACGTTATGGTTAAGTCTGATCTCCAAAGTGTATTTCCAAAATGCATAAATTGACAGTTAATATTTTGTTGTTGTAAATTAGATAATTTTAAGAATTGTTTTTATATTATAAGGGAAGGATTGCACAATAAATTGATTTTTATAATGTGGGATCCTTTGTAAAAGAGGTTAAAATTCACCAACATTAATTGGAGGCCCATTACCCGGCTTTACAACAATATCTGTATGGAGCTCCAAAGCCTTCTAAAAAGCCCAACTTATCATTTATTTCAATTCCTTCTCCATCTTAATCTCCTGGACGCAACCTGAAATCCCACCGACCCAATTGGCTTTACCTTGTTTCGGAACCTCCACCACTCAACTAAATAAATTACTCCCAGCGCCACACCTCACACCGCCGCCTCATTCTCCTGTCTTCCTCTACTCTCAGCTCACCTCCTCTCTCAACTCTCTCTTGCATTTCAACTGTTTGTCAAAATTCTCCTGACAAGTATTATCGCTCCAAGCACCACCCGTCATACTTGTTCCCTAAACAAGCGCTCTAGCTCTTCTTTCAAATTATACAAGACACTCAAACTCAAAACAGATCAGGCTCTCTCGGTCTCTCTAACTGGGGTAAGAGCTCTGCCTTCTTTCAAATTTTTGCATCTAGCCCAGAAATTTAGCACCTTGGTAGATCCTGGTGCTTTCAAGTTGCTTGGAAAAATGACCAGAAATGTTACAGTCTGGAATTCAATTTGTCAAGTCTTTTCATGGGAACTATCCTTTGCTATTTTTGTCAAATAGATGCTTGGGTACACGACATAAAACCAATTGACTACAGTTATGAACACAATAAATCTGGTAATTAAGCATCATCATCTACTGTGCATTAAAAAGTTAGGTTAGAGCGAAAATTGGCCAATGTATACTTGTACAAACAACTGATTGTCCTTAATTGGGGTGCATTGCAATGCAGTCCCTTCGGCTAGGCATTCTGAGCCAGCTACCAATTTAGTAATCTTACATGCAAAAAATAGGAGAATGAGAGCGCACTGGGAATACCATTCTGAGCTACTATTTTTTTAGTAGTTATAAAAGTATTGTTGGATCAAGCATATCTCTTAAGCATAATGATTATTATTATTATATGAGCAGGTTATAGTTCAAGTTCCAACCTAGGATCACCAGCTCGGGTTTTTTAGCTATTGAACTGATCAAGTTTGGCAATGCTGTACGGCTGCTTATTGTAGAGGTTCTTACTATGGTAATAGGAATTATATTTTAGATTCTTAACCCTAGAATCAATGTGTAAAGTGAACAAAAAGCAAACGAAAACAGTCCCAATTAACAACTAAACTCTGGTCCTTCAAAGTTTAAGTTGGTTTGATACAGATTACTACAGGCTAAGTAACAACTGGTATAGGAGTACTGAACTGAAAACATTAATGAAGTAAATATGAGTTCTCTATTTAGCCTTTTGTTGTATTTAGCATAATTTGTATTTTTGAAGGTTTTGCAGTCTCTTGTTGCTTCTTGATTCCTTGGATCACTCATTTACCAAAAAGCCCTTCTGGAAGAGTATAGCACAAAAGGTGAAGTTGTAACCATTTCATCCCATGGCCATGGGGACCCGCCAGCTGGAATTACTTATAAAAGAACGTTATCGGTCAGGCACTCTTACTATTAAAGATGCTCTTCAATTTTTTGATCGTTTACTGGCCGCTAAGAGCCCGGCACCGTCCATCTATTCCTTTAATCATCTCTTTACAGCCTTAACTCGTATGAAGAACTCAAACAACCATTATGCAACTGTCTTTTCACTGTTTAATCGCTGGACCCAACCTAAAAGGGTCTCAGCCTGGCCTGATATCTGCACCTATTGTATCTTGATTTCCTACTGTATCCGAATGAATCGGCCGAAACTAGGCTTGGTTTTCTTGGGACGGTTTATTAAGGGCGGGCAAAGAGCTGATGCTAGGATCTTCAATCCACTACTTAAGGGCCTTTGTTATGAGAATAAGATTAGTGAGGCTGTTGCCGTGGTGTTACATAAAATGTCCAAGCTGGGCTGCACACCTGATGTCATCTCCTACAGCACTGTTATTGATGGCCTTTGTAAAGAAGGCCCAGTTAGTAAAGCATTTAGTTTGTTTGAGAAAATGCTTTCAGAGGGTATTGTGCCAAATGTAGTGACATACAACTCATTGATTGATGGCCTTTGTAAAGAAGGAGTAATTAGTAAAGCATTTAGTTTGTTTGAGAAAATGCTTTCAGAGGGTATTGTGCCAGATGTTGTCACGTACAGCTCACTTATTAATGGCCTCTGTAAAGAAGGCGCAGTTAGTAAAGCATTTAGTTTGTTTGAGCGAATGCTCTCAGAGGGTATTGTGCCAGATGTTGTCACGTACAGCTCACTGATTAATGGCCTGTGCAAGGAAGGAGAAACTGAGAAGGCACAGGAACTGTTGCGCTACATGGTTTCTCAGGGAATTCGACCTGATGTTGTGACCTATACTACTCTCATCGATGGGTTGTGCAAGAAAAGGTTATTTGACAAGGCAGTGGAATTGCTTCAGTCCATGGTTTCTAAAAGGCATGATCCCAATGTTGTGACCTATACTACCATCATAGATGCACTATGCAAGGAGGGTGCAATTGAAAAGGCAGAGGAGTTGCTTTGTATTATGATTTCTGGAGGTAAAAACCCTAATGTCTGTACCTATAATACTCTTATAGATGGGTTCTGCAAGATTAACAAATTAGAAAAGGCAAAGAAGTTGCTGAATGACATGGTTTCAAAGGGAATATTGCCTGACACTGTGACATGCAATATATTTGTGGATGCACATTGCAAGAGGGGAGAAACTGACAAGGTAGAAAAACTACTATATGATATGCATGATGAAGGTGTCACACCTAATCTTATCACATATAATATTGTTATAAATGGATATTCTAAGCTAGGCTGTTGGAAAGAGTCGATTAGAGTTTTCAAGGATATGATTGATCGAGGCTTTTTGCCAAATGAGGTTACTTATGGATCAATGATGGATTCTTTGTGCAAACAAGGACAAACCAAGGAAGCTGAAAAGTTGCTCGACTTAATGGTAAGGGGAGGTATAAAACCAGATGCTGTATCATATAGAATTTTACTTATCGGCTATGCAAATTATGGCACTATCGATGATGTGATGAAAATCATAGATAGAATGCAACTCAATCATGTTGCACTAGATCTCTCAACTTACACTTCCTTGCTGAAAGCATATGCAAAGAACAGAAAAGTAGATCAGGCTATGTGCGTGTTGAACAGAATGAAGCAAGAAGGGGTGAAACCCGATTTAGCTGCTTCTGCACCAGTATTAGAACTGCTTTTGAAAATGGGACGAGATGATGATGCGAGGGATCTCATGGACCAAACAATTGGTAAGACTAATGATTGAAGTGCTTAATCCTGTTATCAACAGATAGCTTATTTTAATTTAAATGATCAAAATTTATGTACTTTTGGGCAGTTTGTTGCTCCATTTTGTGTTACTTGTAACAATAAAAGTGTTCATGAAAAAGCCCTAGACAGATTCTTTTTTTTTTAATTTAGTTTTTTTTCTTTTTGGGTGATTCAATGTTTGGTAGCCACACTTCTGACCTGCTTTTTTGGGTGCTTTGCATTCTAGTCTACTTGTCTTTATTTTGTATATGTCAGTTAAAACCCGTATTGTATTTGTATCCAAATTCAATGTTGTAGATGAGGTATGCATGTGTGTTATGAACATCAAGTACAATTGCTGTTAATTGAAGTGAGATATCTCTGGCATTTCACTATTCAACATTTCATAATTTCTTGTAAGTTTCATCAAAACTAAAATGATATATGTTAAAGTTGAATGGCCTTACCGAATGAAACATGTTTGCAATGCATATTGGCTTCAACCATTGCTATTTTTAATGAATTTATAGATACTATTTTTCCTTTCCGTTAGTTATAAGTTTTTTTTATATCCAGGTCACCAGACCTTTTCATTAGATTTAGATCACTCGGTATCTTTATCTTTATTACTTTTTACTTCATTTTCTTTGAATTTTCGTCTGTTTTCAGCCATAGAGCTAATATATAAATCAGAAGCTGCCTAAGCATCAATTTTTCCTAGGATCAATTGAGACCACTCAGTATTTTTCATTTGGTAGACGGGTAGTTTATATAGAATTGGAGAAGAAATTGCTTGTTATCTGACCTGCTGGGTATGTGTGTTGCATATATATGGCAATGTTTGTTAAGAGAAATTTTGTAACTTGTAATATAATGGTTACTGTTGTTATATGCTAATAAGCACAATGAAAGAGAAACTCAAATTCAATACATGCTTTTTTTAGTAGCTATACAATTTTTTTAAGATATTCATAGTTGCTAGGTTGTGGTTGGAGAACTAGAGGGAATGCGAATGGAGTGTAGACTGTAGACCATGTGTCTAAGTAGTCCAATCTGTATCGAGATTTGTGCAAATGGACTTAGATCTGACATCGGATGAATGGATTTTCATCAGATACCCAATATAAAAGGTGAAATTAAATAGACAAACCTATTGTTTTCATTCAAGTCCAAGTCTGCATAATTTCAAACTTATTGTTTTCATTAAATCTTCGACTTGCGTTTCCTGGAGTAGAATTGTCTTTCCAAATAAAAATCATGCATAAGCATAACGTTGTGTCAGTAACAAATTTTCCGGTGCAAAATTGTCAATCAAATTGTATATGCTGCTATCCAAATCCAAATCCAAATCATACAATTCGATCATATCAATGAGTTCCCCTTTGTGCGCCTCAATCTCTTCTTCCCACTCCTTCCTCATAAAGCATTTCATAAGTGTTTGTTGAAATGCCCCTGAGACATATCGTAGCTTGAAGCATAAGCGTTTTGCGGCTAGGCTTCACTCGTGGTGCCAAAACCAGTTCTCGACCTCTTAATAGGAAATCTATTGAAGAAGCATCACAGTAACAAAGAAGACAAAACAGATTAGTCAAAGCTGTTAAGCTTCTATGTTAGATTATGTTAGAATAACAAACTCTTGTTATGACCATGTAATTACGGATTAGACTTCTCTATATAAGGAGACATTGTACATGTAATCTGGGAATCAATACAATACCATTTCATTTCTACTTATCTCTGTTGTGTAATACTCTTCTCTGAAATGCACCTACTCTTCTCTAAACCTGGTAGGTGCTCTGCTTGCCTCTTGTGTAAGATTCTTTAGGTGCTTTGCATTTAGGCCATAAAATTTAGCATTTTGATAGATCACGGCGATTCTTTTCATCCCTCAATTTAAGATCTGTATTTGGTACCGCATATGTGAACATGAATGTATCATTTTGGAATCCCTGACCGTGCATGCAAGTGACTTGATGAAATGTCCCAAAGAAACTTACACTATGGGATTTAATATTGATTTATTCAAGGAAAAATATCCTTTTCTATTTCTTTCAAATTGAGAAACATGGCATAGATGTATTAGATGTGGTAAATTATGCATCAAGTTGGGTTAGAGCCAAAATAATGGAAAATAACAAGGAATGGAGAACGCAGCTGGTTGTACTTGATTGGCAATAGGAAGAGCCTTCACCAAAGATAAGGGGTGTCATACTTGTTTGTCACTCGCTTCATTTGATATGTTCCCATTATAGAGAAAATGTATACGGGACTCTGAGTTCGTAGTGTGCTAGTTCAGGTAAAGATATCTGTTCAGGAAAGTGTACAACATGTGAATTGCACAATAAATTGTTTTTATAATGTGGGATCCTTTGTAAAAGAGGTTAAAATCCACCAGTATTGGAGGCCCATTATCAGGCTTTATAACAATATACTAGTATCGTGCCCGTGCGTTGCAACGGAATATATAATAAAATAACAAAAATAAATTCTCATACAAAATGACAAATTTTCATAAAAAAATAAAATTAGAAATATATTCTAGATTTATCACATATGTATAGAAATAAGGAAATGAACAAAAATTTTGATTTCTATTGTGATTCGCCGTATAGAAAATTTCAATTGAAAAGAGGGAAATAAGGAAACAAATAAATAAGGAAACGGAGAATTATATCGCTAAATTTTAGAGTCTGTTTAATTTTAATTGTAACGCATCGTGTGGCGTTATGTATGGCAAGTATGTTTGTAGCTAAATTTAAACTTCTACACATAAAACAGATGCATTTAATCAAAAAAAGATAGATTATGTGATTGGAGAGCTGAGTTTAAATTCAAAAATTAATCTTTCAATCGTAGCCGTTAGCGGATCGGACACCCAACGTGCTTAATAATGAAATGGAGATTCATCTGTATGGGGCTGATCCTCCAATACAGGCCCAAAGCCTTCTTAAAAGCCCAACTTGTCGTTTATTTCAATTCCTTCTCCACCTTAATCTCCTCGACGCAACCTTAAATCCCACCGACCAAATCGGCTTTAATATCTCCTCCGGGCTCCAGCAACTTTCATTCCGACCAAAGGATGGGTTTTAATATGGGACGAAAGTAGCACTCTAGATCTACTTCTCCCCTACTCAAATAAATTGCTCCCAGTCCCAGCACCACACCGCCGCCTCATTCTCCCGTCTCTCAGCTCACCTCCTCTCTCAACTCTCAACTCTCTCTTGCACTTCAACTGTTTGTCAAAAAGTTCCTGAGAAGTATTGTCGCTCCAAGCACCAGTTTTGTGTAGCCACGCTTCATACTTGTTGCCTAAAGAAGTGCTCTACCTCTTCTTTCAAATTATACAAGACAGTCAAGACAGATCAGGCTCTCTCAGTCTATCTAACTGGGGTAGGAGCTCTGCCTTCTTTCAAATTTTTGCATCTAGCCCAGAAATTTAGCACCTTGGTAGATCCTGGTGCATTCAAGTTGCTTGGAAAAATGTCCAGAAATGTTACAGTCTGGAATTCAATTTGTCAAGTCTTTTCATGGGAAGTATCCTTTGCTACTTTTGTCAAATAGATGCTTGGGTACACGACATAAAACCAATTGACTACAGTTATGAACACAATAAATCTGGTAATTAAGCATCATCATCTACTGTGCATTAAAAAGTTGGGTTAGAGCGAAAATTGGCCAATGTATACTTGTACAAACAACTGATTGTCCTTAATTGGGGTGCATTGCAATGCAGTCCCTTTGGCTAGGCTAGTCAACTATATGAGCCAGCAACCAATTTAGTAATCTTACATGCACAAAATAGGAGAATGAGAGCACACTGGGAATACCATTCTGAGCTACTATTTTTTTAGTAGTTATAAAAGATATTCCTTGTTGGATCAAGCATATCTCTTAAGCATAATGATTATTATTATTCTATGAGCAGGTTACTGTTCAAGTTCCAACCTAGGATCACCAGCTCGGGTTTTTTAGCTATTGAACTGATCAAGTTTGGCAATGCTGTACGGCTGCTTATTGTAGAGGTTCTTACTATGGTAATAGGAATTATATTTTAGATTCTTAACCCTAGAACCAAAGTGTAAAGTGAACAAAAAGCAAACGAAAACAGTCCCAATTAACAACTAAACTCTGGTCCTTAAAAGTTTACGTTGGTTTGATACAGATTACTACAGGCTAAGTAACAACTGGTATAGGAGTACTGAACTGAAAACATTAATGAAGTAAATATGAGTTCTCTATTTAGCCTTTTGCTGTATTTAGCATAATTTGTATTTTTGAAGGTTTTGCAGTCTCTTGTTGCTTCTTGATTCCTTGGATCACTCATTGACCAAAAAGCCCTTCTGGAAGAGTATAGCACAAAAGGTGAAGTTGTAACCATTTCATCCCATGGCCATGGGGACCCGCCAGCTGGAATTACTTGTAAAAGAACGTTATCGGTCAGGCACTCTTACTATTAAAGATGCTCTGCAATTTTTTGATGGCTTGCTGGCCGCTAAGAGCCCGGCACCGTCCATCTATTCCTTTAATCATCTCTTTACAGCCTTAACTCGTATGAAGAACTCAAACAACCATTATGCAACTGTCTTTTCACTGTTTAACCGCTGGACCCAACCTAAAAGGGTCTCAGCCTCGCCTGATAGCTGCACCTATTCTATCTTGATTTCCTACTGTTTCCGAATGAATCGGTTGAAACTAGGCTTGGTTTTCTTGGGACGGTTTATTAAGGGCGGGCAGAGAGCTGATGCTATGATCTTCAATCCACTACTTAAGGGCCTTTGTTATGAGAATAGGATTAGTGAGGCTGTTGCCTTGGTGTTACATAAAATGCCTAAGCTGGGCTGCACACCTGACGTGATCTCCTACAGCACTGTTATAGATGGCCTTTGTAAAGAAGGCGCAGTTAGTAAAGCATTTAGTTTGTTTGAGCGAATGCTTTCCGTGGGTATTGTGCCAGATGTTGTCACGTACAGCTCACTGATTAATGGCCTGTGCAAGGAAGGAGAAATTGAGAAGGCACAGGAACTGTTGCGCTACATGGTTTCTCAGGGAATTCGACCTAATGTTGTGACCTATACTACTCTCATCGATGGGTTGTGCAAGAAAGGGCTATTGGACAAGGCAGTGGAATTGCTTCAGTCCATGATTTCTGAAGGGCATGATCCCGATGTTGTGACCCATACTACCATCATAGATGCATTATGCAAGGAGGGGGAATGTGAAAAGGCAGAGGAGGTGCTATGTAATATGATTTCTAGAGGAAAGGATCCTAATGTTTTTACCTACAGTACTCTTATAGATGGGCTCTGCAAGATGAACAAACTAGAAAAAGCAAAGAAGTTGCTGAATGAGATGGTTTCAAAGGGAATATTGCCTAACACCGTGACTTGCACTATAATTGTGGATGCACTTTGTAAGAAGGGGGAAACTGACAGCGCAGAGAAACTACTGTATCATATGATTGATCAAGGTGCCACACCTGATCTTATCACATATACTAGTGTTATAAATGGATATTCCAGGCTAGGTTGTTGGAAAGATTCGATAAGAGTTTTCAAGGATATGATTGATCGAGGCTTTTTGCCAGATGAGGTTACTTACAGATCAATGATGGATCCTTTGTGCAAACAAGGCCAAAGCAAGGAAGCTGAAAAGTTACTTGATTTAATGGTAAGGGGAGGTATAAAACCAGATGCTGAATCATATAGAATTTTACTTGTGGGCTATGCAAATTATGGCACTATCGATGATGTGATGAAAATCTTAGATAGAATGCAACTCAATCATGTTGCGCCAGATCTCTCATCTTACACTTCCTTGCTGAAAGCATATGCTAAGAAGAGTAAAGTAGATGAGGCTATGTGTGTGCTGAACAGAATGAAGCGAGAAGGGGTGAAACCCGATTTAGCTGCCTCTGCACCAGTATTAGAACAGCTTTTGATAATGGGACGAGATGATGATGCGAGAGATCTGATGGAGCAGACAAGTGGTAAGACAAATGATTGAAGTACTTAATCCTGTTGTCAATAGATAGCTTATTTGAATTTAAATGATCAATTTATGTACTTTTGGGCAGTTTGTTGCTCCATTTTGTGTTACTTTTAACAATAAAAGTGTTCATGAAAAAGCCCTGGACAGATTCTTTTTTTTTAGTTAATTTTTTTTTTTTTGGGTGATTCAATGTTTGGCAGCCACACTTCTGACCTGCTTTTTTGGGTGCTTTGCATTCTAGTCTACTTGTCTTTATTTTGTATATGTTAGTCAGTTAAAACCTGTATTGTATTTGTATCCAAATTCAATGTTGTAGATGAGGCTATGCATGTGTGTTATGAACATCAAGTACAATTGCTGTTAATTGAAGTGAGATATCTCTGGCATTTCACTATTGAACATTTCATAATTTCTTGTAATTTTCATCAAAACAATGTTAAAGTTGAATGGCCTTACCGAATGAAACATGTTTGCAATGCATATTGGCTTCAACCATTGCTATTTTTAATGAATTTATAGATACTATTTTTCCTTTCCGTTAGTTATAAGTTTCTTTATATCCAGGTCAGCAGACCTTTTCATTAGATTTTGATCACTCAGCATCTTTTTTACTTTTTACTTCATTTTCTTTGAATTTTCGTCTGTTTTCAGCCAAAGAGCTAATATATAAATCCGAAGCTGCCTAAGCATCAATTTTTTCTAGGATCAATTGAGATCACTCAGTATTTTTCATTTGGTAGACGGGTAGTTTATATAGAATTGAAGAAGAAATTGCTTGTTATCTGACCTGCTGGGTATGTGTGTTGCATATATATGGCAATGTTTGTAACTTGTAATATAATGGTTACTGTTGTTATATGCTAATAAGCACAATGAAAGAGAAACTCAAATTCAATACATACTTTTTTTAGTAGCTAGACATTTTTTTTAAGATATTCATAGTTATCCCAGTTGCTAGGTTATGGTTGGAGAACTAGGGGGAATGCGAATGGAGTGTGGACCCTGTGTCTAAGTCGTCCACTCTGTATCGAGATTTGTGCAAATGGACTTAGATCTGACATCGGATGAATGGATTTTAATCAGATACCCAATATAAAAGGTGAAATTAAATAGACAAATCCAGTATATTCAAGTCCAAGTCTGCATAATTTCAAACTTGTTTTCATTAAATCTTCGACTTGCGTTTGCTGGAGTAGAATTGTCAATCCAAATAAAAATCATGCATAAGCATAACGTTGTGTCAGTAACAAATTTTCCGGTGCAAAATTGTCAATCAAATTGTATATGCTGCTATCCAAATCCAAATCCAAATCATACAATTCGATCATATCAATGAGTTCCCCTTTGTGCGCCTCAATCTCTTCTTCCCACGCCTTCCTCATACAGCATTTCATCCTCTTAAGTCGTTAGTCAGCTTCCTCCTCTCTCGCAAGACAAAAGTGTTTGTTGAAATGCCCCTGAGACATATCGTAGCTTGAAGCACAAGTGTTTTACGGCTAGGCTTCACTCGTGGTGCCAAAACCAGTTCTCGACCTCTTAATAGGAAATCTATTGAAGAAGCATCACAGTAACAAAGAAGACAAAACAGATTAGTCAAAGCTGTTAAGCTTCTATGTTAGATATTATGTTAGAATAACAAACTCCTGTTATGACCCTGTAATTACGGATTACAATTCTCTATATAAGAAGACATCGTGCATGTAATCTGGGGACTCTGAGTTGGTAGTGTGCTAGTTCAGGAAAGTGTACAACATGTGGATTGCACAATAAATTGTTTTTTATAATGTCGGATCATTTGTAAAAGAGGTTAAAATTCACCAATATTGGAGGCCCATTACCAGGCTTTATAACAATATCTGTATGGAGCTCCAAAGCCTTCTTAAAAGCCCAACTTGTCGTTTATTTCAATTCCTTCTCCACCTTAATCTCCTCGACGCAACCTTAAATCCCACCGACCAAATTGGCTTTAATATCTCCTCCAGGCTCCACTCGCTCCAGCATCTTTCATTCCAACCAAAGGAAGGGTTTTAATATCGGACGAAAGTAGCACTCTAGATCTACTTCTCCCCCTCTCAAATAAATTGCTCCCAGTCCCAGCGCCACACCGCCGCCTCATTCTCTTGTCTCTCAGCTCACCTCCTCTCTCAACTCTCAACTCTCTCTTGCACTTCAACTGTTTGTCAAAATGCTTCTGAGAAGTATTGTCGCTCCAAGCACCACCCGTCATACACTCATACTTGTTGCCTAAAGAAGCGCTCTACCTCTTCTTTCAAATTATACAAGACACTCAAGATAGACTAGGCTCTCTCTAACTGTGGTAAGTGCTCTTCCTTCCTGTACCGATTTCTTTAGCTGCTTTGCATTTAGGCCTGAAACTTAGAACTTTCGTAGATTGTGGTGACTGTGCAATCAAGTTGCTTGGAAAAATGTCCCAATTAACTACTAAACTGGTCCTTAAAGTTTAAGTTGGATTGATACAGATTACTTGACGCTCAGTAGCGACTGGTATAGGAGTACTGAACTTTAAACATTAATGAAGTAAATAGGAGTTCTCTATTTAGCCTTTTGTTGTATTTAGCATGATTTATTATTTTTGAAGATTTTGCAGTTTCTGGTTACTTATTGATTCCTTGGATCACTCATTGACCATATCCCTGGCTGGCAAATGACCAAATAGCCCGTCTGGAAGAGCTTAATTTGATTATACAACTGTCCTTTGCTATACCTACCTAAGCACAAATAAAAAAAATAAAAAAATGTATAGCACAAAAAATGACATCTGGGAGTATCTAACTATTGCCTAACTATTACAGTACTTAGTGTGGTACCTATTGTACTGAGCTGCAAGACTTAGCACTTTATGCAAAATCTATTCACCAATCTGTCATCCATTTTTTTTCAGGTAATCCATTGATAAATTATAGCACACCTTCAGTAAGGCCCTTGCAGCCGTTCTATCTCTGGATTTCTGTCCATACAAATCAAACGAACAGGTATATCAGGCCATCTTCTAGAAGTATCTTTGAGGCTACCATCTTCAGGTGGAGTTGTGACCTTTTCCAACACACGGCCATGGGGATCCGCCAATTGGAACTGGCTGTAAAGGAACGTTGTCGGTTCGGCACCCTTACTATTAAAGATGCTATTCAATTTTTTGATCGCTTGTTGGCCGCTAAGAGCCCGGCACCGTCCATCTATTCCTTTAATCATCTTTTTAAGGCCTTAATTCGCATGAAGAACTCAAACAACCATTATGCAACTGTCTTTTCACTCTTTACCCGTTTGAGCCAAACTAAAGGAGTCTCCCCCTCACCAAATGTCGTGACCTATACTATGTTGATTGACTACTGTACTCGAATCAATCGGCCTGGACTTGGGTTGATTTTCTTTGGACGGTTTATTAGGGAGGGCCAGAGAGCTGATGCTTGCTTCTTCACTCCTATACTCAAGGGCCTCTGTTATGAGAATAGAATTAGTGAGGCTGTTGTCATGGTGTTACATAAAATGCCTAAGCTCGGCTGCACACCTGACGTGATCTCCTACAGCACTGTTATTGATGGCCTTTGTAAAGAAGGTGCAGTTAGTAAAGCATTTAGTTTGTTTGAGCGAATGCTTTCAGAGGGTATTGTGCCAGATGTAGTGACATACAGCTCACTGATTGATGGCCTTTGTAAAGAAGGCGCAATTAGTAAAGCATTTAGTTTGTTTGAGCGAATGCATTTTGAGGGTATTGTGTCAAATGTTATCACATACAGCTCACTGATTAATGGCTTGTGCAAGGAAGGAGATACTGAGATGGCAGGGGAACTGTTGAGCTATATGGTTTCTCAAGGACTTAAACCTGATGTTGTGACCTATAATACTCTCGTGGATGGGTTGTGCAAGACAGGGCTATTGGACAAGGCAGTGGAATTGCTTCAGTCCATGGTTTCTAAAGGGCATGATCCCGATGTTGTGACTTATAATACCATCATAGATGCACTATGCAAGGAGGGTGCAATTGAAAAGGCAGAGGAATTGCTTTGTATTATGATTTCTGGAGGTAAGGATCCTGATGTTTTTACCTATAATACTCTTTTAGATGGGCTCTGCAAGATGAACAAACTAGAAAAGGCAAAGGAGTTGCTAAATGAGATGGTTTCAAAGGGAATATTGCCTTCCACCGTGACATACAATATAATTGTGGATGCACTTTGCAAGATGGAGGAAACTGATGAGGCAGAGAAACTATTGTATCATATGATTGATAAAGGTGCTGCACCTGATCTTATCACATATAATATTGTTATAAATGGATATTCTAAGCTAGGCTGTTGGAAAGAGTCAGTTAGAGTTTTGAAGGATATGATTGATCGAGGCTTTTTGCCAGATGAGGTTACTTACAGATCAATGATGGATCCTTTGTGCAAACAAGGCCAAAGCAAGGAAGCTGAAAAGTTCCTTGATTTAATGGTAAGGGGAGGTATAAAACCAGATGCTGAATCATATAGAATTTTACTTATGGGCTATGCAAATTATGGCACTATCGATGATGTGATGAAAATCTTAGATAGAATGCAACTCAATCATGTTGCGCCAGATCTCTCATCTTACACTTCCTTGCTGAAAGCATATGCAAAGAGCAGAAAAGTAGATCAGGCTATGTGCGTGTTGAACAGAATGAAGCAAGAAGGGGTGAAACCCGATTTAGCTGCCTCTGCACCAGTATTGGAACTGCTTTTGAAAATGGGACGAGATGATGATGCGCGGGATCTCATGGACCAGACAATTGGTAAGACTAATGATTGAAGTGCTTAATCCTGTTGTCAACAGATAGCTTATTTGAATTTAAATGATCAATTTATGTAATTTTGGGCTGTTTGTTGCTCCGTTTAGTGTTACTTGTAACTATAGTAGTGTTCGTGAAAAAGCCCTGGACAGATTCTTTTTATATTTTTTATATTTTTGGGTGATTCAATGTTTTGCAGCTACACTTCTGACCTACTTTTTTGGTTGCTTTGCATTCTAGTCTAAATATATGTCAGATGTCAGTAAATTAAAACCCGTATTGTATTGTATCCAAATTCAATGTTGTTAGATGTGGCTATGTGTGTTATGAGCATCAAGTACAATTGCTGTTAATTGAAGTGAGATATCTCTAGCATTTCACTATTGAACATTTCACAATTTCTTGTAATTTTCATCAAAACTAAAATGATATATGTTAAAGTTGAATGGCCTTTCCGAATGAAACATTCAATGCACATGTTTGCAATGCATATTGGCTTCAGCCATTGCTATTTCTCCTTTCCGTTAATTATATTTCGTCCAATCTGGAGATAATTTAAATGAAAATATTAAACTATTAAATTTTGGGAGAAATTAATTCCGTCCAACAACATTGGTTTTGGAAAGAGAAACATTTAATTCAACGAATAAGGCAATAAAACATTCGAGGTTATTTTGGGCCGAAATAGAAAAACCAATCATGATAAACTTTTCAAAAGAAAATTGTTACCCAGCCCATTTAAAAATTTTCATTGCATATATCTAATCTAGGTCAATAACAAAGCTCTAGTTGTTTAGAGGAGAAGATAGAATGCGCCGCCACTCCAATTAGATGGTTGGGAACTAGGACTCGTCAGACTCATTTAGAGGATGTCAACCTGCTGCCTCCCATTCTAATTTCTGACAATGGTGTGATTTTGACATTTCAGACAATGTTATTCCTTTCTGCTTTTTAAAAGAGTATAAGAAAATAACATATTATTTGATTATGTTTACCTTGATTGACATTTATTTTTTCTATGCAGCCCTTGCCATTGAAGCGACTTGCAGAGGGACGAAAAGATACAAATTCTTCGAGAACTGATAACATTTGGAAACTATTTACCAATGTTCTCTATCTACCTACCTGTCCCAAATTCATTAGGAATATGTTTGGTAGAGATAAAAGTGAAGGAATAAGCGGATAAAGTGAAGGAAGAGGAGCACTTGAGATAATTTAATTTTTTTCTTTCTGTGACTTCGGTCCTATAAGAGAATGAACTCTCCTGCTTGGATCTTCTGCATGTAAAGTACAATGGTGTGCTTTAAACAAGGCCAAGTACCCGACATTTTTAAAAATACCTAAGTTAATTACAAATTATTAAATCTGCCCACGATTCACTGGATTTATTAAATATGCCCAAACCGGCCAATAATTGGCCGGTCCCGATTAAAATTCCCGACCGGCCAATTATTGGCCGGTCCTGTGATATATTTTTTTTTTTTAGAAAAAAATAGCTAAAATGCTGAAATCTAACACTAAAAAATCGAATTTTTTTTTAAATATTTGTTAGAAAATACGCTACGAATAGGGCCGATTTTGTGCTAAAATACGGTAAATTACAATAATTATGCTAAAATACGGTAAATTTATTAAAATGCTGAAATTACAATAATTATATAGAATTATGCTAAAATACGGTAAATTACGCTAAATTAAGTATGAATAGGGCCGATTTTGTGCCATCTTTCATAAATCATAAAAAATAGTAAAAAAATTCCAAAAAATAATAAAATTGGTATTCTACAAGTTCATTATATAACTAATTTACTGAGCTACGTAGATTAGAGAATAGAAATGAAAATCTTAATCGGAAACTTCAACTGAAGTTTTGAGGCTCTTCTCTTAGGTTTTTGGCAATTCTGAATTTGGAAATCTAGCAAAGCTAGTTCGGACGCATGTGTATTTTCACAAGCTTTCCGAAAAGTGGTCATTTGCTGAAATCAGACACTCGAACGCCGTTTTATGGCCGTTTGAAGTTTCGTCGTCGTTTTTCGTTTTCTCAGTGAAGATATCATCCCTATTCATACGTAATTTAGCGTAATTTAGTGTATTCTAGCATAATTCTACATAATTATTGTAATTTCAAGTAATTTAGTGTAATTCAACATAAATCAAGTAATTTAGCGTGTTTTAGTATAAATATGCTAATTATATATAAAAAATGTAATCTAGCAAATATTTAAAAATAAATTCGATTTTTTAGTGTTATATTTCAGCATTTTAGCTATTTGTCTCTTAAAAAAAAGTTAACATAATTTAAAGTAATCTAGTGTCAATCAGCATAAATTAACATAATTTCAAGTAATTTAGCGTATTTTAGTAAAGTAATCTAACAAATATTTAAAAAAACAATTCGATTTTTTTGTGTTAGATTTCATTTCAGCATTTTAGCTATTTTTCTCTAAAAAAAAAAAAAAAATCACGGGACCGGCCAATAATTGGCCGGTCGGGAATTTTAATCGAATTTTAATCGGGACCGGCCAATTATTGGCCGGTTTGGGCATATTTAATAAATCCAGCGAATCGTGGGCAGATTTAATAATTTGTAATTAACTTAGGGTATTTTTAAAAATGTCGGCCAAGTACACATTTCTCTCAAGAAAATAAGTACAATGGTGTGCTTTATCCGTTTGGTGTTATAGAACTTATGTTTTATCCTAATTTAACGACTCCATCACTATTTTGGTTTTGTATGTGCATTCAAGGAAAATGGTGGCGCAACGATCAAATCTAAATATAGTTTAAATTTAATGAGTTGGAACACACTAATCAAAATTCAGTAATTAGGTAACTTGTTAACTGACATGGCTATATTATTCCTTCTATCATCATTTTAATTTGATGTCTGACAATATCTATCAGTATAGGGGTGATATACGATAATGAATTAATGATTGGGTGTGGCTGTAAATTTTATCTCGGAGACATTGGGTGTTAGTTTGAATTTGGGAAATATTAGTTGGCAATTGCAAATATTTTTTCTAGTTTTACATGTTTGTTTCTTTCAAGGGCCATAATGAAGTGAACGGGGTTCAAGCAAGGACGATAATACTGCATGCTTTATCTACCAGTAACTTGCAAAATGACAAAATATAAAGCTAAAATACAAAACTTACATTGAGTCATGGGCTTGAAATTTGGAACTAGGGCGGGATTCGCTCCAATCTCTGTTGAAATTGACTCAGCCGTTGCAGACAGGCATTGCAACAGCTATTTGCAGTGTCATGAGCCGTTGCAACAGCATATGATCTGTCAGCAGCGCTTGATATGTTTTGTGAAGCTTTGATGCCCCATCCCCGTTTTCCCTCTTTTGTGTCATTTATTGTAGTTGAGGCGGGGCGACGAAAGTGCGATCTGGTGTTATGCAAGTCCATCATTTGCGTGCATAGATGTATGCATAAGCATCCAACCATATGCGCATACAATAACATACATAAAATCACAACATAAAATTTCATAAACATCGCAACATAATATGTCATAGTCATCTAAATACCACATCACAACATGAAATAATAAAAGTTCAAATATCAGTCTCTGAATCTTAAGCAAATAAACAAAAACGCCCAAGACATACACAGACCCATATCTAGCAAATGCCGCTGGGCATAGTGTCCATCAGTCCATATAACCATAATAATCGTCATCCCCATAGTATTCCCCCTCATCAAAAGATGACCCGAGCGGGCCAAAATGTCGGTCCATAGCCAGACTCGTGTCTTGGATCTCCTGTGACTGCTGCGTCAGTCATCTATCTAAAGACTGGAGCATCTTGCCAAGGTCAGCAAGCGCCTTATCCTGAGCATCCGCCCGCTCTCCCATCTTCCGGAACTTCTCATCGACCATCCTCTCCATTTCATTCCCACTATAACTCATTTCTTTGTGCAGCCGCTTAGCAGCCTTCCTTTTCAATTTCCTTATATTAAACTCCTCTTGGATCGCAGTTTGCCCCTCCTTAGTCCTAAGCCAAGTGTTTATGTTCCAAATATCGTTTGCAGTAAGGCTACCAGCACTGGAAATAATCCCCTTAAGAAAAGCCCGAGCCATTAGTTGAGGAAATATTTCCTGCCTGACTAGGTGATGTAAGAATTTTTGGATCTTACCAAATGGTTCGACAGGAATTAAGAAACTTGATAGGCCTTTGAGTGTGCAATCATCAGTATATATGCCAACCTTCTTGTATGGTTCGATCACATTACTAATTTTGCCTCAAGTATAGCATCTCTTTCTTCTTGGAAAGACATCGATCTATTATGTGTTAAGTTCTTCAAATTTTATGTATCGTACAAGAGACAAATTAAATTTAGAAAATGAAATTAATTTAATTAAATACTGATCCTTGTAATGACAAATTAAATTTAGAAAATGAAATTAATTTAATTAAATACTGATCCTTGTAATGATATATATACACTAGTATGCAAAATATGTGTGCAAATTACGATGAATTCATCTAATGAAAAATTGACATATGAAAACATCATGCAAAGGGAAATGACGAAGATGAGGAAGATTCTCAGGTTAAAGACTCGAGCTAGGGATTTGGAAACGGGTTTTAATTTGAAGCAACTAAATTATGTTGTCTTTCATAACAAAAATCGCTAGACATGCAGGCTTCCTACTCTTCTTTAAACGATTTTACGATGATCTAAAATTCTAACCGGAAAAAAAAAAATGGGAAAAATATCTCAAATACAACTCGATGTAGAAAAAAATAAATAAAAGAAACAGCACTGACCTCCTCGTCCCTCTTCGAATTCTGAATTTGAATTTGAGCGGACAAGTGAACCCTTAAAACGAGCAGAGAATTTGTAGAGGGTCAAAGTATTAATTCAATTCAAAAGCTGCCCGAGGTGCGTTGTTACTTTCAAATTCGTCGTTCCAACTTCCAAAAAGCGCTTTTTCGAGAAATTTGGACATTTTCCATAAAAGCCTTGTAATTATCAGGAAATTGCAGTCGGCTCTCTTTTTTTCTTTTTCTTTTTGAGGAAAAGCCCTTGGGCATGCAGTCGGCTCTCTCTTGACAGTAATTATTATGCCCAATATTAATTAACCTTTACTCTATTTCATATTTATCCATCAACTCGTAAAAACATTCTTTTAATTGAACTTGTTTCACGAAAGATGAAAGATATATGGAGTTCAATTTGATATAAGAAATTATTTTAGTCCTATGCCTGTTTATCATGACCATAAATTTTAATTGATGCATATATACAAATTTTGATACATTGTAAAAATTTATTATAAATTTGTATATTTGTATTCATAAAGTGTGAAGTATATAGAATTAATTTTATAGATGTTAATTGTGTATAAATATAAAAAAATATAAAAAATTCGCTCTTTTGGTCATTTAGATTGTGCTCCACAAATTAACGCAGCGCAAAGAGGAAGGGGAAGGAAGAGGAAGGAACAGTAGGGGTGTCAATGACACCCGTTTACCCGTTTACCCTACCCGTATCGTATTCGATAAGACGGGTATGGGTAAGGTTTTTTTTTCGTTAGCTTATTGGGTATGGATATGGGTAAAGATTTTTTTTCATTAGATAAACAGGTATGGGTACGGGTAAAGATTATTTTGTACCCGTTGAGTAACGGGTAATTATATGAAATAAATTATATATAGATATATCAATATTATATTCAATTTATTTATTTTCCAGTTTTCCATATTGATGTTTCAATGCTGGAGAAAATGTATGCATTTTGTTATAAGAAGAATATTATGCTAAACATATTACTTTTTTATTTGAATGTTTTATTATTTAGTTAACGAATTGAATTTGTTAGAAGAGATATTTGTGATTTTTATTTTATTTTTGCTTTATAAAAAACTATTAGTTAGAATTGATTGCATATTTGTATTTTCATTTTTATATTAGTAATTGTGATGGCGTATGTATGACGTGATGAATTTAGATGATTTATTTGTAAAAATAGTAAAATCATTATATTAGTATTTTCGTTATTCGCCCACTACCGTTTCGTTACCCACTACCGTTTCGTTACCCGTTAATCATAACGGGTATGGGTAGGGTAGGGTAAGACAAATTCTTACCGGATATGGGTAGATCAATTCTTAGTGGGTATGGGTATGAAAATGGTTCCACCTACCCGTATCATACCCATTGACTCCCCTAAGGAAGAGCCCGAGCGCGGTTCCCTTCGCTACAGTGAAACCTACACTCCAATTTGGGGTTACGAATTTCGGAACTTTGTACTGCGTCTTTCCCTCGCCACAGTAGCGTGTCCCTCTCCTTCTCTTCGATTACCTTCCTCTGGAGCGGGTGGGCGACGTGGGCAGACCGCGTTCCTCTCCTCTTTCCCTTCGTTCCCGTTCCTTCCCTTTAATGAAGGAGTTTCTACCCCTCTCTAGAGCACAATCTTAGTAAATTAGAATCCATGCCAACGCATTAAAATTGTTGTTGTGCATCAAAAATCACGTACTATGAATATATAAATTTAATAAGAAATAATTTAATGATATGACAATATCCAAATTTTGTATTTGATAGAGAGTTATATCACTTAAATTATCTTTCCATTATCTTTTTTTTTTCTTATTTCGTTGGGTAGACAATTACAAAATTATTATAAAATTATATATTTAATTTCTATAATTTACCTCGTCTCCTTCTCTACGAAGAATCTTCGAAAAAAATAATAATAAATTATATTTATATTTTTAGTGGCTTAGTCCGTCCTTCTATTGAATAAAATCATGCCGGATTAATTGTTCATTACTAATTTACTATTCTGTTTTTCTTTTTTCTTTTTTCATACCTTTTCAATGATTCGACTGTATATGTTAATTTAAGTTAATTTAAGTGTCGTGATTTTATTTTGTTAAAGAATACAAGTTCAAACTTTTTCGGGTAGTTTGTTTTTGACTTGAGTTGTGATCTTTGATTTATCTCTTTGGTGTTATAGAATTTTATGTTTTAACACCTAATTTAACGAATCCGTCACAGATTTGGTTTTGTATATTGCATTCAATCATTCAAAGAAAATGGTGGCGCAACAATCAAATCTAAAAAAAGTTTAAATTTAATGAGTTGGAAGAGATGAATCAAAATTCGGTAATTTGTTAACTGAGACAATATTACCTCCTTCTATCTTCATTTTAGTTTCGTGTCTGACAAAATGTATACGGGTAAAGTTGTCAATATGTTATATGTAAAGGAATATACATGAACAAATTATGATAATGATTGATGGTGGCTGTAAATTTTATCTCGGAGACATTGGGTGTTAGTTTAAATTTGAGAAATATTAGTTGGCAATTGCAAATATTTTTCAAGTTTTTACATGTTTGTTCCTTTCAAGGGTCATAATGAAGTGACCGGGGTTTAAACGTATTTGTATCCTCTGCATTAACTCAAAAATGAATCTTTTGAGTTAATGCATCTGAACTGTCTGATCTGTTTTAAAATTCGTGCAAATTAGATCCACACTAATATTAAATGACACCCTGCTTTTATAGGCAGAGACCAAATTAGCTCCGTTTAAAATTAAATTATTAAGATGCATTAACTCAAAAGATGCTCTTTTGAGTAAAATGCAGACGATGCGAACTCGGTTTAAACAAGGACGATAATACTGCTTGCTTCATCCATCAGTAACTTGCAAAATGCCAAAAGTATAAAGCTAAAATACAAACTTGGAGAATTTTTTATCTATAAAAAAAAACAGAGAAACATAAAGAGTGGTTCTGAATTTTATGCGTAGAGATTGATTAGAAATTCTACCTATTCAAATTATATATTTTTATTTTCATAAAAACAGAGATGTATTAGGATTTTTTTGTGGCTTCATCATATGAGGAGCATAGTATAAATAAAGAAGTCATAGATAATGGAGCCATAGAAAATCTGAACACATGTAAACATGTGCAAAACATCAAATAGTTTGAATACTAGAATTTCTACTTATTCTTCTGGAGTAGAACTAAGGTGCTCTTAAGCTCACCAAGCTCTTTGTGAGCTTAACTCAAAAACCTATCGGCTTGACTTCAAACGACATTTTTAAACCGTTAGATGTTCAATCTATATTAAAATATACTTGGAGACCAAATTTTACATTTTTTAGAATTTTTTTACTATTTATTAAGATGGTTTGAAAACTGCTGTTTTCCAATGGTGCAGAATTTTAATAAAAACAGCGGTTTTCAAACCAGCTTAATAAATAGTAAAAAAATTCCAAAAAATGTGAAATTTGGTCTCTAAGCACATTTTAATATAGATTGAACATCTAACGGTTTGGAAATGTCGTTTGAAGTCAATCCGATATATTTTTAAGTTAAGCTCACAAAGAGCTTGGTGAGCTTAAGAGTACCTTAGTTCTACTCATTCTTCTGTGTATGAAAAAAACAGAGATGTATCCGGATTCTCTGTAGTTTCAGCAGTACTCTTTATATTTCTCTCTTCTTTTTTAATATGTTCTATAGATAAAATTCTCCAAAACTTATATGGACAATTTGTATATCTTCTTTAAAACCCAAAAGACATCTGTAATCCTCTTTTTTTATGATGGTTTGTTTATTTATTCAGGAAAAATATCATCAATATAAGTGGCTCATAAAGACATATTATGTGGAGATATAATATTTTTCATACCATTTCAATAGCTTTGATTGATTGTGGATATTTTTTGCCAGCTCTAGGTTATTCAATTTATCATTCCCACAAACTTGTTTGAGTCCGAATCTGCTGCGATTCCGAGAGAGATCGCAGGATTCTGAAATTTCGAGATCAACAGTTCAAACTTTTCCGTGTGCGAATTTTGAAAACGTTCTCGAAAAAGTAAATTTTTATGCACGCATTTTGAGAAAGACCAACAATTGAGATCGATATTGCAGGTCCTGTGATTCCCGAGAATCACAACAGATTTATTTTCAACTTTTTTAGCATTGGAATGCTACTTTTCTGGTGGCCATGATTATTTGACTATTATTTAAAGACTAATTATCGAAAATAAAGTTTAAAATAATTTGGCATAGTTCAAATAAAAGTTTAAAATTAGATTAAAGAAAGAGAAATTGAAAAGGTTTGTTTGATTTTAGTGGGAAAATGAGATATTTCAAAATTTTATGATGGGTATGACAACGATTACCCATTTAAAACTATAAAAACTTGAAATGTTGAAATCTTCGTCCTTTCTATTTTCAGATTTTTTTTTGTTTTGCTATTTCTCTAGAGAGTTATTTCAAACTTAAATTTTATTTAAATAGAAAAGTATTGGGAGACACGAGAAACCCAATTCCGCATAAATCTCTTTTGACTCGTTGTTTCGCACTTTTATACAATATCTAAAAAAAACATGGCCGTTGTTTTACGCAATGAAACATCGATGTTTTTGCAATGAAATATCGTTGTTTTACGCAATGAAACATCGTCGTTTTTGCAATGAAATATCGATGTTTCGTTAGCCTTAGCATTGGCAATTAAGCAGGGTAGTACTAAAAAAACATCGGTGCGTCACTGATGTTTTTGTAATTAAACATCGATTCACTTCTGCCGTCGACAAGCCGCGTATAAAGCATTGGTGCATCATCGGTTTTTTTTGCACAAAAACATTGTTGTTTTTTGAAAAACTTTAAACGGCCATAACTTTGGCTAGGAAACTCGGATTTGCGAGTATGACCCCAATTCGAAAAGCTTGGGACGAGACGGGGTGGATGGCGCCCTCAGGATCATCCTCCGGGGGGCGACGGAGCCAGAATTGCAAAAAAATATCGTTTAGTGCCTCAAAAATTGAGTTAAAGTTTTTTATCATCGGTAGACACACAACGACCCGTTTGCGGCTCGTGACAGTGTCGTATGCAGCATGGTAAAAGTCAGAACTTGTATCAAAATTACTGATCTGATGTTTAGTGTTCGCATGCGGCTAGTGAATTTAATTTGACAATAACCAATATCCCAAATCTAGTATGTTCAATCAAGAAACAGTCTGTGTGATATGAAAAAATTCCAATTATATTCAATTTCATACTAAAATTGAGAGAATTTGATTTGACAAGAACCAATATCTCAAAACTAGTTTATTTCTAGATATTAGTGTAATTTAACATAATTTCAAGTAATTTAGCATATTTTAGTATAAATATGCTAATTATACATCAAAAGAAGTAATCTAACAAATATTAAAAACAAAATTCGAATTTTTATTGTTAAATTTCATTCATATTGTCTCTCAAATCTAAAAAAACAAAAATAACTGGACCGCCCCCCTGTGGGGCAGTTCAGTATACATAGCTGACTGCCTCATAGGGGGGCGGTTTGGTGGGAAGAGTGAACCGCCCCCTCATGGGGCGGTTAGGTTAGATTTTAAAAAAAAAAAAAATGTGGACATATGTGATATTTTTCCTTTTTCTGAGAGTATTAATAAAAAAATCGACATTTTAGTAGACTGACCCATTTAATCAGAGATGTATATTGATGCCCGTTTAATATTCTACATTCGTCTACATCCAATGGGATGATAAAAAAAAACAGAGAGAGAGAATGTGTCGCAATTTCAAACTACGGTCGTAGTCGTGTTAAATAGAATTTATCAGAAATCGTAGTTATTTGATTTATCTATTTTTTATGATAAAAATAAAAAATTTGGCTATTTTGCTAATGTGATTTCTTTAAACTTGATCTCCAAAGTTTTTAACAGTTATATTTTTGTCAGTCGGATTCAATTTTATTTTTTTAATTGAATGACTTTTATATCACGTTTCTCTCTCCTCTCCTAGTTTATAAGAACCTCGACCTGAAGTGCATTCGACGCCTCTAGTGACATCAACCCCAAACAAAATATATATATATATATATATATATATATAGAGTAAAGCTAAGGTGCTCTTAAGTGTACCGTACTCCTAAATGTAGGCCGTTGAATTTCTTTAAAAGTCGTGTAGATTCTTTAAAAGGCGTGGTAGCACGACTTTTAAAGAAATCCAACGGCCTACATTTAGGAGTACGGTACACTTAAGAGCACCTTAGCTTTACTCTATATATATATATATATATATATATATATATATAGAGATAGACTAATGTGCTTTCGGTAGCACTTCGGCCGAAGTGCTACCGATTCAAAATCGGGTTTTCAAAGTCCAAATGGCCGATCCGAACCGTTCAAGTTGTTCTCCATATTGAAATCTGCTTAGAGACCAAATTTTACATTTTTTGGAATTTTTTTACTATTTATTAAGCCACTTTGAAAATTGCTGATCGCATGGTCCAGAATTTTGTAACACTGTTTTTACTGTTCACCCGGATCAGTAATTTTCAAAGTGGCTTAATAAATAGTAAAAAAATTCCAAAAAATGTAAAATTTGGTCTCCAAGCAGATTTCAATATGGAGAACAACTTGAACGGTTCGGATCGGCCATTTGGACTTTAAAAACCCGATTTTGAATCGGTAGCACTTCGACCGAAGTGCTACCGAAAGCATATTAGTCTATCTCTATATTATATATATATATATATATATATATATATAGTGCTGGGCTTAGCTACTTCATGGAGTAAAACGACTTGGTGCTCCACGCCTCATTATTTTCATTTTGAAAATCCAAACGACCGATCCGAACCGCTCAAGTTGTTCTCCATATTGATATGTGCTTGGAGACCAAATTTTACATTTTTTGGAATTTTTTTACTATTTATTAAGCCACTTTGAAAATCACTGATCCGGCGGTCTAGAAATTTTTACTGTTTTTTACTGTTCATAAGGATTTTCAGATTTTCAAAGTGGCTTAATAAATAGTAAAAAAATTCCAAAAAATGTAAAATTTGGTCTCCAAGTACATTTCAATATGAAGAACATGTTGGAAGGTTCGAATCGACTATTTGAACTTTGAAAATGAAGATATGGCGTGAAGTACAAAGTCGTTTTACTTCATGAAGTAGCTAAGTCCATCTATATATATATATATATATATATATATATGTTATTTCCAAAATGCATAAATTGACATTTAATATTTCGTTGTTGTAAATTAGATAATTTTATGAATTGTTTTTATATTATAGGTAAGGATTGCACAATAAATTGATTTTTATAATGTGGGATTCTTTGTAAAGAGGTTAAAATTCACCAATATTAATTGGAGGCCCATTACCAGGCTTTTCAACAATATCTGTATGGAGCTCCAAAGCCTTCTAAAAAGCCCAACTTGTCGTTTATTTCAATTCCTTCTCCATCTTAATCTCCTCCACGCAACCTGAAATCCCACCGACCAAATTGGCTTTACCTTGTTTTGGAACCTCCCCCACTCAACTAAATAAATTACTCCCAGCGCCACACCTGACACCGCCGCCTCATTCTCCTGTCTTCCTCTACTCTCAGCTCACCTCCTCTCTCAACTCTCTCTTGCATTTCAACTGTTTGTCAAAATTCTCCTGACAAGTATTGTCGCTCCAAGCACCACCCGTCATACTTGTTGCCTAAAGAAGCGCTCTACCTCTTCTTTCAAATTATACAAGACACTCAAGACAGATCAGGCTCTCTCAGGCTCTCTGAGTCTCTCTAACTGGGGTAAGAGCTCTGCCTTCTTTCAAATTTTTGCACCTAGCCCAGAAATTTAGCACCTTGGTAGATCCTGGCGCATTCAAGTTGATTGAAAAAATGTCCAGAAATGTTACAGTCTGGAATTCAATTTGTCAAGTCTTTTCATGGGAAGTATCCTTTGCTATTTTTGTCAAATAGATGCTTGGGTACACGACATAAAACCAATTGACTACAGTTATGAACACAATAAATCTGGTAATTAAGCATCATCATCTACTATGCATTAAAAAGTTGGGTTAGTGCGAAAATTGGCCAAGGTATACTTGTACAAACAACTGATTGGGGTGCATTGCAATGCAGTCCCTTTGGCTAGGCTAGTCAACTATATGAGCCAGCAACCAATTTAGTAATCTTACATGCAAAAAATAGGAGAATGAGAGCGCACTGGGAATACCATTCTGAGCTACTATTTTTTTAGTAGTTATAAAAGATATTCATTGTTGGATCAAGCATATCTCTTAAGCATAATGATTATTATTATTCTATGAGCAGGTTACAGTTCAAGTTCCAACCTAGGATAACCAGCTCGGGTTTTTTAGCTATTGAACTGATCAAGTTTGGCAATGCTGTAAAGCTGCTCATTGTAGAGGCCTGAGCTTCTTACTATGGTAATAGGAATTATATTTTAGATTCTTGACCCTAGAACCAATGTGTAATGTGAACAAAAAGCAAACGAAAACAGTCCCCAATTAACAACTAAACTCTGGTCCTAAAAAGTTTAAGTTGGTTTGATACAGATTACTACAGGCTCAGTAACAACTGGTATAGGAGTACTGAACTGAAAACATTAATGAAGTAAATATGAGTTCTCTATTTAGCCTTTTGCTGTATTTAGCATAATTTGTATTTTTGAAGGTTTTGCAGTCTCTTGTTGCTTCTTGATTCCTTGGATCACTCATTGACCAAAAAGCCCTTCTGGAAGAGTATAGCACAAAAGGTGAAGTTGTAACCATTTCATCCCATGGCCATGGGGACCCGCCGGCTGGAATTACTTATAAAAGAACGTTATCGGTCAGGCACTCTTACTATTAAAGATGCTCTTCAATTTTTTGATCGCTTGCTGGCCGCTAAGAGCCCGGCACCGTCCATCTATTCCTTTAATCATCTCTTTACAGCCTTAACTCGTATGAAGAACTCAAACAACCATTATGCAACTGTCTTTTCACTATTTAACTGCTGGACCCAACATAAAATTGTCCCAGCCTCACCTGATATCTGCACCTATTGTATCTTGATTTCCTACAGTATCCGAATGAATCAGCCGAAACTAGGCTTGGTTTTCTTGGGACGGTTTATTAAAAAGGGCGGGCAGAGAGCCGATGCTAGGGTCTTCAATCCACTACTCAAGGGCCTCTGTTATGAGAATAGGATTAGTGAGGCTGTTGCCATGGTGTTACATAAAATGCCTAAGCTGGGCTGCACACCTAATGTCATCTCCTACAACACTGTTATTGATGGCCTTTGTAAAGAAGGCGCAGTTAGTAAAGCATTTAGTTTGTTTGAGCGAATGGTTTCAGAGGGTATTGTGCCAAATGTAATCACGTACAGTTCACTAATTAATGGCCTGTGCAAGGAAGGAGATACTGAGAAGGCAGAGGGACTGTTGTCCTACATGGTTTCTCTGGGAATTGAACCTAATGTTGTGACCTATACTACTCTCGTGGATGGGTTGTGCAAGAAAGGGCTATTGGACAAGGCAGTGGACTTGCTTCAGTCCATGGTTTCTAAAGGGCATGATCCTGATGTTGTGACCTATACTGCCATCATAGATGCACTATGCAAGGAGGGTGCAATGGAAAAGGCAGAGGAATTGCTTTGTATTATGATTTCTAGAGGAAAGGTTCCTAATGTTATTACCTATAATACTCTTATAGATGGGCTCTGCAAGATGAACAAACTAGAAAAGGCAAAGGAGTTGCTAAATGAGATGGTTTCAAAGGGAATATTGCCTTCCACCGTGACATACAATATAATTGTGGATGCACTTTGCAAGATGGAGGAAACTGATGAGGCAGAGAAACTATTGTATCATATGATTGATAAAGGTGCCGCACCTAATCTTATCACATATAATATTGTTTTAAATGGATATTCTAAGCTAGGCTGTTGGAAAGAGTCAATTAGAGTTTTCAAGGATATGATTGATCTAGGTATTTTTCCAAATGAGGTTACTTACAGATCAATGATGAATTCTTTGTGCAAGCAAGGACAAAGCAAGGAAGCTCAAAAGTTGCTTGACTTAATGGTAAGGGGAGGTATAAAACCAGATGCTGTATCATATAGAATTTTACTTATCGGCTATGCAAATTATGGCACTATTGATGATGTGATGAAAATCTTAGGTAGAATGCAACTCAATCATGTTGTGCCATATCTGTCAACTTACACTTCCTTGTTGAAAGCATATGCAAAGAGCAGAAAAGTAGATCAGGCTATGTGCGTGTTGAACAGAATGAAGCAAGAAGGGGTGAAACCCGATTTAGCTGCCTCTGCACCAGTGTTAGAACTGCTTTTGAAAATGGGACGAGATGATGATGCGAGGGATCTCATGGACCAGACAATTGGTAAGACTAATGATTGAAGTACTTAATCATGTTGTCAATAGATAACTTATTTGAATTTAAATGATCAATTTATGTACTTTTGGGCAGTTTGTTGCTCCATTTAGTGTTACTTGTAACAATAAAAGTGTTCGTGAAAAAGCCCTGTACAGATTCTTTTTTTTAGTTTAGTTTTTTTTTTTTTTTTTGGGGTGATTCAATGTTTTGCAGCCACACTTCTGACCTGCTTTTTTTGGTGCTTTGCATTCTAGTCTAATTCTATGTCAGATGTCAGTAAATTAAAACCCGTTTTGTATTGTATCGAAATTCAATGTTGTTAGATGAGGCTATCTGTGTTATGAACATCAAGTACAATTGCTGTTAATTGAAGTGAGATATCTCTAGCATTTTCACTATTGAACATTTCACAATTTCTTGTAATTTTCATCAAAACTAAAATGATATATGTTAAAGTTGAGTTGAATGGCCTTTCCGAATGAAACATTCAATGCACATGTTTGCAATGCATATTGGCTTCAACCATGGCTATTTCTCCTTTCCGTTAATTATAATTTCCTTATATCCAGGCCAGCAGACCTTTTAATTTGATTTAAGGTTTCGTCCAATCTGGAGATAATTTAAATGAAAATATTAGACTATTAAATTTTGGGAGAAATTAATTCCGTCCAACAACATTGGATTTGGAAAGAGAAACATTTAATTCAACGAATAAGGCAATAAAACATTCGAGGTCATTTTGGGCCGAAATAGAAAAACTAACCATGATAAGCTTTTCAAAAGATTATCTAATTTTCCAAACTGGTTTTTGACAAAACCAGCTAAGATTCAATACTAGAACGATCAGTAACATCCAGCTAATGAAAGATTATATTCGTCAGACTATAATCTCTAGTAAGCTCATCTACTGCCTCCTTACCTCTCTGCTCATCTCTTGCTGTTAGAATAACATTTACTCCATTAAAAGCCAGTTTCTTGCATATCTCCAGTTCTATAACTTTGTTCCCGCCTGTTACCACAGCAATCCTGAAATGAATAAAAATAATATAATGAAGCAACTACGTACATACAAATATTTTTCTTTCTGAAAGAGACAGATATGTAGAAATTAAATAAAAATCTTGTACTTCTTGGTTGGTTCCATTTTAAGCGCCGTTGAGGATTGAATGACAAAGAAATTCTTGCTCTCAAGTATAAAACTTTGAATATGTTATTTGTGTCCATCTACTATGGGATTTATAGATTTTTCACCACATGTAGAATAAGCAAGTATGTATTATTTTTTTTTAGAGTAATATGACAATTTGACATCTTATGATTTTCACTGATAAAAAAAAATATTTACATCAAAGTTTAAATCTCTATTTACATCACAATAAGATAAAATTAATAATATAAGACCCTATTCTTAATTACACTTTTCTGCTAGACCAATCTGATCGTGTTAGATCTGCCTGATCTAGATCGACGACTCACCGCGTGATCCGGTCTACATTTCGAAATCTGGATTTGGATCGATCGATGACCCGCTCGTGCTTCTTACAAATTGAACTCTCTCGCAAGCATCTCTCGATCTGACCTCATCAAGAGGCCAGCTAGGATTGGAGTTTGCACTTTAGAACCATGATCTCCCCTGCTCTTCAGATTTTAAGACAAAATGTATTGAAATAATTCGAATTTCGGTGGAAATTGAGTATCTGCAATTTCAAATTGCGGATACATTTTTTTTCTTTTGAAGATATCACCGTTTGGCGTTTTGTACGCAGTTTCAGATGTATTGAACTATTAATTTATGAAGACAAATTTTTGTACAACCTTCTACATCCAATGAAGACACATTTTAGTAGACTGGCCCATTTAATCAGAGATGTATATTGATGCCCGTTCATTCTACATTCGTCTACATCCAATGGGATGATAAAAAAAGAAAGAGAATGTGTCGCAATTTCAAACTACGGTCGTAGTCGTGTTAAATAGAATTTATGAAGTTATTTTATTTATCTATTTTTTTTGATAAAAATAAAAATTTCGGCTATTTTGCTGATGTGATTTCTTTAAACTTGGTCGTTTCCAATAATAGTGTCCATTTTTTTTATTATTTTAATTTATAGTGTGGTTGTGTTGCTGTACAGGTGTCCCTGGAATAATTTCTATTTGGAATACAAACTTTGGTTGTTGAACTGAAAAGTTAGATTAAATTAATAATTTGTTTGATCCGAATTTATTAATTAAACAAGCAAACTAGTTATCCCAATGGCTAGTGGCTAGGGACAAGAGTGGGAAAAACATGCCGTACCGTAACTAACACGCCGTGACTCTGGTCACGTGCCGTGCCGTGCCATGACAAAAATTACGAGGGTGATCACGGCACGCGAGTCACGGCGTGACTCGTATGATCGTATCTATCAGTTTTTCTTTCTGGAAAGATCTCCCAATTACTAGGGCGCAAGCCTGGTAAAAAGGCAGGGACGAAAAGAAGGTAAGAAGAAAAAGAAAGTAAGTCGTGCCGTGACCGATCGCATTTAACGTTTTATAAAAAAATATGAAACGCTTCTTTAAAATTCAAATGTTTTAATTGAAATTTAAATGTAAATATTTTAATTAAAATAAAATTATATCTTATAGGAAGGTATGTTGGTGTATTGTCTCGTGACTGCTGTGATTGACGTGTCTTCCTTGTCTACCGTTCCGTGACTCGCGTGTCCCGTGCCGTGCCGTGACCAAGGCAATTTTCGTGCCGTGCCGTGCTGTGTCTTCTTTGCCAACAATTAGTCACGGCACGGGACACACGAGTCACGGCACGTAACCGACACGCATGCCGTGCCGTTCTGTGACGGAGCTGGCTCCGCCGTGCCATTTTTCCCACTCTACTAGGGACAATCGACATCCTCCTTCCACTAACTTTTTTTTTTTTTTAATAAGGACATCAATTATTGTTCAATATTTCTCATTTTTATTCATTTCTAAATAAAAAGTTTCACTTTGTCTGGATTGATGCATCTGATTTTCTCCCTTCTTTTTGTTCTTAATTTATTTATGTCTATATGGAGCTTTCTTTCTTTTTTAAATGAATACGTTATGGTTAAGTCTGATCTCCAAAGTGTATTTCCAAAATGCATAAATTGACAGTTAATATTTTGTTGTTGTAAATTAGATAATTTTATGAATTGTTTTTATATTATAAGGTAAGGATTGCACAATAAATTGATTTTCATAATGTGTATCCTTTGTAAAAGAGGTTAAAATTCACCAATATAAATGGGAGGCCCATTACCAGGCTTTACAACAATTTCAGTATGGAGCTCCAAAGCCTTCTAAAAAGCCCAACTTATCATTTATTTCAATTCCTTCTCCATCTTAATCTCCTCGACGCAACCTGAAATCCCACCGACCAAATTGGCTTTACCTTGTTTCGGAACCTCCACCACTCAACTAAATAAATTACTCCCAGCGCCACACCTCACACCGCCGCCTCATTCTCCTGTCTTCCTCTACTCTCAGCTCACCTCCTCTCTCAACTCTCTCTTGCATTTCAACTGTTTGTCAAAATTCTCCTGACAAGTATCGTCGCTCCAAGCACCACCCGTCATACTTGTTGCCTAAAGAAGGGCCCTACCTCTTCTTTCAAATTATACAAGACACTCAAGACAGATCAGGCTCTCTCAGTCTCTCTAACTGGGGTAAGAGCTCTGCCTTCTTTCAAATTTTTGCATCTAGCCCAGAAATTTAGCACCTTGGTAGATCCTGGCGCATTCAAGTTGATTGGAAAAATGTCCAGAAATGTTACAGTCTGGAATTCAATTTGTCAAGTCTTTTCATGGGAAGTATCCTTTGCTATTTTTGTCAAATAGATGCTTGGGTACACGACATAAAACCAATTGACTACAGTTATGAACACAATAAATCTGGTAATTAAGCATCATCATCTACTATGCATTAAAAAGTTGGGTTAGTGCGAAAATTGGCCAAGGTATACTTGTACAAACAACTGATTGGGGTGCATTGCAATGCAGTCCCTTCGGATAGGCTAGTCAACTATATGAGCCAGCAACCAATTTAGTAATCTTACATGCAAAAAATAGGAGAATGAGAGCGCACTGGGAATACCATTCTGAGCTACTATTTTTTTAGTAGTTATAAAAGATATTCATTGTTGGATCAAGCATATCTCTTAAGCATAATGATTATTATTATTCTATGAGCAGGTTACAGCTCAAGTTCCAACCTAGGATAACCAGCTCGGGTTTTTTAGCTATTGAACTGATCAAGTTTGGCAATGCTGTAAAGCTGCTCATTGTAGAGGCCTGAGCTTCTTACTATGGTAAGAGGAATTATATTTTAGATTCTTGACCCTAGAACCAATGTGTAATGTGAACCAAAAGCAAACGAAAACAGTCCCCAATTAACAACTAAACTCTGGTCCTAAAAAGTTTAAGTTGGTTTGATACAGATTACTACAGGCTCAGTAACAACTGGTATAGGAGTACTGAACTGAAAACATTAATGAAGTAAACATGAGTTCTCTATTTAGCCTTTTGCTGTATTTAGCATAATTTGTATTTTTGAAGGTTTTGCAGTCTCTTGTTGCTTCTTGATTCCTTGGATCACTCATTGACCAAAAAGCCCTTCTGGAAGAGTATAGCACAAAAGGTGAAGTTGTAACCATTTCATCCCATGGCCATGGGGACCCGCCGGCTGGAATTACTTATAAAAGAACGTTATAGGTCAGGCAGTCTTACTATTAAAGATGCTCTTCAATTTTTTGATGGCTTGCTGGCCGCTAAGAGCCCGGCACCGTCCATCTATTCCTTTAATCATCTCTTTACAGCCTTAACTCGTATGAAGAACTCAAACAACCATTATGCAACTGTCTTTTCACTATTTAACTGCTGGACCCAACATAAAATTGTCCCAGCCTCACCTGATATCTGCACCTATTGTATCTTGATTTCCTACTGTATCCGAATGAATCAGCCGAAACTAGGCTTGGTTTTCTTGGGACGGTTTATTAAGGGCGGGCAGAGAGCCGATGCTAGGATCTTCAATCCACTACTCAAGGGCCTCTGTTATGAGAATAGGATTAGTAAGGCTGTTGCCATGGTGTTACATAAAATGCCTAAGCTGGGCTGCACACCTAATGTCATCTCCTACAGCACTGTTATTGATGGCCTTTGTAAAGAAGGCGCACTTACTAAAGCATTTAGTTTGTTTGAGCGAATGCTCTCAGAGGGTATTGTGCCAAATGTAATCACATACAGTTCACTGATTAATGGCCTGTGCAAGGAAGGAGATTCTGAGAAGGCAGAGGGACTGTTGTCCTACATGGTTTCTCAGGGAATTCAACCTAATGTTGTGACATATACTACTCTCGTGGATGGGTTGTGCAAGAAAGGGCTATTCGACAAGGCAGTGGAGTTGCTTCAGTCTATGGTTTCTAAAGGGCATGATCCCAATGTTGTGACTTATAATACCATCGTAGATGCATTATGCAAGGAGGGGGAATGTGAAAAGGCAGAAGAGTTTCTATGCAATATGATTTCTGGAGGTAAGGATCCTGATGTTTTTACCTACAGTACTCTTATAGATGGGCTCTGCAAGATGAACAAACTAGAAAAAGCAAAGAAGTTGCTGAATGAGATGGTTTCAAAGGGAATATTGCCTGACACCGTGACTTGCAATATAATTGTGGATGCACTTTGCAAGAGGGGGGAAACTGACGATGCAGAGAAACTACTGTATCATATGCTTGATAAAGGTGTCACACCTAATCTTATCACATATAATATTGTTATAAATGGATATTCTAAGCTAGGCTGTTGGAAAGAGTCAATTAGAGTTTTCAAGGATATGATTGATCGAGGCTTTTTGCCAGATGAGGTTACTTATGGATCAATGATGGATTCTTTGTGCAAACAAGGACAAACCAAGGCAGCTGAAAAGTTGCTCGACTTAATGGTAAGGGGAGGTATAAAACCAGATGCTGTATCATATAGAATTTTACTTATTGGCTATGCAAATTATGGCACTATCGATGATGTGATGAAAATCGTAGATAGAATGCAACTCAATCATGTTGCGCCAGATCTCTCAATGTACACTTCCTTGCTGAAAGCATATGCAAAGAACAGAAAAGTAGATCAGGCTATGTGCGTGTTGAACAGAATGAAGCAAGAAGGGGTGAAACCCGATTTAGCTGCTTCTGCACCAGTATTAGAACTGCTTTTGAAAATGGGACGAGATGATGATGCGAGGGATCTCATGGACCAAACAATTGGTCAGACTAATGATGGAAGTGCTTAAGCCTGTTATCAACAGATAGCTTATTTTAATTTAAATGATCAAAATTTATGTACTTTTGGGCAGTTTGTTGCTCCATTTTGTGTTACTTGTAACAATAAAAGTGTTCATGAAAAAGCCCTGGACAGATTCTTTTTTTTTAGTTTAGTTTAGATTTTTTTTTTTTTTGGGTGATTCAATGTTTGGTAGCCACACTTCTGACCTGCTTTTTTGGGTGCTTTGCATTCTAGTCTACTTGTCTTTATTTTGTTTATGTCAGTTAAAACCCGTATTGTATTTGTATCCAAATTCAATGTTGTAGATGAGGTATGCATGTGTGTTATGAACATCAAGTACAATTGCTGTTAATTGAAGTGAGATATCTCTGGCATTTCACTATTCAACATTTCATAATTTCTTGTAAGTTTCATCAAAACTAAAATGATATATGTTAAAGTTGAATGGCCTTACCGAATGAAACATGTTTGCAATGCATATTGGCTTCAACCATTGCTATTTTTAATGAATTTATAGATACTATTTTTCCTTTCCGTTAGTTATAAGTTTTTTTTATATCCAGGTCACCAGACCTTTTCATTAGATTTAGATCACTCGGTATCTTTATCTTTATTACTTTTTACTTCATTTTCTTTGAATTTTCGTCTGTTTTCAGCCATAGAGCTAATATATAAATCAGAAGCTGCCTAAGCATCATCAATTGAGATCACTCAGTATTTTTCATTTGGTAGACGGGTAGTTTATATAGAATTGGAAAATAAATTGCTTGTGATCTGACCTGCTGGGGGTATGTGTGTTGCATATATTTGGCAATTAATGTTTGTTAAGAGAAATTTTGTAACTTGTAATATAATGGTTACTTTTGTTATATGCTAATAAGCACAATGAAAGAGAAACTCAAATTCAATACATGTTTTTTTTAGTAGCTATACAATTTTTTTTAAGATATTCATAGTTATCCCAGTTGCTAGGTTATGGTTGGAGAACTAGAGGGAATGCGAATGGAGTGTAGACCCAGTGTCTAAGTCGTCCACTCTGTATCGAGATTTGTGCAAATGAACTTAGATCTGACATCGGACGAATGGATTTTAATCATATACCCAATATAAAAGGTGAAATTAAATAGACAAACCCAGTATATTCAAGTCCACGTCTGCATAATTTCAAACTTGTTTTCATTAAATCTTCGACTTGCGCTTCCTGGAGTAGAATTGTCATTCCAAATAAAAATCATGCATAAGCATAACGTTGTGTCAGTAACAAATTTTCCGGTGCAAAATTGTCAATCAAATTGTATATGCTGCTATCCAAATCCAAATCCAAATCATACAATTCGATCATATCAATGAGTTCCCCTTTGTGCGCCTCAATCTCTTCTTCCCACGCCTTCCTCATAAAGCATTTCATCCTCTTAAGTCGTTAGTCAGCTTCCTCCTCTCTCGCAAGACAAAAGTGTTTGTTGAAATGCTCCTGAGACATATCATAGCTTGAAGCATAAGCGTTTTGCAGCTAGGCTTCACTCGTGGTGCCAAAACCAGTTCTCCACCTCTTAATAGGAAATGTATTGAAGAAGCATCACAGTAACAAAGAAGACAAAACAGATTAGTCAAAGTTGTTAGAGATAATCAAAGCTGTTAAGCTTCTATGTTAGAATAACAAACTCTTGTTATGACCATGTAATTACGGATTAGACTTCTCTATATAAGAAGACATCGTACATGTAATCTCGGGACTCTGTCACTCTGAGTTCGTCGTGTGCTAGTTCAGGTAAAGATATTTGTTCAGGAAAGTGTACAACATGTGAATTGCACAATTTATTGTTTTTATAATGTCGGATCCTTTGTAAAAGAGGTTAAAATTCACTAATATTGGAGGCCCATTACCAGGCTTTATAACAATATCTGTATGGAGCTCCAAAGCCTTCTTAAAAGCCCAAATCTCGATATTGGAGCAACCTTAAATCCCACCGACCACATAGGCTTTAATATCTCCTCCATGCTCCACTCGCTCCAGCATCTTTCATTCCGACCAAAGGAAGGGTTTTAATATCGGACGAAAGTAGCACTCTAGATCTACTTCTCCCCCACTCAAATAAATTGCTCCCAGTCCCAGCGCCACACCGCCGCCTCATTCTCCTGTCTCTAAGCTCACCTCCTCTCTCAACTCTCAACTCTCTCTTGCACTTCAACTGTTTGTCAAAATGCTTCTGAGAAGTATTGTCGCTCCAAGCACCACCCGTCATACTTGTTGCCTAAAGAAGCGCTCTACCTCTTCTTTCAAATTATACAAGACACTCAAGATAGACTAGGCTCTCTCTAACTGTGGTAAGTGCTCTTCCTTCCTGTGCCGATTTCTTTAGCTGCTTTGCATTTAGGCCTGAAACTTAGCACTTTTGTAGATCGTGGTGACTGTGCAATCAAGTTGCTTGGAAAAATGTCCAGAGATGTTACAGTCTGGAATTCAATTTGTCAAGTCTTTTCATGAAAGTCCTTTGCTTCTTTTTGTCAAATAGGTGCTTGGTAACACGAAATAAAACCAATTTACTACAGTTAGGATGGTAATTATGCATCATTCTCTAGTACTATTTATTTAAAAAGTTGGGTTAGAGCAAAATTGCAAATACGAATTCAATTTAGTCATGTTTAATTTAGGACAATGAGAGCACACTAGGGATACCATTGTGAACTACTATTTTTTAATAGTAACTAGTTAATATTATTCACATATTTACTAGTTGTATGGGCTAATTAGAGTTCTGAAAGGATTAAGGATTTGTGGTGATAATCACCCAGGAGCTAATTACAGTTCAGAAAGGATTAATGATTTGTGGTGATAATCACAGAGGAGCTAAATTTATTTCGATGTTACACACATAATAGTGGTGAAACTATTTACTTTAATGGATCGCATAAATAAAAGGAATTTATTGTTGGATCAAACATATCTCTTAAGCATAATGATTGAAAGTAGTCCTAATTAACTACTAAACTCTGGTCCTTAAAGTTTAAGTTGGATTGATACTGATTGCTTGAGGCTCAGTAGCGACTGGTATAGGAGTACTGAACTTTAAACATTAATGAAGTAAATAGGAGTTCTCTATTTAGCTTTTTGTTGTATTTAGCATGATTTATTATTTTTGAAGCTTTTGCAGTTTCTGGTTACTTATTGATTCCTTGGATCACTCATTGACCATATCCCTGGCTGGCAAATGACAAAATAGCCCGTCTGGAAGATCTTAATTTGATTATACAACTGTCCTTTGCTATACCTACCTAAGCACAAATAAAGAAAATGCAAAAATGTATAGCACAAAAAATGACATCTGGGAGTACCTAACTGTTGGCTAACTAGTACAGTACTTAGTGTGGTACCTATTGCACTGACCTGCAAGACTAGCATTTTATGCAAAATCTATTCACCATTCTTTCATTTTTTTATTATGCAGGTCATCCATTGATTAATTATAGCACTCATTCAGTAAGTCCCTTGCAGCCGACCTATCTCCTTGAACTGTGAAGGCTGTGTTCTCCAAGTGGATTTCTGTCCAAACAAGTCAAACAAACGGGTGTATCAGCCCATATTCTAGAAGCAGTTTTGAGGTGACCACCGATTCTACAAGTGGACTTGTAACAATTTTCAACACACGACCATGGGGACCCGCCAGTTGGAACTGGTTGTAAAAGAACGTTGTCGGTCAGGCACCCTTACTATTAAAGATGCTCTTCAATTTTTTGATCGCTTGCTAGCCTCTAAGAGCCCGACACCATCCATCAATTCCTTTAATCAACTCTTTACAGCCTTAACTCGTATGAAGAACTCAAACAACCATTATGCAACTGTCTTTTCACTCTTTAACAGTTTGAGCCAAACTAAAGGAGTCTCACCTTCATCTGATGCTTGCACCTATACTGTCTTGCTTGGCTACTGTATTCATATGAATTGGCTCGGACATGGGTTGATTTTCTTTGGACGGTTCATTAGGGAGGGCCAGAGAGCTGATGCTTTCATCTTCACTCCTATACTCAAGGGCCTCTGTTATGAGAATAGGATTAGTGAGGCCGTAACCATGTTGCTCTACAAAATGCCAAAGCTGGGCTGCACACCTAACGTGATCTCCTACAGCACTGTTATTGATGGCCTTTGTAAAGAAGGCACAGTCAGTAAAGCATTTAGTTTGTTTGAGCGAATGCTTTCAGAGGGTATTGTGCCAAATGTAATCACATACAGTTCACTGATTAATGGCCTGTGCAAGGAAGGAGATACTGAGAAGGCAGAGGGACTGTTGTCCTACATGGTTTCTCAGGGAATTCAACCTAATGTTGTGACATATACTACTCTCGTGGATGGGTTGTGCAAGAAAGGGCTATTCGACAAGGCAGTGGAATTGCTTCAGTCTATGGTTTCTAAAGGGCATGATCCCAATGTTGTGACTTATAATACCATCATAGATGCATTATGCAAGGAGGGGGAATGTGAAAAGGCAGAAGAGTTTCTATGTAATATGATTTCTGGAGGTAAGGATCCTGATGTTTTTACCTACAGTACTCTTATAGATGGGCTCTGCAAGATGAACAAACTAGAAAAAGCAAAGAAGTTGCTGAATGAGATGGTTTCAAAAGGAATATTGCCTAACACAGTGACTTGCACTATAATTGTGGATGCACTTTGCAAGAGGGGGGGAACTGACGAGGCAGAGAAACTACTGTATCATATGATTGATCAAGGTGCCACACCTGATCTTATCACATATACTAGTGTTATAAATGGATATTCCAAGCTAGGTTGTTGGAAAGATTCGATAAGAGTTTTCAAGGATATGATTGATCGAGGCTTTTTGCCAGATGAGGTTACTTACAGATCAATGATGGATCCTTTGTGCAAACAAGGCCAAAGCAAGGAAGCTGAAAAGTTACTTGATTTAATGGTAAGGGGAGGTATAAAACCAGGTGTTGTATCATATCAAATTCTATTTTTCGGCTATGTAAATGATGGCAATATTAATGATGTGATGAATATCCTAGATAGAATGCATCTCAATCATGTTGTTCCAGATCTCTCGACTTACACTTCCTTGCTGAAAGCATATGCTAAGAAGAGAAAAGTAGATGAGGCTATGTGCGTGTTGAACAGAATGAAGCAAGAAGGGTGAAACCCGATTTAGCTGCCTCTGCACCAATATTAGAACTGCTTTTGAAAATGGGGCGAGATGATGATGCGAGAGATCTCATGGACCAGACTACTAGTAAGCCTAATGATTGAAGTGCCGAGTTTTGTTGAAGACAGCTCATTTGAATTTAGATAATCATCTGTAATTTGGCCAGTTTGTTGCTCTATTAAATGAAGTACTTCTTACTGCTTTGCTCAATATTTCTCTTATTCTGGATATTTTCTTTCTTCTTTTTCACTGTTCTTTCTTCATTTGTAATGTTTTCTTTATTTAGCTTGCATTTTGTATTCAAGGGGGACTTTTGAACTCTCTGCTCTTGGGAGTTTGTCACATACTACTGTGAATGTGTAATATTGTATATATGCTTAAGCGGGGGGTGCCGGTGTTATATTTAATAACTCAGGGGTCTCTTTGTAAATTTTACTTCCAAGAGGGGTTCTGCACACTCTTGTTCACTGGGACTGGTGGACACTACTGTGGTGTATCAGGGTATTATTGCTAATTCAGGTGGTGCCTCAGGGGTTGTTCTTGTAATTTTGGAAATCAGGAGGGCGTTTCTGTAATTTTTGCTCCTTGGCAGTTGTTAGCACCTACAGTGTTGCATCGGATGATGTACTGTCTTCTCCCAGGCAGGGGATGCTTTTGTTATTTCAAATTTGGATCTGGTTTCTAGTGTTTTTTTATGTCCTCTAAACTTCGACACAAAATTTAGATATCGTGCAAAACACTATCCTTAAGTATTCCGTTTCATCGTGCAAAATGGAATCATAACCAAGATAATCTGGGATTGTTGCTTCTTAGACACACTATGAAAGCAATTTACGATAATTCCGCAATATCCAGCATAGATCAATCGGGGGATTAATTGGAATATTTAGATCAAAGCTTTTCTTTGTGTTTCTTGGATGGAAATATGAAATGAAATCATATGAAACTAATGTCTTTTATTTTACAATTAAAAAACAAAGAAATGGAATAACTCCAAAATGACTGATGGAGAGGAGAGCTCCAATTAGATAGTTTTAATCGGTGAAGACCAAAAACTGAGTGAGTTTGTTTTATAGAGAGAGACTCTATAATTAAAATAGAATATTTATTTTAATTTTTAATTGGCATATGTTAGTAATTTGGAGAGAGGTAATGGGAATTTAAATGAGAAAAGAAAAAAAACATCTGAAAGATGCTTCGAAGGAGTGAAACGGTAAGATATCATTAACAAAATATCTCAGAATTAAAGAGATATATATTCGGTTTAACTATCTTGAAAATATCAACTTTTCAAGAGATTTTAAGCAAATTTATTGAGAGAAAATTTTGAGTTTTTAGAACTCAAGTTTCAACAAGAAGTGCAGAACTAATATGATGTACTTGGCACTTTTATATATTATAAACGCCTATGGGCATGTTCCACTAAAAAAAAAAAAATCTTTTGAGTTCACAATGCACTTGCTCTCTATTATAATATGCTATATAAATAATACTAATGCTATATTTTCTTTTGAGAAATATGTACTTTATGACATGCTATATAAATAAAATTAGATGCCTAGTTAAACCGATAATCTCTCCTTTCAATTACTAGGTCCATAAAAGAAGTTAGGGGCTTTTTAAGCTGCAATTTTAACAAAAGTTATCAATAAAAAGTTATTGTTCTCATCAAAGCTAGAAAATCAATTTGCATATTTCTCAAGAGTTGCTAAAAGAGTGGGGCCTAAAAATACATCAAAAAGGTCACTTAATTGAAAGGGTATAGTATATATAAAAATAAAGAAAACAGAAGTAACAAATATAAAACTTGAATTGCCGATTTTTTTATCTATAAGCTTAAAAAAAACACAATTTTATCCATACCATCATTTCTCTAAAATTTCAAAATCTATCATGACCACCGGTAAAGTTAGCGGGTCAGAACTAATTCACTCACCAAAAAAATTAGCAGACAAAGATTCACTTTAAAAAAAAAATAATCTTTCTTAAATTTATCTTTCTCGTTGTTTCTACATAACGAGTAGAACTAAGGTGCTCTTAAGCTCACCAAGCCAAACCGTGAGCTTAACTCAAAAACTTATCGGATTGACTTCAAACGATATTTCCAAACCGTTAGATGTTCAATCTATATTAAAATGTGCTTGGAGACCAAATTTTTCATTTTTTGGAATTTTTTTTACTATTTATTAAGCTGGTTTGAAAACCATTGTTTTTCAATGCTCCAGAAATTTAATAAAAACAGCAGTTTTCAAACCAGCTTAATAAATAGTACAAAAATTCCAAAAAATGAAAAATTTGGTCTGCAAGCACATTTTAATATAGATTGAACATCTAACGGTTTGAAAATGTCGTTTGAAGTCAATCTGATAGGTTTTTGAGTTAAACTCACATAGAGCTTGGTGAGCTTAATAGCACCTTAGTTCTACTCTACATAACTGTAATTGATTGAAACGGAACAAAACGACAATGAATTATGAGTAGGGTTCCAATGCCTCATCTCCTCATACCTCATCCATACCTCATGTTATATATTTTCATTTTCAAAGTCTAAACTATCGATCCGACCGTTCAACATGATATTCATACTAAAATATGCTTGGGGATGAAATTTTATAATTTTTGAATTTTTTTACTATTTTTTAAGATATGTACAAAATCACTGATTTTTGAATGGTCCAGATACAGTGATTTTGTACCTATCTTAAAAAATAGTAAAAAAATTGCAAAAATTATAAAATTTCATCCCCAAGCATATTTTAGTATGAATATCATGTTGAACGGTCGGATCGATAGTTTAGACTTTGAAAATAGAAATATATAACATGAGGTATGAATGAGATATGAGGAGATGAGGCATTGGAACCCTTCTCATGAATTATTGCATAACTAATAGAGTATTCAAGTAGCCATTCTAAAAATAAAATTTCACCATCGCCTCCACTTCAGACGCCTTCCTCCTTAAAAATTCCTCTCTTACCCCAATCCACTGCAGATGGTATAATAGAACTCTCTTGCACGTCAACTGTTTGTGAAAATGTCCCTCAGAGATATTCTCGCTTCGAGCAGCAGACTTTGACGGCTACGCTTGGTACACGTTTTCTAAACAAGCTCTCAATCTCTTTTCTGAAATGCAAGAATGAAGAAGACAGACTAGACTCTCTTTAACCATGGTAACACCTCTGCCCTCCTGTGCCACTTCCTGTTTCTTATGGTCATTTGTTACTAGTAGTGGAGTTGTGAGTTGTGAGTTATGACTGTAAAGAACGATCATATTTGCACTTATTTTGTTGGGGTAAAGAAAAAATTCCAATCCTAGTAGGTTAGAATTGAAAAACAACTAACTATTTCTCAAAATGTGTAATTAAAGAATTTTTAGTTGACCAGAACCTTTGCTGGCTTACGAGTCGGTCTTTCGACGATTTGACAAGATCGAATTAACCAATAGGATATATAGCATAAAGGCATACAAATATGTATTAATTATGAAACTATTCGAAATTTAGAAAAACGCTGTTTCCATATGGATGTCATTTTCATAATTTAAAGAGATAACGTATCAATTTCGATTAACTTGATAAAGAATTGGCCATAATAAAATATTAATAAAACTTAATTGTTTATTTTCAAAACCCTCAATGCATGACTAATTGTTCTCAATTCTCACATTGCGCCAAATTATTGAGAAGACATTTATAATTTTATATTGTTTACAATTTAAACCGTCCTTAATTGTGAACTTTATAGTAAACTAACTTATTTAATTTCTGTGTAGACATTTGTAATACTTTATATATATATATATTAATAATTTTAATTGAAACAATGACAGCATCGGACTTGCTGCTGCACATCATCTGTTGGTGTTTCTCTATCCTTTTCTGAAGAGAGTGACTTATTTGGTATATTATTGCACAATATATTTTTTTTTTCTGTTTGAAAGGCAAACTGTTTTTTTTTTTTCTGAAGAGAGTGACTTGTGTGCATATGCTCTTTCAAATTCATATTTTCCTGAATTCTTTATAAAATTATGCTTGACAGTTCTTTTTTTACATCATATATATAATTGTCTCTCATTGACATAATTATCAGCACCTTGTCAAAATTTGTTTAATTCAAAACTAAAATGAAAGACACACGTTAAATCTCATCTATCCCTCCTCCCTCAAATCACACTGGACATTGAACACCAATCCCATGGAAAATTTCATTTCCAACACAAATAATTCATTTTTACCGCAACTTTTAAATAGACATTTTTTTTTCAATTATTCAAATAGACTATTCAACTTCATATCACTCTGTCAGTAAATTAATGTTATTAACAATGCAGCCACAAGCTTTTCTCGGTGTAGCAGTAAATTGGAGCGCACTTATTGGGTGGGCTGCTGTCAGAGGAAATTTCTCTGATCTTGGCACTATACTACCTATATTCATCGGTGGTGTATTCTGGACACTTACATATGATACCATATATGCCCATCAGGTACCTTTAATTTCAGCTCTAATTTAAATCTAACTTTTTTGAAATCAGTATTTTTCTTATGTAATTGATTTCAGTGTTTCAACTGAACAGTAGCAATATTAGATGAAAAAGGTGACCTAATTCAAAGGTTTAGAAAAGAGTGTTAAGCACAAGCCATGTACTTGTGGGATGAAGAAACCATCAAATTGAGTATTGTATAGCTAAGGTCTTGTAGTGGAAACTGGAAAGAATTCAAAAATAGACAAATGGTTCTGTGCTGAGTCTGTATATAACATTTTTTTGAGATTTAATTTTATCAGCAGATGGAAGTTCCAAATTAAATTTGTTTAATGGGCATACAAATTTTCTTTATTTTCTTTTAGAGTTATTGTTTTGTTGTGTTCCATATTAATTTTTAGGACAAATTAGAAGATGCCATAGTGGGTGTTAAATCGACCGCATTGTTGTTTGGAGATTCGACACTGTATTGGAATTTGGGTTTTTCGGCCATCAGTATTGGTTGTTTCTTACTTGGAGGGTATAATGGTGGCCTCGGTATGATGCTGTGCTTAATCATAAATTTGCATCTTAATTCCAGGCACACCAAATAAAATATTTGTTGGAATTTGACAAGTTCAGTACACCTTCCTGCAAAAGATAAAAGCCAAAAAATTTATGCCTTAAAATACATACGTATGCAATTGAACAGTACTGAAATGAACCAACTGATGGTAACACATTTTGTTTAATGTGTTTTTAACCCAAGTATTTTTTTTTTTAAATTATTCAAAAACGTTAACTAACACATCCTGGTTGAATCCTTTTGTAAGGTTGGCCCTATTTTGCATCTATGATCGCTGCGGCTGGCCAACTTTTGTGGCAGGTTTTGACGGTCGACTTGTCGAATCCCTCTGACTGCAACAGAAAGTAAGTACATCCAAGTATTCAACAATAACTAAATGAAATGCTTCTTAGCTCACTCTGATAACTTCTGATTGGTGATTTTTAAAAATGATAACCATTGTCAAAAGTAAATTTAATTTAATAATAACAGTTATCGCTTATCTAAAAAGGGCTCAACTTAGACATGTGAATCTCAATTGTGGAATGAGCTTCTAATGTTTAGTATGAGATAGGGGATCAATAGTTACCAGATTAACATTTTTGTCTGGTACAAATTGTTGCCAAGAAGGGTATATTAATTATAAGTATGATGAACACATGTCCACTAGCTCAAGCAAGATGCATTGGAGCAAATTAAAGTATCTTGCAGCAATGTTTAAGAGCTTAAGCGTAGGGAAAATAAATGTACCAGTGTTGGAAAAAATAAATGGGAAAATTTCCTGTATGCCCATCCAAACTTTTGAAATAGCCAATCTCCCCATGATATCACTGTAATATCCAATATCTCCATCAAAAAGTCATTTTCTTTCTTTCATCCCCATTTAACAATTTCATCTTTAATTTAATTATTTAAAATTTCGAATTTGCACTCTGTGTTCTTCTTGCTTGCTTGAGGGTCGTCACACAATCAGTGCATCTGTGTGCCTACCAGTGTCGCAGTGGCATGATGTGGCGTGGTCTGAGTGTGAGAGTAATGCCGGCAAGAAGCAAGCGTTGAGTCGGAGGATGGTTTTTGTGTGAGCGAGATGAGGGTGGCGACACGGCAGCACGGGCGCTTCTGACGATTTAGGAAGAGATGATTTCAAGCGTATGAAGATGGCTTTTTGAAGAAAAAAATTAAAATTAGAACAAAATTTAAAAGCACTGGACATCTCTGTTTAAAAATAAGGGGTATAATGGTCAATTTGAAATTTGAAATAATTAAATTAAAGATGAAATTGTTAAATGGGGATGAAAGAAAGAAAATGACTTTTTGATGGGGATATTGGATATTACAGTGATATTATGGGGAAATTGGCTATTTCAAAAGTTTGGATGGGCATACAGGAAATTTTCCCAAAATAAATAGACCATTTATAGATGGCAAATTACTTTATTTCTTGAAGAAATATGGATATGAAGGGTCTCTGTAAGCTTACATCTTCCTTCATAAACTTGAAGATTTGTTTCCAACAAATGGTTTGGAGCGATTGTCTTCACCGGAATGCTCCTTGGTCGGCTTGCACCTTGAGAAGTGTCCATGGGGCATAGGGAGTTCATATAGACGATATCAGATGATGTAGATTGGATTTTCTCTCCACCAAGCAACGAAGGATCTATAGAAGATTTGACAAATCAAGAATAATGTTTAGAATACATAACCTGTTGAGAATTAGCAATAAAGCTTTGTTTTTATTTTAAAAACAGAGCACTACGATACAAATAGTTTATGGGGGTTCTGGTGATATTATGAGGTTTATAGGGTTTTTTTTTTAAAACAAACCTTTGGTCTAGTGGTAAAAATAATGCTCTCCGTATTGGAGGTTGCTGATTCAAAACTCGGAAGGAGCAATCCTTTTGTGAATATTAAATAATTAGACGGTTTGATCTCCAACCTTTACTCAAAGAAAAAAAAATATTATGAGGTTTCATGAGGTAGGCATGAAAAGCCACCTTTAATATAAACTTGGGTTACTAACAAATTAACTACAAGTTTTTTCTTAATTTTTTATATATTATATTACTTGTGAAAAATTTAGAAAGACAAAACAAACCTCCATATGCAGTTAAATCTTAAAAAGTTGCCAGATCAAAGTTCAACTATACTGGACTTGTGTGCAACATATCTCCTATCAACAAAAGTTTAGGAACATGCACCAGTTACAGACTTACAGTGCTGGCAAAGAAGATCACCATCTGGCAAAAAGTAATTCAGAGTAGAACTAGTGTGTCCCTAAGTGCACCAAGCTTCTTTGTGAACTCATTTCTAAAATCTATTGAATTGGTTTCAAATGATGAATCCAAACCGTTGAAATCCTTCTATCTTACAAAAGATGCGTCTGCATGCAAAAAATTTAAAATTTAAAATTTAAAATTAATTTTGTATAAAGTCAAGTGGTCAAAAGACATTCAAAAAATGAATAGATTAAAATTAATTTATAAACCTTCTAATTTTGACCACTTGACTTCATACTAAATTAATTTAAAAGTTTAAAATTTTCATATGTAGATGCATCACTCATAAAATAGAAGGATTTCAAACGGTTTAGATTCGTCGTTTGAAGCCAATCCGATAGGTTTTAGAGTTGAGTTCACAAAGGAGCTTGGTGTACTTAGGAACACCCTAGTTCTACTCTTCAACACGACAATCGAGAATCCTAAGATCGTTGAAGGGCTTAAAGCCTTAAACTCAATTGTATCTGAAATCAATGCACGGCATTTAATAGATTCATAATTGAAAAAGATTACTTAAATCTATATTATGCAGAACACCAAATAATTCGAAATATCCTTTCACGTTATGTTAATTCTAAAGAATAACAACACTAGATAATTTTTATTTTATTTTAAATAACACATCATGAACTTCTGATGGTAATTGGTTTCTAATAAATGGCAAATTAATCATTCCTAGCAAGCCTTACATGAACTCAACTAACTCTCTATAACCCATTCAGCAAGAATGGAATAGAAGAATAGACTGAAAAAGATGTTTTATTCCCACCGAACAAAAAAAGAAGTGAGTGGAATTGAAGAATTGAGAAAAGTGAAATTGGATTTGAACTTTTGCAGTCAAATCTCTGTTTTTTTACATTTTGATCCCTCCTTTGTTCCTCTATAAGCCAATTTCCTATTCTATGGAAAAGGTGGAATAGAGGAATTAGTTTTTTTTTTAAGAGATGGATTTTACTCATTTACCAATACTCTTTCACTCTTCCACTATTTCACTCTTACAACATTAACCGAATATGACCAAAATAGTAAGAAATTGAAGCTAATTTCAAATTCCACTTTTCTTCACTTTTCTTCTGTTCCAATTGTTTTGTGGAATAAGCAAATTTGAATTAGCTTTGATGCCCTAATGTACACATATCAGGTTAATTTCTTATGCTGGATTCTTGTCAACTTACCTCCTACAAATAATATATAGGATGCATCATCACGGCTAACACTGACAATAGTAACCACCATTCAGCTCACTAAACAAACATTAAGAAACAAACTAGGCACAATTTGTTTTTTTCCTACCGATCCGCTTTTTTATTATTATTATTTTTTTATTTTTTTCTAATAAAAATTTCGGATGGTTCTGTCTTAACAAGGTGTATTTTTTATGTGCCAAGGTATACTATATTTCTTTGATAAATTTTTGTTCAAAAAATATTATGTGTTAAAAAATTTATAAACACAATAAATTTACACAAACTAGAATGGGAGAGGAGAGGTGATTGAATTTTTAAACTCATATTTAATTATTTCACAAACTAAAATTTTGAAGAAAAGTTAAAGAAAAGCTGTTGAAGACGAGGAAATAGAAAGGCACATGACAAAGCACAATTTTCGTCCTAACGTGTACCTCATCGTGGAAGGTAGACCCTGTAAATATTCCAAAAACTTGATAAAAAATTAGAAACAATATGATCAACCAGTTAATTAGTTGTGTGTCATCATTTCGAACAAGCTTTGATATAATTAAATTAATATTTGCTAGAAAATTACATCAAATGAAATTATTATTGTTGTCGTTGTTGTTATCAGTGTTGTAAAAATACGTCCGTTTAGGCCGATTAATCGGCCGATTAGTTGTTGGCAGTGACCAAACCGTCATGAATTTTTCCGACTAATCGGCTGATTATTCTCAATTATGATCGATTATTTCCGATTAATCGTTTGATGGTACTATGTTCGTCCGACGACCGCACTTGTTATTATTATCATTATTTATTATTATTATTATTATTATTATTAAGTTGAAAATTATGACAGTGTAACTGTTCTCTCGGTTTTTTATTCATGGCATTAAAGGAAAAAAATGAGTTAAATCTATAACTTCTTGTTTTTTTTTTTTTAACTTTGGTAGCCGCTACCAAATTACATTAAATTTATAACTTCATTTGTAAAAAAAAATTGTAAACGTAGCATAACCGGAAGGAATCATGAATGCCTGTGGGCCGAGATGATGATTTGTACCGGCTCTTTCTATGTGACCGTACTCACTGGTCGGAACGATTCGTACCGACCGTGTTACGTTTGAAATCTTGTTAGCATGATGAGCATGATTCATACCAATACTTTTTTTTCGTGACCTTACAGCTCATTGAGCAGGACGATTCGTACCGGTCGTGTTACGTGGGAATTTTTTTAGCACAGACCGTCATAAATTGTATCGGTTCATTTTTTCATGACCTTACGGCTCACTTACCAAGACGATTCGTACCGGTCATGTTACATTTGAAATTTTTTAGCAAGGACCAGCACGATTGATACCAACTCTTTTTTTTCGGGACCTTATGGCTCACTGGCCGGTACAAATCGAACCGTCCGTGCTACATTTGAAACTAATTTAGCACTGACTGACATGATTCGTACTGGCTCTTTTTTTATGACCTTAAGCAGGGGCCGATCAATTCCCACTAATTACAATTTTGTTACTTTTTCACATATTATGCATTTTATAAATTAACTCCCCTATTAAAATTTTCTAGTTCTGTCCATGATCTTAAGGGAGCTTACTTGCCATGTTACGTTTGAAACTTTTGAAAACTAATGTTACAGTTTTAGGTCATTTTATTTATTAATGCTATGAATGTAGAGTAGAACTAGGGTGTTCCTAAGCTCACCAAGTCTCTCGTGAGTTCAACTCTAAAACCTATCGAATTGACTTTAAACAACATTTTCAAACCGTTAGATATTCAATCTATATTAAAATGTACTTGGAGACTAAATTTTACATTTTTTGAAAATTTTTAACTATTTATTAAGCCGGTTTGAAAACCTTTGTTTTTCAATGGTGCAGAATTTTAATAAAAACAATGGTTTTCAAACCAGCTTAATATATAGTAAAAAAAAAATGTAAAATTTGATCTCCAAACACATTTTAATATAGATTGAACATCTAACGGTTTAAAAATATCTTTTAAAGTCAATTCAATATATTTTAGAGTTGAACTCAACACCTACTTCTACTCATTCATGAATGAATAGATCAGGCTCGGACATAATTCCTCACGCTCATCCCCATCATATCCAACAAAGTTCAGGAGGCCTCCGGGCTACGGGTTACAAATTTAAGAAAAGAAAAGCCTCTCTGTGGACTGTGGTCCAAACTCCAAAGTTCAGGAGAGTACTCTCTGTCTCTTTCCACCTTTCTCCGCCTCACCTTTCTACGCTTCACACGTGGTGCCTGAACCAGTTCCCGACCTCTTCTTTGAAATGCAATAAGACAACTGGTAAGTGCTCTGCCTGCCCTCTTGTGTCAGCTTCTTCAGGTGCTTTGTATTTAGGCCATAAATTTAGCGTTTTGATAGATCCCGGTGACTCTTTTCTTCCCTCAAATTATGATCTGTATTTGGTACTGCATCTATGAATCCCTGACCCTGCACGCAAGTTACTTGATGAAATGTCCCAAAGAGACTTTCAGTATGGAGTCTACTTTTGATTCATTTAAGGGAATATATCCTTTACTATTTCTATCAAATATTGAGAAACAAGGCATAAATTGACTCCAATTAGAACCCCTAAAAATGTGGTTATAATTATGCATCTTTGTCTATTAATTATTTAAGAAGTCGGGTTAGAGCCAATGCCATGGATGGGTGCCATTTAACTGGTATTTTTTTGGTTAAACTACATGTGATCTGGCTAGGAAGGAAATGGGGTTTTAGGTTATGAACCAACAACCAATTTAGTTATGTTGATTACAAAAAATAAGAAAATGAGAGCACACTAAGAGTGCCATCTGATTGTTCAAATAGTTACTGGTTTTATGAGACTATTGGAGTTCTAAATTTTAGGGAAAATTAGTTATTTGCCACTCCAAAACCTTCAAATTGTAAAAATGCTATCCCGAAATTTGAAATTGTAAAAATACCACTCTAAACTTCATTAATTTCTAATTTTGTCATTTATACTGTATTAGTCTTGTTAAAAAAAAAAAAAATTTAGGACACCCTTCTCAGAAAAACATATGAACCGTGCTTCTCTCTCTCTCAAGGCACGAACCCTAGCCTCAATCGCCTCCTACTCGGAAGGCAGCCACTCCGCCTCAATTGCCCCCTACTCGGAAGGCAGCCACTTCCACTTCAATCGCCTCAGAACCCTAAACAGCAGCCACCCACCACTTCTTTGTTTACTGGCAAGGTGCCATGCGATGTCCGGAGGAGGCGATGTCTAGAAGAGAAGTTAATCGCCTGAACTGAAGAGGTTCGCACCATACGAGATTTGAAGAGGAGGAGGTGATTACAACTTGAGGCATGCGATGGCAAATAACCAATTAATTGTATGAAGGGTATAATCGGAAATACAGAAATACGTATACCAAAACAATATTTTTCAGTTAATTTTTAATAAAAATAGTATAAGAATACAGTATAAATGGAAAAATTAGAAATTAATGAAGTTTAGAGTGGCATTTTTACAATTTCAAATTTCGGGATGACAATTTTACAATTTGAAGGTTTTGGAGTGGCAAATAACCAATTTTCCCAAAATTTTAGGATTTGTGCTTGTTAATAATGCACAGTGCAAAGGTTGCAAGCATATTGGTGAAATTATATCTTAATTATCATGTCAGACCTATTCATTTTTCGATCAATTATTTCTCTTTAGCAGAATAATTATTAGTTTTTCACTGCTGGTTATTCGAGCTCCAGTCAATGGTGCAACTTCAGGTTCCTTTTGCTGATCAAGTCTTGCATTTTTAAATGAGACGGTTTAATTAACTTTCTTAGGAGTAATTTGTTTGTTGGCATAAATTAGGCTGGTGTTAGAATGTTTAATCGTAATTGTTGAGAGGCATCGAATCTGATATAATAAGTACTGAAATCTCTTATAATGTTTGATCATAAAATTGAATTGCTGGTTATACTGCTGTACCCAATCTAGAGGCATCACCTCTTTTAATAAAGTACTAGGAGACATTTCTTAGAGCCTCAACTAAGCACCGATTTGTCAAGTGAACAAAAATAAATAAAAAAACAGTCCGAACCAACTACTATAATCTGATTCTTAACATCGAACTTTGTTTGATACAGACTCCATGTTTGTTAATTTGTATAAGAGAACTGATCAGAAAACATTAATTTAGTAAATAGGAGTTCCTATTTAGCCTTTTGCTAGTAATATAATTTATTGTTTGATAACTTTTAGTCATTTGTTGCTTCTTGATTCATTCCTTTGCTTGTTGACCAAATCCCTTGCAAGGAAAAATGACCAAAAAGCCGTTCTGGAAGAGTTCAACTTGATGCAGAATCTAATTCCTCCTAATTCAGAAAGGCATAACCTAACAATACTTTATGTGGTATCTATTGTACTAACCCTCAAGACTTTAGCACTTTATGCAAAATCTATTCACCATTCTTTCATTTTTTATTTATTTTGTAGGTAATCCATTGATAAATTGTAGCACACCTTCAGTAAGGCCCTTGTATCTGTCCATATTCTAGAAGCAGATTTGAGGCTGCCCCCCATCTTATAAGTTGTACCTGAAACAAACAGGTGGAGTTGTAACCATTTCATCCCATGGCCTTGGGGACCCACCAGCTGGAATCACTTGTAAAAGAACGTTATCGGTCAGGCACTCTCACTATTAAAGATGCTCTTCAATTTTTCGATCGCTTGCTGGCCGCGAAGAGTCCGACACCATCCATCTATTCCTTTAATCAACTCTTTACGGCCTTAACTCGTATGAAGAACTCAAACAACCATTATGCAACTGTCTTTTCACTTTTTAACAGCTGGACTCAACCTAAAAGGGTTTCAGCCTCGCCCGATATCTGCACCTATTGTATCTTGATTTCCTATTGTATCCGAATGAATCGGTCGAGACTAAGCTTGGTTTTCTTGGGGCGGTTTATTAAGGGCGGACAGAGAGCTGATGCTAGGATCTTCAATCCACTACTTAAGGGCCTTTGTTCTGAGAATAGGATCAGTGAGGCTGTTGCCATGGTGTTCAATAAAATGCCTAAGCTTGGCTGCACACCTGACGTGATCTCCTACACCACTGTTATTGATGGCCTTTGTAAAGAAGGTGCAGTTAGTAAATCATTTAGTTTGTTTGAGCGAATGCTTTCAGAGGGCGTTGTACCAAATGTAGTGACATACAACACACTGATTGACGGCCTTTGTAAAGAAGGCACAATTAGTAAAGCATTTAGTTTGTTTGAGCGAATGCTTTCAGAGGGTATTGTGCCAAATGTAATCGCATATAGTTCACTGATTAATGGCCTGTGCAAGGAAGGAGATACTGAGAAGGCAGAGGGACTATTGTCCTACATGGTTTCTCAGGGAATTCAACCTAATGTTGTGACATATACTACTCTCGTGGATGGGTTGTGCAAGAAAGGGCTATTCGACAAGGCAGTGGAATTGCTTCAGTCCATGATTTCTGAAGGGCATGATCCCGATGTTGTGACCTATACTACCATCATTGATGCACTATGCAAGGAGGGGAAAGCTGAAAAAGCAGCGGAGGTGCTATGTAATATGATTTCTAGAGGTAAGGATCCTGATGTTTTTACCTACAGTACTCTTATAGATGGGCTCTGCAAGATGAACAAATTAGAAAAAGCAAAGAAGTTGCTGAATGAGATGGTTTCAATGGGAATATTGCCTGACACCGTGACTTGCAATATAATTGTGGATGCACTTTGCAAGAGGGGGGAAACTGACGAGGCAGAGAAACTACTGTATCATATGCTTGATAAAGGTGTCACACCTAATCTTATCACATATAATATTGTTATAAATGGATATTCTAAGCTAGGCTGTTGGAAAGAGTCGATTAGAGTTTTCAAGGATATGATTGATCGAGGCTTTTTGCCAGATGAGGTTACTTATGGATCAATGATGGATTCTTTGTGCAAACAAGGACAAACCAAGGAAGCTGAAAAGTTGCTCGACTTAATGGTAAGGGGAGGTATAAAACCAGATGCTGTATCATATAGAATTTTACTTATCGGCTATGCAAATTATGGCACTATCGATGATGTGATGAAAATCATAGATAGAATGCAACTCAATCATGTTGCGCCAATATTTCTGTTTTTCTAGATATTTTCATTATTTTTTGTTCCGCTGTTCTTTCTTTATTGGTAATGTTTTATTTATTTAGTTTGCATTTTTTATTGTATTTTTCTTTATCAAATGCTTTGTGCTGCATCCGACTTGCTGATTCAGTACTTGCCAGGTATACAATTAGGAAGTGGTGCCTAGCAGCTACTCTACTGCTAGACCTTAGTGTTTCATATAAAGATGGTTTTTAGGAGCAACTTGCACTGACATTTGATGCTGAACCATACAAAACTTCCACAATTTCACAAAATTTACAAGATTCATTTGAGAGTCCTAGGAACCTTTTGAAATGGTGAAAGGGTTGTCCATAAAGTTGAAACTAAATTAAGCGTCTGTCCTTTTATAGTTTATTGTGTGTGCTTGCTAGTAACTGTTAGTGCATGTGCATGCTAGTTCAGCCTCACTAATCTTGTCTGTGATTAATATGTTCATGGGGTTTCCGAGCATGGAGTGCAGCTTGAAATTAATAATTGGTTACTGAGGGCTTGGAGGCACGTTCCTCTGTATTAAGTGCTGCATCAATTGATGTGAATATGAACTTTAGGAAACTCCCTGACTGTGCTAAAAACTTGTTCGACGAAATGTCTGAAAGAAGCCTTGTAGTGTGGGATTTGAATTTTACGAAATAGATTTTTATCGAAGGTAATTAACAGTTGAATTTGTTAATAAATATCGTTTTAAATCAGTTCAATTCTAAGTAATGATGGATTATTTGTGTGCAGGTTCAAGTGATCTACTAGCATGTGCAGTTTAAAACTGATTGTGCATTCCTTCGTTATGAACCAATTTTTTAAGGCAATTTTCAAATTAAATGGTCAATTTCTCTAAGAGTACGTTGCACATTGAAGTCTTTCAAATACAGGTAACACCTTATCTTCATTAAAACTGTATCCTAATAAATAATAAAAGAAAAGAAAATTGATTGATGAAGAGGAAACATTGATCTGTATCTGTGCGGATGGACACTAATTTCCTATTTCCTTGCTAAAATATTTGCAATGCAATTACTAAACCTGTTATGTATGCATTGAAATTTGAAAAATCTACATATTACTGCTATAAAATAAAATTTTCAAAAATATTTTGATTTGGTAATCCAATAGTGAATCAACTCTTCTCTGACATGACATGCTCACCTATCTGTAGCAGTATAGGGACTGCTGGTACAGTAATTGTGCTCCTTTCTCTCTCTAGAGGGGCCAATGCCAACTTCATCCCTTCTGTTTCTTCTCCCTTTCTCTATTTCATACACAATTCTCCCTCTTGAATCTCATAGAAGTTCCTACTTCAGCCTCACTAATCTTGTCTGTGATTAATATTTTTCACGGGGTTGTTGAGCATGCAGTGGTTACCGAGGGCATGGAGGCATGTTCCTCTGTGATTAATATGCTGCATCAATTGATATGAAGATGAAATTTAAGGAAATCCCTGATTATGCTCAGAACTTGTTCGATGAAATGTCTCAAAGAAATCTTGTCGTGTGGGATTTAAACCAAATGAAAATCTGCTTGGAGGTTTTTGTCAAGTCGAGAATGAAAATAAACCAAATGACTTCACTGTCAGATTTATTGTAATATGTGCACTAGACGAGCAGGTGTTGTAGCTTCTTCTCGATAAATCTAGTAATTGTTTATTTTAGTTGTTAATTGGTTGGATGATAAATGATTATCACACTGCATGCCTACTGTATCTTTAACACTATAACATATAAATAATGACTGATTATTTGTGTACATGTTGAAGTGCTGTACTGGCTTGAGCCGCTTAAAATAGATGGTCCCTTCCTTCATACTGTACCGATTCCAATTTATAAGGCCACTTTCCAAATGCACTGGTTAGTTTCTCTTCCTTTGAAATTATAGACTTTGTGGGTGAATAGATGAGGTTATATATTGAGTTCTGCTGAATAGGCTAATAACTAACTGAACTCGGTTGTCAGTTCACAAAGAAACCAACTGGTACTACAATTCTTATTTCTAAATTATGAGAGGCATTTATCAACTAGATTGGTTAAGTTTTCATTTTCATGTTTAGTAATTCATGTTTGCTAAATTGTAGCTGTCTCCAAACTAGTACATTTTACTGGCAGCAGTGACAGTAATGTTAGTATCTTGAAAAGGGGACAAGTGCTAAAGATGGAGAGGAGAGTAAGGAGAAGCTCCACACAGCCACCGTTTGATGTACTATGTGCAATTGTGCATCTACATCCGTCTGACTTACGAGAAACCATGTAGCACAACAGTACTATGTGCATCAAAACCCAAATTTTCTTTCACACAAAAAAAGATTTCGCGAAGCCATGAAGTTTTAAAGCAAGAAAACTAACATTGTCTGAATTTTCAATAAATTGTAAGAAATATATATTATTTACAAGAGGAGTCTAATTCTGACACTTATTTATTAATATAAGTAACTCTAAACATGCATGTTTGTAATTGTTGTACTCGTGTTTTTGTGTTCTGACTATGGTAAAAATGGCACTCAATGATCGTTTAGAAAAAATAGTTTGGTCAGTGAAATAGAATATAAAAGTCATTTTGAACTTCCGTTGTATTTAGTTGAATCCAGTTTATAAACTTCTGTTCAATTAAGTCACTCAATTATTTTACAATCTTCAATCAAAGTCTTTTAACTTTTGCTGGATAAGTTTTTTCGTATATTTTGTAATTGGTTGAAATTGATATTTTAATTACTCAACTAATAATTGACATAATATCAAAATTGATGATATTTAGGATATAAGGTATTACAAAGTAAAGTCTTAATTAAATATTTTAATAAAGTTACTGTACTACCTGTTATTGTATATGTGTAAAATGAATGTATATGTTTTAATGTTTTATTTAATAAATAATAAAAATAATTATTATATTAGTATTACCTGTTATTTATCCGCTACTGTTTTGCTATCTGACAATCCTAATGGGTAAAGCTAGAGTATGAATAAGATAATTTGTAGCAGATAAAAATAGTGTACGGACAAAAATAATTTGTAACAGGTACGGATATGAAAATACTTCCACCCAACCCTTACCCTACCCGTTGACACCGCTAATATCGACTCGTAATGACTTCGACTAAAGTACGACCAAAGTACAATAAGCAGCAAACAAACGAAAAAAAAATATGGTGAAAAAAATTAATATTGGCGAAGGCTCTTGCTAGACTATGCAATGCTAGTGAGTACCGAGGAGTGACGCCAATTGAACTACTGCCAATCAAAACAAAGATTTTCTCGCATCTTCCCCCTTTTAAATCCCACCGACCAAAATTGATCGGACGAAAGTAGCACTCTTCTTCGAATCCCCAACTGAACTAAATTACTCTCAGCACCACCACAGCCGCCTCATTCTCTTCTTCCAGCTCACCTCCTCTCTCAACTCTCTCTTGCGCTCCAGCTGTTTGTCAAATGCTTCTTAGAAGAGTTGTCGCTCCAAGCACCACGCGTCATACTTGTTGCCTAAAGAACCGCTCTCCCTCCTCTTCCAAATGAAACAAGACAGACTAGGCTCTCTCTAACTGTGGTAAGAGCTATGTGCTCCTGTGCCAGCTTTTTTAGGTGTTTTACATTTATGTCAGCAATTTAGCACTTTGGTAGATCGTGGTGTCTGTTCATGTAAGTTGCTTGGAAAAATGTCGAGAGATGTTACAGTCTGGAATTCAATTTGTCAAGTCTTTTCATGAAAAGTGTCCTTTGCTTCTTTTTGTCAAATAGGTGCTCGGTAACATGGAATGAAACCAATTTACTACAGTTAGGATGGTAATTATGTATCATTCTCTAGTACTATTTATTTAAAAAGTTGGGTTAGAGCAAAATTGCAAATACGAATTCAATTTAGTCATGTTTAATTTAGGACAATGAGAGCACACTAGGGATACCATTGTGAACTACTATTTTTTAATAGTAACTAGTTAATATTATTCACATATTTACTAGTTGTATGGGCTAATTACAGTTCAGAAAGGATTAACGATTTGTGGTGATAATCACAGAGGAGCTAAATTTGTTTCGACGTTACACACATAATAGTGCTGAAACTATTTACTTTAATGGATCGCATAAATAAAAGGAATTTATTGTTGGATCAAACATATCTCTTAAGCATAGTGATTAAAAATAGTCCCAATTAACTACTAAACTCTGGTCCTTAAAGTTTAAGTTGGATTGATACAGATTACTTGAGGCTCAGTAGCGACTGGTATAGGAGTACTGAACTTTAAACATTAATGAAGTAAATAGGAGTTCTCTATTTAGCTTTTTGTTGTATTTAGCATGATTTATTATTTTTGAAGGTTTTGCAGTTTCTGGTTACTTATTGATTCCTTGGATCACTCATTGACCATATCCCTGGCTGGCAAATGACCAAATAGCCCGTCTGGAAGAGCTTAATTTGATTATACAACTGTCCTTTGCTATACCTACCTAAGCACAAATAAAGAAAATGCAAAAATGTATAGCACAAAAAATGACATCTGGGAGTACCTAACTGTTGGCTAACTAGTACAGTACTTAGTGTGGTACCTATTGCACTGACCTGCAAGACTTTAGCATTTTATGCAAAATCTATTCACCATTCTTTCATTTTTTATTATGTAGGTCATCCATTGATTAATTATAGCACTCATTCAGTAAGTCCCTTGCAGCCGACCTATCTCCTTGAACTGTGAAGGCTGTGTTCTCCAAGTGGATTTCTGTCCAAACAAGTCAAACAAACGGGTGTATCAGCCCATATTCTAGAAGCAGTTTTGAGGTTACCACCGATTCTACAAGTGGACTTGTAACAATTTTCAACACACGACCATGGGGACCCGCCAGTTGGAACTGGTTGTAAAAGAACGTTGTCGGTCAGGCACCCTTACTATTAAAGATGCTCTTCAATTTTTTGATCGCTTGCTAGCCTCTAAGAGCCCGACACCATCCATCAATTCCTTTAATCAACTCTTTACAGCCTTAACTCGTATGAAGAACTCAAACAACCATTATGCAACTGTCTTTTCACTCTTTAACAGTTTGAGCCAAACTAAAGGAGTCTCACCTTCACCTGATGCTTGCACCTATACTGTCTTGATTGGCTACTGTATTCATATGAATTGGCTCGGACATGGGTTGATTTTCTTTGGACGGTTCATTAGGGAGGGCCAGAGAGCTGATGCTTTCATCTTCACTCCTATACTCAAGGGCCTCTGTTATGAGAATAGGATTAGTGAGGCCGTAACCATGTTGCTCTACAAAATGCCAAAGCTGGGCTGCACACCTAACGTGATCTCCTACAGCACTGTTATTGATGGCCTTTGTAAAGAAGGCACAGTCAGTAAAGCATTTAGTTTGTTGAGCGAATGCTTTCAGAGGGTATTGTGCCAAATGTAATCACATACAGTTCACTGATTAATGGCCTGTGCAAGGAAGGAGATACTGAGAAGGCAGAGGGACTGTTGTCCTACATGGTTTCTCAGGGAATTCAACCTAATGTTGTGACATATACTACTCTCGTGGATGGGTTGTGCAAGAAAGGGCTATTCGACAAGGCAGTGGAATTGCTTCAGTCTATGGTTTCTAAAGGGCATGATCCCAATGTTGTGACTTATAATACCATCGTAGATGCATTATGCAAGGAGGGCGAATGTGAAAAGGCAGAAGAGTTTCTATGTAATATGATTTCTGGAGGTAAGGATCCTGATGTTTTTACCTACAGTACTCTTATAGATGGGCTCTGCAAGATGAACAAACTAGAAAAAGCAAAGAAGTTGCTGAATGAGATGGTTTCAAAGGGAATATTGCCTAACACAGTGACTCGCACTATAATTGTGGATGCACTTTGCAAGAGGGGGGAAACTGACGAGGCAGAGAAACTACTGTATCATATGCTTGATAAAGGTGTCACACCTAATCTTATCACATATAATATTGTTATAAATGTATATTCTAAGCTAGGCTGTTGGAAAGAGTCGATTAGAGTTTTGAAGGATATGATTGATCATGGCATTTTGCCCAATGAGGTTACATTCAGATCAATGATGGATTCTCTGTGCAAACAAGGGCAAAGCAAGGAAGCTGAAAAGTTACTTGACTTAATGGTAAGGAGAGGTATAAAACCAGGTGTTGTATCATATCAAATTCTATTTTTCGGCTATGTAAATGATGGCAATATTAATGATGTGATGAATATCCTAGATAGAATGCATCTCAATAATGTTGTTCCAGATCTCTCGACTTACACTTCCTTGCTGAAAGCATATGCTAAAAAGAGAAAAGTAGACGAGGCTATGTGCGTGTTGAACAGAATGAAGCAAGAAGGGGTGAAACCCGATTTAGCTGCCTCTGCACCAATATTAGAACTGCTTTTGAAAATGGGGCGAGATGATGATGCGAGAGATCTCATGGACCAGACTACTAGTAAGCCTAATGATTGAAGTGCCGAGTTTTGTTGAAGACAGCTCATTTGAATTTAGATAATCATCTGTAATTTGGCCAGTTTGTTGCTCTATTAAATGAAGTACTTCTTACTGCTTTGCTCAATATTTCTCTTATTCTGGATATTTTCGTTCTTCTTTTTCACTGTTCTTTCTTCCTTTGTAATGTTTTCTTTATTTAGCTTGCATTTTGTATTCAAGGGGGACTTTTGAACTCTCTGCTCTTGGGAGTTTGTCACATACTACTGTGAATGTGTAATATTGTATATATGCTTAAGCGGGGGGTGCCGGTGTTATATTTAATAACTCAGGGGTCTCTTTGTAAATTTTACTTCCAAGAGGGGTTCTGCACACTCTTGTTCACTGGGACTGGTCACTTGGTCAGACATAGTGGTTTGATTTTACCCGCCCAGGTCAGACCCGGGACTCGTGCCCGCCTTGCTTGTGCCCGTGCACGGGTTAAACGGGTACGGGTTGAGAAGGGCCGGGCACGGTTTTTTTAAATTTTACCCGTGATATCCGTACCCGCCCGTACCGACCCGTGGACCCGAATTATCTGTACCCGCAAACCCGTGCCCGTCTACCCGTACCCGAACCCGTGTACTCTTTTTTTTTTTTTTTTTTTAAATTCAAATTTTTCTCCCCAAAATTTTTTTTTTGAAATTCAAATTTTTTTTTATTGTTTTAAAGTAATTGATTTAAAATATTTTAAAGTAATTGATTTAAGAAATTTTTAATTTATATTTTATTGTTTAAAATTTAATGTAATTGATTTAAGATATTTTCAAGTAATTGATTTAAGCAATATTGTTTTAAAATAATTCGTAATTTTGATTTTGATTTTAGTATCACAAAAATTATTGAGTTCAAATGTGCAATCATGTCAAATGAATTTTGATTTGTATTTTATTGGTTTAAAAAGAAAACAAAAACAGAAACGGAAAAAAAAAAAACAGAAAAAAAAAAACCGACATTTTTAGAAATACCCTAAGTTAATTACAGATTAATAAAAATGCAATAATTATGTAGATTTATGGTAGAATACACTAAATTACGCTAAATTACGTATGAATAGGGATGATATCTTCATTGAGAAAGTGAAAAACGACGGTGAAACTTCAAACGGCTATAAAACTACGCTCGAGTGTCCGATTTTAGCAAATGATCACTTTTCAGAAAACTTGACATCCAAGACTGTATCATGGATTGACAAATTCACAGGCCGTCTCATGCCCGAAAAGAATCTTCTATTCCTTTCTCTCCACCAAGCCCCCGCCGCCCAAGCTCCATTCCACAAAGCTATCTGTGTCTGTGACCCTGTTAGTTGGCCCTGCGCTATTTTGTATCTTATAATTGTAACTTATAATACAAATACCCTGGTATTATATTTGTGTCTAAGTCCTTTCTAACTAGGAATAATGTCGCATTTACATATAAGCCTCCTAAGTTTACAAAATTTGTAAACAAGTCAGAAGGTTGTTGGTTAGAAAGTTCGATCCCCAGTATGCTTCAATAAAGTTACAAGGAACAAAGCTTCAAGCTAGCTGGACTTGTGTACCTTTGACCCCTCATTTTCATTCATTAAGAACCTGTTCGGCCTCCAACTGGGATTGGAAATGAGGTTCGGGATATGGGTCAATTTGAACTGTCTCTATACGCATGGGAAAAAAAAAAATTTCAGTTGCACGCACAGTAACCACGCCGAACAGGTCCTAATTGTAAGAAACTTTTGAAAAAATAATAAATTAATGAAGATTTCAGTTTTTGGCAAAAGAAAAATAGTAGGGTTATTTGACAGCTTGAATTCCGAAAATTATAGCGGATTAACTGTTATACCTTTCGCAACCGTTTATCTTTTTTATCTTTTTAGTGTCAGTTACCGTCAACTGAGATATAAATACATGCATTTTAAATATTTTAAAAACTTAATATATTAGATATAAAGACTTGATATGCTAACGACAACACTCTCTTAGAATGAGAATGAGGTTGTATTCAAAAGTCACTGGTTAGATAATTTGGTTCCTAAAGAATCTTAGTAATATTAATTAAATTTGGCTACATCCATGAATTTGCATACAGCGGTCTGAGGAAGGTGGAACCAAAAGATTTTCTCTGAAAGACTGACTTGGAGATCAATAAATTAAGGGCTTTGACTGCGCATGTTTTGATAATTCTTCCGGAGACCTCATATGCCGTTTCTGATAAGTTTATTCACTAATTTTTTGCCACGAATTTGGTCTTCACTACTAGAATCTGATAAATTTATTGACCTCATGCCATTCTTATCCACCAATTTTATTTTGCCACGAATCAACCGTGTACTAAGTTTATTGACTTGTACAGTAGAACAAATACACATTCACACACGCTTCACATAAAGACAAACTTGTACAAAAAAAATTAATGTATGTTTTTTCCGAAAAATCCTAAATCTTACTCATACACGGTTAAATCCAAGAAACCGCGTTAATCACTTTACCGTATAGAAATATGGTTCATTTAAAAACAACCGTATGTATCTTAATCATACACATTTCATTAATAATAAATCGTGTACAAATATTGATGACTTTAGTACACAGTTGATTTTTAATTGACCGTGTATGTAGAGTTGAGTTTATTTTTGCACGAGCATCTCCTCCCTTTACACATTGGTTTCTTAGAATTTTTTTTCCATCGATGTATGATATGCCGTGTATGGTGGTCGTGTTTTCTACAGTGTTGTAAATAACAGTATGTGCTCGTTAGATTGATAGGGTATTACCAAGCAATTAATCGGAAATAATCGGTCATAATTAGAAATAATCAGTCGATTAGTTGAAAAAATCAATGACAGTTTGATCGTCGCCAATGACTAATCGCTGTTTTTTACAACACTAGTTTTTTTTATAGTAGTGCATGCCGTTTCTGATAAGTTTATTCACTAATTTTTTGCCACAAATTTGGTCCTTGTATGCATTCATCAAAAATTCGGATGAATTGATGGACAGTTACATTCTGTTGACTAATTGCTTTGCCACAAATTCTACAGACTTTTTACCGACAATTTTTTTTTTTTGAGAGAAAATTATTTTTTACCGGCCGGCAATTAGTATCTAATTAATTAAACTAGTTACATTCTATGTTTAAAAAACTTCTCTAATTATTTATTTCGTTTAAGTATATCTCTTAGTTCAACTAATTATGTTTTAAGTCACTATTTACTTAGTCCAAATATATTTTTAATAAATTTCATAATAATTTAATTTAATTAAATTCTGGCATGTTCTAATGATTTGGGCTTTTGCGTTGGTTTTCAATTATATATATAGAGAGATGGGGGCTAAGGTGCTTTATAAAGCACGGAGCCTCTTGTGTTTTACGATCTTATCTTTATTTTCAAAGTTTAAATAATCAATCTGAACCGCTCAACATGATCTCCATATTAAATGAGCTTGGAGACTAAATTTTACATTATTTTGGAGTTTATTTACTAATTTTTTTAGAATTTGAAAATCATTGGCTTTCAGAAAATTCTAGACCATTCAAAAAGACAAAATGCATGAAATATGACAAGTCAAATTTGGAGCACTAATTCTAAAATATTCTTACCAGGCAACATGAGAATGCTAGCAATTTGGGTCCCTAATTCTAAAACATTCTTTCCCAGGCAACAGGAGAAAGCTAGCAATTTGGGTCCCTAATTCTAAAACATTTTTTCAAGATCCGTATTGCTTCATACATTAATTAGGATCAAAATCTGCTGCGATTCTTGGTATGAACAGTAACCCTGCTATCCCTCTTTTTCCGAATTCAGTAATTGAATAGTTTCGAGATACGTGCAGATAATAGTTCTCAAAAAAAGTTGTTTTGAGATTCGTTCTCGAAAAAAATTGAACTGTTAGATTCGGAAAAGGAGGGATAGCAGGTACTGTTCATGCATGAAAAGGAGGATCGCAGCAGATTTCATTCCCATTAATTAACCATATTTTTTTAATAGTAACCTGTGTCGTTTAGCTAGCTAGCTACAGTTTTATATAACTTTAAAAGTACATGATAGGTCGTTAAAGTGTCATTCATGGCATGTTTTCATTTTGGGACCTAAATTTTCGAAAGTTAATTACATACATAAGATTTCCAATTTTCACCAAGTTAGTCTTAGTGTTAATTAACATTCGTCAAGAAAAAGGAATACACATTACATATATAATCGTTTAACAGCTAGCATATTAATTACTTTATGATATAGACATTAATGAACAAAAATATATGGTTGATAGATGTATATATGATGACATGACTGATTTATTTTTTCTGAAATAAAGCTATATGTTAATTTTGGCATGCATCAAGCAATTTCTTTTCAGATGTCTATTGCGGGAATCAAACACGTATCTCTTCAAAGAGAGGCGAGACTCATCATCATCATCATCATCTCTGTTAGGCATGTTGATCAATGACATCAAAATATGTCACAAGATCCACACTCACAATTAATGAATGAAATTAAAATTCATATTTACACAAGATCCACGCTCACAATTTGTTAAAACATGTCAAGCTTAAGGTAGGATTAATTTTGGTACAAGTATGATACATAACATGAAACTTCAGGGACTAAAATTATAATATGGTGATACTTTATGGACTATATGTACTATTTACATTTTTAGGTTTATATGTACTTTGTCACATCTTGAGTGCCTAATTAACTGTCAATAAATACACTTCATCCTAGCTTTAACACCATTATCATTACTAAGCACACACATACGCATCCACACTCACAACTAAGCTCTCTCTCTTCCCCCCACTCTCCCTGCATTCATCTATGGAGCTTTTGTCTGCTGCCTCCCTCAGTTTTCCTCACATGCGAAGTACTGCTGTTCAATGTGCCACATTACACGACCAAAAAGTTAACTTAAACCATACCAATGTTTATGGCAAATCAAGTAACTTCAATCATGCAAAGTTTTCACTTCCTCTACCCAAAACTTTTCCCCCTATCATTTCAGAAGGACATCGTATGTCGTCATTGTCCCGAGGTGAGAAAATCGTCTGCCGGAGCACAGTGAGACCAGTATGGCTAGAAACCACCATACCTGAGCCCTTGAGGCCATATTTTATGCTTGCTCGCCTAAACCGTGACATTGGGTGGTGGCTCCAAGTATGGCCTACCTACTGGTACTGCACATTTTCCCCTTTGAAGTTTTTACCTTTTTATCTTTTAAAGGAACTATAAAAGTCAGTATAAATGAAATTTTGAAGTTAGGTATAAATGAAATTTGCATAGGTAAATACTCTTTTTCTGCATATATGGTTTGAATTGAAGGCGATATAGTGGTACAGGCTTTAGTTTAGCGCACATCTTTAACTTGTATAACTTACTTTCTGTTAATTAATATCTACCTCCTGAGAAATGCGTCAACCATCTCTGAGGGTGATATATATATACTTTCAGTAAAGCTTAAAAATTAAAATTGCGATAAGGTTGATTTTCATTGATTGTATGCACTATGCGCAGGTCAATTGTGCTAGCTACAAAACCTGGAGTACTTCCTGATTTAAGATTGATGATACTACTAGGGGGGATATCTCTTCTGAATCATACGTGTGGTTGCACCATAAATGATCTTCACGACATAGAATTCGACAAACAGGTAAATTTTTTCTCTCAAGTAACAAATATTAAAAAAAAAAAAAAAAAAAACTTCTAGTGCAATAGATTATATTGCGGAATTTTAGATAGCACGCAGCAAGAAGAGACCTCTGGCTTCGGGCGAGTTGACGCCTTTGCAAGGATGGAGCTTTTGGTTTTTTCAGCTTCTGCTCATGGCAACACTTTATCTTGGACTCAACAAGCTATGGTAAGGAATTACAAGTTCCCTTTGAAATTAATTAAAAGTGGTCTGTCTTTCTAATTAAGTCTATTCCTTCAGGTCAAAGTTTATCTATTGTGTATACCTGTTTCTTATGGTCATTTGTTACTAGTAGTGGAGTTGTGAGTTATGACTGTAAAGACCGATCATGTAGTTATGAGTTATTAGTTATGACTGTAAAGACCGATCATTTTTAAATAACCAGAACCTTTGCTGGCTTACGAGTCGGTCGTTCGACGCTTTGACAAGAATTAACCAACAGGATATATAGCATAAATTCGAAATTTAGAAAAACGCTGTTTCCATATGGATGTGATTTTCATAATTTAAATAGCTAACGTGTCAATTTCGATTAATTTGATAAAGAATTGGCCATAATAAAATATTAATAAAACTTAATTGTTAATTTTCAAAACCCTCAATGGATGACTAATTGTTCTCAATTCTCACATTGCACCAAATTATTGAGAAGACATTTATAATTTTATATTGTTTACAATTTAAACCGTCCTTTGTGAACTTTATAGTAAACTAACTTATTTAATTTCTGTGTAGACATTTGTAATAATTTATATATATTAATAATTTTAATTGAAACAATGACAGCATCGGACTTGCTGCTGCACATCAACTGTTGGGGTTTCTCTATCCTTTTCTGAAGAGAGTGACTTATTTGGTATATTATTGCACAATATACACAACATTTTCAAACCGTTAGATGTTCAATCTATATTAAAATGTGCTTGGAGACCAAATTTTTCATTTTTTGAAATTTTTTTACTATTTATTAAGATGGTTTGAAAATCGCTGTTTTCCAATAGTGCAAAATTTTAATAAAAACAGCAGTTCTTAAACCAGCTTAATAAATAGTAAAAAAATTCCAAAAAATGTAAAATTTGGTCTCCAAGCACATTTTAATATAAATTGAACATCTAACAGTTTGAAAATGTCGTTTGAAGTCAATCCGATAGGTTTTTGAGTTAAGCTCACAAAAGGCTTGGTGAGCTTAAGAGCACCTTATATATATATATAGTGCTGGCCTTAGCTAAGCCATGGTGTAAAACGACTTGATGCTCCACGCCTCATTATTTTCATTTTGAAAATCCAAACTACCGATCCGAACCGCTCAATTTGTTCTCCATATTGAAATGTGCTTGGAGACCAAATTTTACATTTTTTGAAATTTTTTTACTAATTATTAAGCCACTTTGAAAATCGCTGATCCATTGATCCAGAATTTTTTACTGTTTTGCTATTGTTCATCCGGATCAGCGATTTTCAAAGTGGCTTAATAAATAGTAAAAAAATTCCAAAAAGTGTAAAATTTGGTATCCAAGCCCATTTCAATATGGAGAACAACTTGAGCGGTTCGGATCGGTAGTTTGAATTTTCAAAATGAAAATATGGCATGGAGTACCAAGTCGTTTTACACCATGGCTTAGCTATGTCCATCTCTCTATATATATACTAGTATCTTACCCGTGCGTTGCAACGGGACATATTATAAGATTTAACATAGAGAGGCAAATAATAAATAATAATAAAATAAACAACAACATTCTTTGCATGTCAGTGCATACACAATTTTTGCGTTATAATTCAATTAAATTAAATGTGGAAAGCTGCTAGAGAATAAATCAATAATATGCCTTTTTTGTTATCTTCCAAAAATGAATAAGAGGTAGGAAATTCGGAAATAAGATATGCTATCTGTCTAAATTGAAAATTAATATTTTTATGCACCAATTAAAGCTGGAGAGAGATATGGTAATAAATATTAAATGCTAATTCCATTTGCTCAATTTTTGGTATTACTTGTAACGTATCGTGTGGCAGTACGTGTGGTGAGTATGTTTTTAACTAAATTTAGACTTCTACACATAAAACATATGTATTTAATCAAAAGAAGACAGATTATGTGATTGAAGGGCTGAGATTAAATCCGAAATTTCATCTTTCAATCGTAGCCGTTGGCGGATCGGACACCCAACGTGCTTAATAATGGAATGGAGATATATATATAATTTTTATTTTTTGTTTGAAAGGCAAACTGTTTTTACCTGCAAGCAACTCTTACAATTTGCTAATGCCATTCAAAAACAAAAACAAATTATGTGCATATGCTCTTTCAAATTCAGATTTTCCTAAATCTTTATAAAATTATGCTTGCCAGTTCTTTTTTTACATCATATATATAATTGTCTCTCATTGACATAATTATCAGCACCTTGTCAAAATTTGTTTAATTCAAAACTAAAATGAAAGACACACGTTAAATCTCATCTATCCCTCCTCCCTCAAATCACACTGGACATTGAACACCAATCCCGTGGAAAATTTCAATTCCAACACAAATAATTCATTTTTACCGCAACTTTTAAATAGACATTTTTTTTTTCAATTATTCAAATAGACTATTCAACTTCATATCACTCTGTGAGTAAATTAATGTTATTAACAATGCAGCCACAAGCTTTTCTCGGTGTAGCAGTAAATTGGAGCGCACTTATTGGGTGGGCTGCTGTCAGAGGAAATTTCTCTGATCTTGGCACTATACTACCTATATTCATTGGTGGTGTATTCTGGACACTTACATATGATACCATATATGCTCATCAGGTACCTTTAATTTCAGTTAGCAGCTTCTAATTTAAATCTAACTTTTTTGAAATCAGTATTTTTCTTATGTAATTGATTTCAGTGTTTCAACTGAACATTAGCAATATTAGATGAAAAAGGTGACCTAATTCAAAGGTTTAGAAAAGAGTGTTAAGCACAAGCCATGTACTTGTGGGATGAAGATTAAAGAAACCATCAAATTGAGTATTGTATATATAGCTAAGGTCTTGTAGTGGAAACTGGAAAGAATTCAAAAATAGACAAATGGTTCTTTTCTGAGTCTGTATATAACATTTTTTTGAGATTTAATTTTATCAGCAGAAGAAAGTTCCAAATTAACTTTGTTTAATGGTCATACAAATTTTGTTTATTTGCTTTGAGAGTTATTGTTTTGTTGTGTTCCATATTAATTTTTAGGACAAATTAGAAGATGCCATAGTGGGTGTTAAATCGACCGCATTGTTGTTTGGAGATTCGACACTGTATTGGAATTTGGGTTTTTCGGCCATCAGTATCGGTTGTTTCTTACTTGGAGGGTATAATGGTGGACTCGGTATGATGCTGTGCTTACTGCTTAATCATAAATTTGCATCTTAATTCCAGGCACACCAAATAAAAGATTTGTTGGAATTTGACAAGTTCAGTACACCTTCCTGCAAAAGATAAAAAAATACATACGTATGCAATTGAACAGTACTGAAATGAACCAACTGATGGTAACACATTTTGTTTAATGTGTTTTTAACCCAAGTATTTTTTTTTCAATTATTCAAAAACATTAACTAAAACATCCTGGTTGAATCCTTTTGCAAGGTTGGCCCTATTTTGCATCTATGATCGCTGCGGCTGGCCAACTTTTGTGGCAGGTTTTGACGGTCGACTTGTCGAATCCCTCTGACTGCAACAGAAAGTAAGTACATCCAAGTATTCAACAATAACTAAATGAAATGCTTCTTAGCTCACTCTGATAACTTCTGATTGGTGATTTTTAAAAATGATAACCATTGTCAAAAGTAAATTTAATTTAATAATAACAGTTATCGCTTATCTAAAAAGGGCTCAACTTAGACATGTGAATCTCAATTGTGGAATGAGCTAATGTCTAGTATGAGATAGTCAATAGTTACCAGATTAACATTTTTGTCTGGTACAAATTGTTGCCAAGAAGGGTATATTAATTATAAGTATCATGAACACATGTCCACTAGCTCAAACAAGATGAATTGGAGGAAATTAAAGTATCTTGCAGCAATGTTTAAGAGCTTAAGCGTAGGGAAAATAAATATACCAGTGTTGGAAAAAATAAATAGACCATTTATAGATGGCAAATTACTTTATTTCTTGAAGAAATATGGATATGAAGGGTCTCTGTAAGCTTACATCTTCCTTCATAAACTTGAAGATTTATTTCCAACAAATGGTTTGGAGCGATCGTCTTCACCGGAATGCTCCTTGGTCGGCTTGCACCTTGAGAAGTGTCCATGGGGCATAGGGAGTTCATATAGACGATATCAGATGATGTAGATTGGATTTTCTCTCCACCAAGCAACGAAGGATCTATAGAAGATTTGACAAATTAAGAATAATGTTTAGAATACATAACCTGTTGAGAATTAGCAATAAAGTTTTGTTTTTATTTTAAAAACAGAGCACTACGATACAAATAGTTTAGAGTGAGGCTATGGTGCTATGCATAGCACGGATGACTAGTGTACTACGGCTCAATATGGTACTTTTTAAAATTCTAACGATCGATCCGAACCGTTCAATGTAATAACCATATGAATATGTACTTGCAAACTAAATTTTATATTTTTTCGAATTTTTTTACTATTTTTTTAGATAGGTAAAATTTTGATGGTCCAGAATTTTCAAAAAACACTGATTTTTCTACCTATCTAAAAAAATAGTAAAAAAATTTGAAAAAATATAAAATTTAGTTTGCAAGTACATATTCATATGGATATCACATTGAACGGTTCGGATCGACCGTTAGGATTTTAAAAAGTACCATATTGAGCCGTAGTACACTAGTCATTGGTGCTATGCATAGCACCATAGCCTCACTCAATAGTTTATAGGGGTTCTGATGATATTACGAGGTTTATAGGGTTTTTTTTTTAGAACCAATCTTTGGTCTAGTGGTAAAAATAATGCTCTCCGTATTGGAAGTTGCTGATTCAAAATCCGGAAGGAGCAATCCTTTTGTGAATATTAAATAATTAGACGGTTTGATCTCCAACCTTTACTCAAAGAAAAAAAAATATTATGAGGTTTCATGAGGTAGGCATGAAAAGCCACCTTTAATATAAACTTGGGTTACTAACAAATTAACTACAAGTTTTTTCTTAATTTTTTATATATTATATTACTTGTGAAAAATTTAGAAAGATAAAACAAACCTCCATATGCAGTTAAATCTTAAAAAGTTACCAGATCAAAGTTCAACTATACTTGACTTGTGTGCAACATATCTCCTATCAACAAAAGTTTAGGAACATGCACCAGTTACAGACTTACAGTGCTGGCAAAGAAGATCACCATCTGGCAAAAAGTAATTCAGTGTAGAACTAGTGTGTTCCTAAGTGCACCAAGTTTCTTTGTGAATTCAACTCTAAAATCTATTGAATTGACTTCAAATGATGAATCCAAACCGTTGAAATCCTTCTATTTTACGAAAGATGCGTCTGCATGTAAAAAATTTAAAATTTAAAATTAATTTTGTATAGAGTCAAGTGGTCAAAAGGCGTTCAAAAAATGAATTGATCAAAATTAATTTATAAACCTTCTAATTTTGACCACTTTACTTTATACTAAATTAATTTAAAATTTAAATTTTTTACATGTAGATGCGCATCACTCATAAAGTAGAAGGATTTCAACGGTTTAGATTCGTCGTTTGAAGCCAATCCGATAGATTTTAGAGTTGAGTTCACAAATGAGCTTGGTGTACTTAGGAACACCCTAGTTCTACTCTTCAACACGACAATCGAGAATCCTAAGATCGTTGAAGGGCTTAAAGCCTTAAACTCAATTGTATCTGAAATCAATGCTCGGCATTTAATAGATTCATAATTGAAAAAGATTACTTAAATCTATATTATGTAGAACACCAAATAATTCGAAATATCCTTTCACGTTATGTTAATTCTAAAGAATAACAACACTAGATAATTTTTAATTTATTTTAAATAACACATCATGAACTTCTGATGGTAATTGGTTTCTAATAAATGGCAAATTAATCATTCCTAGCAAGCCTTACATGAACTCAACTAACTCTCTATAACCCATTCAGCAAGAATGGAATAGAAGAATAGACTGAAAAATATGTTTTATTCCCACCGAACAAAAAAAGAAGTGAGTGGAATTGAAGAATTGAGAAAAGTGAAATTGGATTTGAACTTTTGCAGTCAAATCTCTGTTTTTTACATTTTAGTCCCTCTTCTGTTTCTCTGTGAGCCAATTCCCAATTCCATAGAAAAGGTGAAATAGAGGAATTAGTTTTTTTTTTAAGATATGGATTTTGCTCATTTACCAATACTCTTTCACTCTTTCACTATTTCACTCTTACAACATTAACCGAATATGACCAAAATAGTAAGAAATTGAAGTTAATTTCAAATTCCACTTTTCTTCACTTTTCTTCTGTTCCAATTGTTTTGTGGAATAAGCAAATTTGAATTAGCTTTGATGCCCTAATGTACACATATCAGGTTAATTTCTTATGCTGGATTCTTGTCAACTTACCTCCTACAAATAATATATAGGATGCATCATCACGGCTAACACTGACAATAGTAACCACCATTCAGCTCACTAAACAAACATTAAGAAACAAACTAGGCACAATTTGTTTTTTTCCTACCGATCCGCTTTTTTATTATTTTATTTTTTTTCTAATAAAAATTTCGGATGGTTCTGTCTTAACAAGGTGTATTTATTTATGTGCCAAGGTATACTATATTTCTCTGATAAATTTTTGTTCAAAAAATATTATGTGTTAAAAAATTTATAAACACAATAAATTTACACAAACTAGAATGGGAGAGGAGAGGTGATTGAATTTTTAAACTCATATTTAATTATTTCACAAACTAAAATTTTGAAGAAAAGTTAAAGAAAAGCTGTTGAAGACGAGGAAATAAAAAGGCACATGACAAAGCACAATTTTCGTCGTAACATGTACCTCATCGTGGAAGGTAGACCCTGTAAATATTCCAAAAACTTGATAAAAATTAGAAACAATATGATCAACAAGTTAATTAGTTGTGTGTCATCATTTCGAACAAGTTTTGATATAATTAAATTAATATTTGCTAGAAAATTACATCAAATGAAATTATTATTGTTGTCGTTGTTGTTATCAGTGTTGTAAAAATACGTCCGTTTAGACCGATTAATCGGCCGATTAGTCGTTGGCGGTGACCAAACTGTAATGAATTTTTCCGACTAATCGGCCGATTATTCTCAATTATGACCGATTATTTCCGATTAATCGCTTGACGGTACAATTTTCGTCTGACGACCGCACTTGTTATTATTATCATTATTTATTACTATTATTATTATTATTATTATTATTATTATTATTATTATTATTAAGTTGAAAATCATGACAGTGTAACTATTCTCTCAGTTTTTTATTCATGGCATTAAAGAAAGAATGAGTTAAATCTATAACTTCTTTTTTTTTTTTTTTTTTAACTTTGGTAGCAGCTACCAAATTACATTAAATAACTTCATTGGTAAAAAATTTGTAAACGTAGCATAACCGGAAGGAATCATGAATGCCTGTGGGCCGAGATGATGATTTGTACCGGCTCTTTCTATGTGACCGTACTCACTGGTCGGAACGATTCGTACCGACCGTGTTACGTTTGAAATCTTGTTAGCATCGATGAGCATGATTCATACCAATACTTTTTTTTCGTGACCTTACAGCTCATTGAGCAGGACGATTCGTACCGGTCGTGTTACGTGGGAATTTTTTTAGCACAGACCGTCATAAATTGTATCGGTTCATTTTTTCATGACCTTACGGCTTACTTATCAAGACGATTCGTGCCGGTCATGTTACATTTGAAATTTTTTAGCAAGGACCAGCACGATTGATACCAACTCTTTTTTTCGTGACCTTATGGCTCATTGGCCGATACGAATCGAACCGTCCGTGCTACATTTGAAACTAATTTAGCACTGGCTGATATGATTCGTACCGGCTCTTTTTTTTTTCTTTTTTTTTGTGACCTTAAGCAGGAGCCGATCAATTCCTACTAATTACAATTTTATTACTTTTTCACATATTATGTATTTTAAAAATTAGCTCCCCTATTAAAATTTTCTAGTTCCGCCCGTGACCTTAAGGCAGCTTACTTGCCATGTTATGTTTGAAACTTTTTAAAACTAATGTTACAGTTTTAGGTCATTTTATTTATTAATGCTATGAATGAATAAATAGATCAGGCTCGGAAATAATTCCTCATGCTCATGATCCCCATCATATCCAACAAAGTTCAGGAGGCCTCCGGGCTACGGGTTACAAATTTAAGAAAAGAAAATCCTCTCTGTGGACTGTGGTCCAAACTCCAAAGTTCAGGAGAGTACTCTCTGTCTCTTTCCACCTTTCTCCGCCTCACCTTTCTACGCTTCACACGTGGTGCCTAAACCAGTTCCCGACCTCTTCTTTGAAATGCAATAAGACAACTGGTAAGTGCTCTGCCTGCCCTCTTGTGTCAGCTTCTTCAGGTGCTTTGTATTTAGGCCATAAATTTAGCGTTTTGATAGATCCCGGTGACTCTTTTCTTCCCTCAAATTATGATCTGTATTTGGTACTGCATCTATGAATCCCTGACCCTGCACGCAAGTTACTTGATGAAATGTCCCAAAGAGACTTTCAGTATGGAGTCTACTTTTGATTCATTTAAGGGAATATATCCTTTACTATTTCTATCAAATTGAGAAACAAGGCATAAATTGACTCCAATTAGAACCCCTAAAAATGTGGTTATAATTATGCATCTTTGTCTATTAATTATTTAAGAAGTCGGGTTAGAGCCAATGCCATGGATGGGTGCCATTTAACTGGTATATTTTTGGCTAAACTACATGTGATCTGGCTAGGAAGGAAATGGGGTTTTAGGTTATGAACCAACAACCAATTTAGTTATGTTGATTACAAAAAATAAGAAAATGAGAGCACACTAAGAGTGCCATCTGATTGTTCAAATAGTTACTGGTTTCATGAGATTATTGGAGTTCTAAAAAATTTTAGGATTTGTGCTTGTTAATAATGCACAGTTCAAAGGTTGCAAGCATAGTGGTGAAATTATATCTTAATTATCATGTCAGACCTATTCATTTTTCGATCAATTATTTCTCTTTAGCAGAATAATTATTAGTTTTTCACTGCTGGTTATTCGAGCTCCAGTCAATGGTGCAACCTCAGGTTCCTTTTGCTGATCAAGTCTTGCTTTTTTAAATGAGACGGTTTAATTAACTTTCTTAGGAGTAATTTGTTTGTTGGCATAAATTAGGCTGGTGTTAGAATGTTTAATCGTAATTGTTGAGAGGCATCGAATCTTATATAATAAGTACTGAAATCTCTTATAATGTTTGATCATAAAATTGAATTGCTGGTTATACTGCTGTACCCAATCTAGAGGCATCACCTCTTTTAATAAAGTACTAGGAGACATTTCTTAGAGCCTCAACTAAGCACCGATTTGTCAAGTGAACAAAAATAAATAAAAAAACAGTCCGAATCAACTACTATAATCTAATTCTTAACATCGAACTTTGTTTTATACAGACTCCATGTTTGTTAATTTGTATAAGAGGACTGATCAGAAAACATTAATTTAGTAAATAGGAGTTCCTATTTAGCCTTTTGCTAGTAATATGTTTATTGTTTGATAACTTTTAGTCATTTGTTCCTTCTTGATTCATTCCTTTGCTCGTTAACCAAATCCCTTGCAAGGAAAAATGACCAAAAAGCCCTTCTGGAAGAGTTCAACTTGATGCAGAATCTAATTCCTCCTAATTCAGAAAGGCATAACCTAACAATACTTTATGTGGTATCTATTGTACTAACCCTCAAGACTCTAGCACTTTATGCAAAATCTATTCACCATTCTTTCATTTTTTTTTATTTTGTAGGTAATCCATTGATAAATTGTAGCACACCTTCAGCAAGGCCCTTGTATCTGTCCATATTCTAGAAGCAGATTTGAGGCTGCCCCCCATCTTATAAGTTGTACCTGAAACAAACAGGTGGAGTTGTAACCATTTCATCCCATGGCCATGGGGACCCACCAGCTGGAATCACTTGTAAAAGAACGTTATCGGTCAGGCACTCTCACTATTAAAGATGCTCTTCAATTTTTCAATCGCTTGCTGGCCGCTAAGAGTCCGACACCATCCATCTATTCCTTTAATCAACTCTTTACGGCCCTAACTCGTATGAAGAACTCAAACAACCATTATGCAACTGTCTTTTCACTTTTTAACAGCTGGACTCAACCTAAAAGGGTCTCAGCCTCGCCCGATATCTGCACCTATTGTATCTTGATTTCCTATTGTATCCGAATGAATCGGTCGAGACTAAGCTTGGTTTTCTTGGGGCGGTTTATTAAGGGCGGACAGAGAGCTGATGCTAGGATCTTCAATCCACTACTTAAGGGCCTTTGTTCTGAGAATAGGATTAGTGAGGCTGTTGCCATGGTGTTCAATAAAATGCCTAAGCTTGGCTGCACACCTGACGTGATCTCCTACACCACTGTTATTGATGGCCTTTGTAAAGAAGGTGCAGTTAGTAAATCATTTAGTTTGTTTGAGCGAATGCTTTCAGAGGGCGTTGTGCCAAATGTAGTGACATACAACACACTGATTGACGGCCTTTGTAAAGAAGGCACAATTAGTAAAGCATTTAGTTTGTTTGAGCGAATGCTTTCAGAGGGTATTGTGCCAAATGTAATCACATACAGTTCACTGATTAATGGCCTGTGCAAGGAAGGAGATACTGAGAAGGCAGAGGGACTATTGTCCTACATGGTTTCTCAGGGAATTCAACCTAATGTTGTCACATATACTACTCTCGTGGATGGGTTGTGCAAGAAAGGGCTATTCGACAAGGCAGTGGAATTGCTTCAGTCTATGGTTTCTAAAGGGCATGATCCCAATGTTGTGACTTATAATACCATCGTAGATGCATTATGCAAGGAGGGGGAATGTCAAAAGGCGGAAGAGTTTCTATGTAATATGATTTCTGGAGGTAAGGATCCTGATGTTTTTACCTACAGTACTCTTATAGATGGGCTCTGCAAGATGAACAAACTAGAAAAAGCAAAGAAGTTGCTGAATGAGATGGTTTCAAAGGGAATATTGCCTAACACAGTGACTCGCACTATAATTGTGGATGCACTTTGCAAGAGGGGGGAAACTGACGAGGCAGAGAAACTACTGTATCATATGCTTGATAAAGGTGTCACACCTAATCTTATCACATATAATATTGTTATAAATGGATATTCTAAGCTAGGCTGTTGGAAAGATTCAATTAGAGTTTTCAAGGATATGATTGATCGAGGCTTTTTGCCGGATGAGGTTACTTATGGATCAATGATGGATTCTATGTGCAAGCAAGGCCAAACCAAGGAGGCTCAAAAGTTGCTTGACTTAATGGTAAGGGGAGGTATAAAACCAGATGTTGTATCATATACAATTTTACTTACCGGCTATGCAAATTATGGCACTATCGATGATGTGATGAATATTTTGGATAGAATGCAACTCAATCATGTGGCTTCAGATCACTCAACTTACACTGTCTTGCTGAAAGCATATGCTAAGAACAGAAAAGTGGACCAGGCTATGTGCGTGTTGAAAAGAATGAAGCAAGAAGGGGTGAAACCCGATTTAGCTAGCTCTGCACCAATATTAGAACTGCTTTTGGAAATGGGACGAGACGAAGATGCAAAAGTTGTCATGGACCAGACAATTGGTAAAACTAATGATTGAAATGTTGAGTTTGGTTGGAGATAGCTAATTTTAATTTGGATAATCATTTTATGTAATTTGGGCAGTTTGTTACTCTGATGAAGTACTTCTACTTTGCTCAATATTTCTGTTTTTCTAGATATTTTCATTATTTTTTGTTCCACGGTTCTTTCTTTATTGGTAATGTTTTATTTATTTAGTTTGCATTTTTTATTGTATTTTTCATTATCAAATGCTTTGTGCTTCATCCGACTTCCTGATTCAGTACTTGCCAGGTATACAATTAGGTAGTGGTTCCTGGCAGCTACTCTACTACTAGACCTTAGGCTTTCATATAAAGATGGTTTTTAGGAGCAACTTGCACTGACATTTGATGCGGAACCATGCAAAACTTCCACAATTTCACAAAATTTACAAGATTCATTTGAGAGACTTAGGAACCTTTTGAAATGGTGAAAGGGTTGTGCATAAAGTTGAAACTAAATTAAGCGTCTGTCCTTTTATAGTTTATAGTGTGTGCTTGCTAGTTACTGTTAGTGCATGTGCAGGCTAGTTCAGCCTCACTAATCTTGTCTGTGATTAATATTTTAACGGGGTTGCCGAGCATGGAGTGCAGCTTGAAATTAATAATTGGTTACTGAGGGCTTGGAGGCACGTTCCTCTGTATTAAGTGCTGCATCAATTTATATGAATATGAACTTTAGGAAACTCCCTGACTGTACTCAAAACTTGTTCGATGAAATGTCTGAAAGAAGCCTTGAAGCGTGGGATTTAAGTTTTACCAAAGTGGATTTATATCGAAGGTAATTAACAGTTCAATTTGTTAATAAATATCGTTTTAAATCAGTTCAATGTTGGACAAAGTATTTCCCTTCTAAGTAATGTTGGATTATTTGTGTGCAGGTTCAAGTGCTGTATTAGCATGCTCGGATTGATAGATCAAGTTTTCATGTAATCAATTAATTACGGCACCAATTTCATTAAAATAAGGTATTTCTCTTTGTTAGAGATACAGTAGGTGATTTGTAGCATTTACCTTTGGACTGTTTTGACCAAAGTCAAAGGCAGTTAGAGAAGTTGCTAGAGTTTGGTGATCAAAGGCAGTTAGATAGGTTGTTACACATCACCTACTGTATCTCTAACACTGTTACACATAAATAATGACTGATTATTTGTGTACAGGTTGAAGTGTTGTACATATAAATAATGACTGATTATTACAAAGTAAAGTCTTAAATAAATATTTTATACAAATTTGACGAATGCAATCGGATCGAGTCCGGATGAGCGTGCAGCCCATTAAGGAACTCCAATGGGTCTCCTTATTCGAACCCAAGAGAACAACCCGGCATTGAGTATTTCATTCTTCGTTCCTTTCAACCTTAACTGGTTTGCTTTAACCCCTACTTCTGTGCAGCTCGAAGCTCAGTCGCCCAATCTCTCTTCCTTCCAGCGCCTACTTCTCTCGCCCAAGGTCCGAAGTCCCGCCATCCCACTTTCTCTATCGGGTGAGTTCTCTGCGTGGAACATCCCGGTCTCGCCAAATGTCCTACTTCTCTGCTGTTTTGAAATCGGAACTAAATTACACCAAGCGCCACACCGCCGCCTTTCTCTTCTTCCCACGCAACTTCTGTCTTTCTCCTCTCTACTCTCAGCAGTAAGCTCACCTCCTCTCTCAACTCTCTACTCTCAGCAGTAAGCTCACCTCCTCTCTCAACTCTCTCTTGCATTTCAGCTGTTTGTCAAAATGCTCTGAGAAGTATTGTCGCTCCAAGCACCACCCGTCATACTTGTTGCCAAAAGAAGCGCTCTACCTCTTCTTTCAAATTATAGAAGACACTCAATACAGACTAGGCTCTCTCTAACTGTGGTAAGTGCTCTTCGTTCCTGTACCAATTTCTTTAGGTGCTTCGCATTTAAGCCTGGAATTTAGTACTTTGGTAGATCATGGTGACTGTTCATGTAAGTTGCTTGGAAAAATGTCCAGAGATGTTACAGTCTGGAATTCAATTTGTCAAGTCTTTTCATGAAAAGTGTCTTTTGCTTCTTTTTGTCAAATAAATGATTGGTAACACGGAATAAAACCAATTTACTACAGTTAGGATGGTAATTATGCATCATTCTCTAATATTTTATTTAAAAGTTGGGTTAGAGCAAAATTGCAAATACGAATTAAATTTAGTCATGTTTAAGATATTCATTGCTGGATTAAGCATAATGATTACTATTATTCTATGAGCAGGTTACAGTTAAAGTTCAACCTAGGACTACCAACTCAGGTTTTTTAGCTATTGAACCCATCAAGTTAGGCAATACTGTATGGGTGCTCATTGTAGAGGTTTGAGTTTCTTACTATGGTAATAGGATTATATTTTAGATCCTAAACATAGAACCAATGTGTAAAGTGAACAAAAAGCTAACAAAAACAGTTCCAATTAACTACCAAACTCCAGTCCTTAAAGTTTAAGTTGGTTTGATACAGATTACTAAATGCTCTGTAGCGACTGCTATAGGAGTACTGAACTTTAAACATTAATGAAGTAATAGGAGTTCTCTATTTAGCTTTTTGCTGTATTTAGCATGATTTATTATTTTTTAAGGTTTTGCAGTTTCTGGTTACTTATTGATTCCTTGGATCACTCTTGACAATATCCCTGGCTGGCAAATGACCAAATAGCCCTTCTGGAACAGCTTAATTTGATTATACAACTGCCCTTTGCTATACCTACCTAAGCACAAAATAAAAAAAGATGAAAAAATGTATAGCACAAAAAAGACATCTGGCAGTACCAACTGTAGCCTAATAGCATGGTAGCTGATCTAATTGAAATTGTGCTTGCAAGATTCTGTAACTAATTGTGTTGGACTATTACATGTGCATTGCCATTAAACACGTCATGTACTGTATGGATTGCTAGCTCCCAAATACTGAAGCCTAACTAGTACAGTACTTAGTGTGATATTTACTAGTTTATGAGGTAATTAAGAGTTTTGATAGTTCTTAGGATTAGTGCATGTTACCTCACAGCATCTAAACTTGGTTTGAAGGTTACAAGCATAATGGTGACATAATATTATAATGAATCATGAATAGGCAATTCATTATTTGATCAAGTATTTACTTAAGCATATTATCTTTATGAGCAGGCTACAGTACGAGTTACAATCAAGGACTCCAATATCAGTTTATTTTGCAATTGAGCTGATCAAGTTTGGTACTGGCATCTGCTGGTTATCACTGTGCATGCACACTATCTACTGCCCCAGTTTCAATTTGTAAGGTTAAGTTTAATTTTAGATTTCTGTGGTTTAGTTATCTCCAGTAGGAGTAATTAGTTTATTGGGAAATGAAGAGGTTGGTATTAGCTTGTTTATTTGTAAGGTATTTGTCCAATCATATACCAAATCTGGATGTCTCACCTTTTTAGTACAGTATAGGAATTATATCTAAGATCCTCAACATAGCAACCACTTGTAAATTGGACAAAAGGCAAACACAAAAAGTCCCCAAGTAACTACTAAAATCTGGTTCATAAAATCGAAGTTTGTCTGATGCAGACCACTACTAGCTGAATAATTACTGGTATAAGAGTATCGAGTTCGAACATTAATTAAGTAAATAGGGAGTCCTCTATTTAGCCTTGTGCTACATTTATTATGATACTATGATTTATTATTTATCAAGTTTTGAGTCTCATGTTACTTCTTGATTTCTTAGTTGACCTACTCACTGACCAAATCCCTAACCAGAAAAATGACCAAAAAGCCCTTTGGGGAGAGCCCAAGTTGACCTTCACTGTCCACAATAAAGCACATCTTAGTCCAAATAAGAAATATAACGAATGAGTATAGCATTGTATAACACAAAAAAGGCATCTGGTAGTACCCAGCAGTACATAGAGTAGCAGCATGGTAGCTGATCTAAATTGAAATTGTACCAACCTGGAAAGCTTCATCTATTTGTGTTTGACTATCTGCATTGTGCATCACTATTAAGCAAAAGTGGACATCACGTTATGGACTGATGCCTAACTAGTACTGTTCTGTTACCTATAGCCTTTTTCATATTATGCAAAATTTATTAACCATTCTTTCATTTATGATTTGTAGGGAATGTATTGATGAACTTTTAGGACACTATTATAGTTGAACAAGGGGGGTCACCGCATTTTGTGGAGTTGTAACCAATTCCAACCCATGGCCATGGGGACCCGCCAGCTGGAATTACTTGTAAAAGAACGCTGTCGGTCGGGCACCCTTACTATTAAAGATGCTCTTCAATTTTTTGATCGCTTGCTGGCTGCTAAGAGCCCGGCACCGTCCATCTATTCCTTTACCCAACTCTTTACAGCCTTAACTCGTATGAAGAACTCGAACAACCATTATGCAACTGTCTTTTCACTGTTTAACCGCTGGACCCAAGAAACTTCGTTTAGAGTTTCAACCAGCATTGTTCGACCTATAGAACTCAACCCAAATATCCATTCACAATTGATCCATAATTCAAGATACAGTCGACACTTTTCTACTTGCCGGATTGTTCATTCCAATGCCTCTACTGTCAGTACTGGTGGAGACATGTCTACAGAGAAAAAAACAATAGCAACCCGAATCCGAATGACCGGTACCCGCTTGTCTCAAGCTCAAAAGGATCTCTGTGATTATTTCCACAGCACTAGAGACTATTCACTCCCTGATGCTGAGCACCTCAGTAACAACACTCCAGTGTTTCTCGGAAAGCTAGTTTCAAAATTAGAGGAGGACAGAAGCTTTGATCAATCTATTGGTAGATTACTTTGCTTTCATCCAATTAATGAATTTGAACCCTTTTTAGAAAGCATCGGTTTGTCCCCTACTAAATACAAGCACCTGTTACCAAAAAACATAATATATTTATCTGACGATCCTCTCTTGCTAGAGAATTACCATGTTTTGTGGAGTTATGGGGTACCAAGAATTAAAATTGGTAGAATCTACCTGGAATCAGCAGAGGTGTTTAGATACAATGGGGAGGTGTTATTATCTAAACTCAAAAATTATGAAAATTTCGGCATCAGTAGAGCAGCAATTGTAAAATTGGTCACTTGTTGCCCGAATCTTCTGGCGGGGGAAGCAAATTTGAATATTCTTCGGGTATATGAGAAATTAAGTAGCCTTGGAGTTCAGTTTGATTTGGTAATCCAGTGTTTATCTGACAGGAGCAAATACAATTGGAGCCGAGTTTCTGAAATGTTAACCTTTCTAGACAGAATGGGTTTTGACAAACAGGCATTAGCAACTCTAATCAAGGAGACACCAGTATTTGTTTTCCACGAATCAGGAAAAAACATATACTTGCTTGTGGCCATATTAATTAAGGTTGGTCTTAAAACTGATGAGATCTTGAATTTATTTGTGAAGAACCCCCATATACTAATTGGAAACTTTGTGAAATTTTTGGGTCATTCTGTAAATTTCCTCACTGAAATTGGGATGGAACTTGGTGACATAGCTAGTATTATTTCTACCCACCCCCAAATATTGGGCTCTTCTCCATGCATGAGTTTGGATTATGTTTTATGCCACCTGAGCTTGCCCCCAAAAATCTTAAGTGACGTGATAAAGGCAGACCCGACAAAGTTTACCAGCTTGGCTTGTACAAGGAGCGTTGATGAACCTGTGCATATATATGAACAACTTTTTCTAAAGGAGAAAACTGAGTTTTTGCTAAAACTAGGTTTCGTCGAGTGCTCAGATGAGATGGCAAAAGTGGTTTCCAAGTTTAAAGGCAGAGGTGACAAGTTACAAGAGAGATTTAACTGTCTGGTCAATTCTGGCTTAGATTACCATGATGTGGTTAAGATGATAAAAATGGCACCTGGAGTGTTGAACCAATCGACTGATCTCTTAATTAAAAAGATAGATTATCTTACGAACAAATTAGATTATCCACTTGAGTCGCTTGTTGACTTCCCCGCCTTTTTGTGCTATAGCATGGATAGAGCGAGACTTAGGTTTCAGATGGTGAGTTGGGTCACAGACAAGAAAGGATTAGTGAAAAATTCACGGCGGGGAACGAAAAGGTCTGGAGGGAAGTTTTCTTTGAGCTACGTACTTGCAATGCCAGAGAAAAAGTTCCTTAAACATTTTGTGGATGTGAAACCAAAGGGGATGAAACATTATGAAATGTTGAAGAAATCAATTTTGGGTTCTAAAGGGATTGTAAACTAGGATCTTCTTTAAGTGCTTAATTGGGTTGAAGATGGCTTTTTTTTTTAAATTTAGATAATTATTGTATGTACTTTGGGCATTTCACTACTCAATGATGATTGCCATCTTAACAGTCATTAACCATACAACAGTAATGACTTGTAGTAATGTTGACCGTAAAAATTAGCTGTTATTGTACTATAAAAATTTATAAATGTCCCAGTTCAATGATGAAAGTTACATGGACAATTTGTATATCTTCTTTAAAATTCAAAAGACATGTAATCCTCTTTTTGTATGATTGTTTGTTTCTTTATTTAGGAAAAATATCATCAATCTAAGTTGCTCAGAAAGACAAATTATGTGGAGATATAATCTTTCTGGTACCATTTCAATATCTTTGATTGCTGGTGGATATTTTTTGTGCCAACTTTACAGGTTATTCAATTTATCATTCACACAAACTTTTTTAGCATTGGAATGCTACTCTTTCGGTGGCCACCGTGATTTTTATTAATATCCAAAGTTAATTACAAAATAATAAAAATGCTCAGAGGCGCTAGGTTTTATTAAAAATGTCCATAATGGCCGGTCTTTAATTAAATAGGAAACCGGCTATTAAATGGCCGGTCCTATTTTTTTTTTAAGAGGCAAATAGCTAAAATGTTGAAATATAACACTAAAAAATTGAATTGTTTTTTTTTAATATTTGTTTAGATTACTTTTTTATATATATAATTAGCATATTTATACTAAAATACGCTAAATTACTTGAAATTATGTTAATTTACGCTAAATTACGCTAAATTACAATAATTATGCTAAAATACGGTAAATTACGATAAATTACATGTGAATAGAGATGATATATTCACTGAGAAGGCGAAAAACAACGACGAAACTTCCAACGGCAATAAAACGGTGCTCGAGTGTTCGATTTCAACAAATGATCACTTTTCGGAAAGCTTGCGAAAATACACATGCATCAGTGCCTGCGATGCTAGATTTCGAAATTCAGAATTGCCAAAAACAAAGGGAAGAGCCTCAAAACTTGAGTTGAAGTTTCCGATTAAGATTTTCATTTCTATTCTTCAATTTACGTAGCTCAATAAATTAGTTATATAATGAACTTGTAGAATACCAATTTTTATTATTTTTGGATTTTTTTTACTACTTTTTTATGATTTATGAAAGATGACACAAAATCGGCCCTATTCATGCATAATTTACCATATTTTAGCATAATTTTACATAATTATTGTAATTTAGCGTAATTTAGTGTAATTCAGCGTAAATTAACATAATTTCAAGTAATTTAGCGTATTTTAGTATAAATATGCTAATTATATATTAAAAAAGTAATCTAACAAATATTTAAAAAAACAATTCAATTTTTTAGTGTTATATTTCAACATTTTAGCTATTTGTCTCTTAAAAAAAAAAAGGACCGGCCATTAAATGGCCGGTTTGGGCATTTTTAATAAAACCTAGCGCTCTGGGCATTTTTATTATTTTGTAATTAACTTTGGATATTAATAAAAATCTCGGCAAAATTTGCTTGACATATTTGAGTTTTTCATCACTTTGCAATCTAATTCATTATATCACTTTTAATTTAGAAAACATAAGTAGTTCAAATTATTTATTTAACTCATATAATTGTGCAATTATAATTTAACTCATATAATTCAAGTTCTTTAATTTTTGGTGTGCTATATATACACATATATATTTGGTTTGTGACGTGATTATAATTGAACTCGAAAAATTTGCTTCTTGTTTATATTTAAGGACAAAATGTATTGAAATGATTTGAATTTTAGACGAAATCAAATTAAATGCACTTAATAAATCTTAATAAATCAAACTATAATTTGGATTGAAAGACATCAGTAATCCAAACGGTTTAAGTCATATGATAACTTTGATATTATCATCAGTAATCTTGAATTATTTTTGTTATGCTAACAGTTAAAATTATCTCTTTCATTTTAAGGAAAAAAATTGACTTTATTATGCAAACGGGTTAACATATATGATAACTTCGATATTATCATGAATAATCTTGAATTATTATTTTTATGCTAACGGTTAAAATTTATCTGCTTTTAAGAATTAAATAGTTAGCTCAAATAAAAAGTTAGTCATTCAATTCACAAAATAACGATATTGCAATATGAATTATTTAAAGTCACCAAAGTCATATATAAGGAGTTTGTATATTCAAATCAGTATTCTAAATAGCGCGTTATAGCATTTTCAGACCTTAAACTCTAAGTTATGGCATAAAAGTGTGTTATTTCAGCTACGACCGCTATAGCGGTAATAACAGTCCGCTATAACGCAAATAGCGCACGCTATTCTACATAAGCTTTTATTTCAAGGTCCAAACTGAAAATTTCTTTTAAGGACTAATTTTTTTCAAGACTCAGATTGTTTTTGTTTTTAAATAGAAATATATAGATAGTTTATAACATGATGCTTAGGTTATTTTAAATAGAAAAAAATATAATTAGTTTATGTCATAATGTTTAGGTTATTTAGAATAAAAAACAATATATAATTTACAATATTACTAGAGATATTTTGAATAGAAATTTGAACTTTGTACTTGTTCAATATAAATATTATAATTCCTTAATCAATTTGGTGTTACTTATTGCTCTATGAGATTTTAGATAATATTAATAATTAATATAATTATAAAATATAATATTTGAAAAAAAAAATACTATATAGGATAGCTTTTGCTATAACTACGCTATCTGTGATAATTTTGAATAGGACTTGGTTGTTTCCAATAGTAGTGTCCATTTTTTTTTTTTAATTTATAGTGTGGTTGTGTTGCTGTACAGATGTCCCCTGAAATAATTTATGTTTGGTATACAAACTTTGGTTGTTCAACTAAAAATTTAGATTAAATCAATAATTTGTTTGATGAAAATTTATTAATTAAACTAGTTATCCCAACTGTTAGGAGCTAGGGTCAATCCACACCCTCCTTCCACTAAAAAAAGATAAAAAGAATTCTTCCGCTAAAGAATATTTTAATAAGGACATCAAAAGTGCACAAAACATAATTATTGTTCAATTTTTCTCATTTTTGTTCATTTTTAAATAAGAAGTTTTCTCTTTTTCTTTTTTTGTTCTCTGTCCAAAATTAGGGGTGAATACAGATCAGATAGTGGTAAAACAATATCCCTATTTTTTATTTATTTTTTCGATACGGTACGGATTGAATATTAAATGAATACGATAAATATGTCTTTTTCAATACTATTATTTATTAAAACAATATAAATATTGTTAAAAATTATTAAAGTTCATAATATTAATCTAATTATAATGGCATATATCTACTATTTGCATGTAGATAATTAAAGTTTAAAATTATATATGTATCAGAATCAGCACGGATTCATATTAGAATATCAGATATCCATATTTAGTTTTCGAATACAAATCATACACTGATTGCATATTATCCGCTATGTTTTCACCCCTACTAAGTAATCGCATATTATCCGCTCCATTTTCACCCTTACTAAAAAAATGAACTGCAAACTTCTTCCTTTTGTTCAAATTAAAATCTCAAACCACTTTTACATAAAAGACCTTCCTATTAGCAGATTTTCTGGATAAGCTTTTACCTTTTTGCCCTTTAGTTTACCATTTCGCTTAGTCAACTAACGACTGTAATTAATCTTTTTTGTCCATTCAAGACACATATTTTCAACTTGCAAACTTCCTATATAAATAATACTATCTTAACTAAGAGCAGGGTTAAAATGCACTATTGGTTTTGTGCTCCAATCATGCTCCACATTCTTATTTTCATTTTCAAAGTCCGAACAGTCAATCGAACTGTTCATCATGATCTTTGTATTAAAATGTGCTTGCAGATCAAATTTTTTTTGGAATTTTTTTACTAATTTTTTAGATAGGTACAAAATCACTGTTTTAAGAAGATTCTGGACCATCTAAAACAGTGATTTTGTACCTATATAAAAAAATAGTAAAAAAATTTCAAAAAATATTAAATTTTGTCTCCAAGCACATTTTAATATGAAGATCATATTAAGCAGTTCGGATCGATTGTTCAAACTTTGAAAATGGAGAAAAAAAACATGGAGCATGATTGGAGCACAAAACCAATGGTGCATTTTAATCCTACTCCTTAACTAATTATGCTAGACATAATTCTTGTTCAGACAATTTTATTGTTGTTTTTTTTTTTCATTTTGTAATTATCGTTTCGTAAGCAAATCGAGTTGTTGGAATGATTCATGCCACAAAAAAATAATAGTTGCCAAATTATGATTTTTTATTAGTCTCATGAATTATTTTTAATTTTAGTTAACATCATATGTGACCATTTGAAAATGACGCTCTTAATTAATTACAAAGTAAGAAAGCATAATCAAAGTCAGACATACATTTATATGTCACTATTTTGATTGAGTCAATGTTTTAATTTTTATTCCCTTTAAATTTAAATATTTTATTTTTGGCAATTTGAAGCCCGTTGGTCAATTTTAAATAATAATAATAATAACAATAATAATAATAGCTTCCTATTTTATTTTTTTTGGAAAAATCTTCATAGAAGCTGTGAAGTCGTGAGCGAGGTTCGAATTCCTAATCTTTGAATAACTTTAGTCTTAGAACCTTTTTTCCTAACTAACTGTATTACCGCCCCATTTCATAATAATAATAAAAAATATCTGATTGAGGTCAGCTCATATCCATTGAGAATAAAAAATTTAGTGATATCAGGAAAGTTTTGTTGAATTTGCCAAGAAATTTCTTAAGAATTTCTAAATTGATCCCCATAATTTGTAAATATAATAATTGAGCAGGTAGTGCAATTTTCTCCTCCCTGTATTATTTCCAAACTTTTCACTCCATTTTGGAATTCAGATAATTATGTTAGTAAAATTTGATTTCAGAACTCTACTGGTAAATTAATAGATCACAATTTACAAAGTGTATTTGCTCTGTGAGGAGGGTTCAAATGCTCTATGTATTTTATGTCTTATCATGTTTCATATCATTTATCTTCGTTTTTAAAATTTAAATAGTCGATCAGAACCACTTAACATGATCTCCTTATTAAAATATGCTTGGAGACAAAATTTTATATTTTTTGAAAAATGTTTACTATTTTTTTAAATAGATACAAAATCATTGTTTTTGGATGGTCCAAAAACAGGGATATTGCATCTATCTAAAAAAATTGTAAAAAATTGAAAATTTTCCAAAAAAAAAAAAAAATTGGTCCCCAAACACATTTTAATATGGAAATCATGTTGAACAGTTTGGATTGACTGTTTGAATTTTCAAATCAAATATAAATAATGTAAAATACAATGATGCACGAAAGACATGAGGCATTTTAACCATCCTCTTCCTCCATAAACTCTGATCCAAAAATTTAGGGAAAATTAAAGGATCTTCAAGTGCTTTACTTTTCCGTTTCCAAGTCTCTAAGTTACTAATAAAAATTCAAAATAGATTTTATATGGCAATTGACATCATTATCAACATTTCAGTTTGGACTTAATTAAATTTAATGATACCTATTTCTGTACAAGTGAATACATTCATACAACAATTATAACAGAAGTTACTGCAAAAACATTTACAAGCTGTATAATTAAAAAAAGTTCTTAATTAGATGCATATTCATATTTCCATGATAACTAATGATATTTTTTTTTATTAATAAGATCAGTAGTGTACTAGTGTATTGTAACATAATGTAAAATTTTATTTATACTTAGGAATTACAGGTGTGTCCCAAAATCATATAATTATGACCATTCAACACTATTATGTAATATTTTCTTTTTATTTGACAAAGTATAACATGTACATACAAATATATGTAAAATATGATCCTCATAAAATGTATGGAATATATTGAATAGTTTAAATCACACATTTAAATCATAGAGAGTAAAATATAGATACATATATATAGCAGTAGCTAGCCTGGCTCCATCTATATATTATTATATTATCTATATAAAATCAATCACATGTTACTTTACTATTATATTTTAATTATGCAAAATAGTATGTGAAAGCCAGCTTTAAGTTAAAAAAAAAAAAGGACTAATTATATGTTTAATAAATTTTTCAATAATACAAAATTTTGCAACTAGAACATAATAGTAGGTGACCTGTAAGATTGTGGAAAGCCTCAATTAAAGGATCTCTCATAGAGAGTAGAGACCAATAATCACTGATTACATGTGTAATTAAATCTAATTAATGGAAGTTTAGAAAGGTTGATCTTGTCACGTTTCTAAAGGTCGGCTTGGTAGTTGGCGAACTGGAAAACTCTAACAGAGCTGTTTTATCCTACTGCAGCGCACGAACTATACAATTAAAACAACGATGCATATGGTTCGTGCGCTGCACAAAGCCTTAGATGCTCTGTCAAAATTAAATAGCAAAACGAACTTGTAGTTAGAGAAGGGGAATTTTACAAAATAACCTACTTCCAAAAAAATTAGGACAAAATACCCTCTCTTCAAATTTTTTGACAAAATACTCATGTGGGCCCATATTCTCTTTCCCTTCCTCTCCCTCTCTATTTCTAGATTACCCACCCTCCATTTATGATAGTCATTAAGCACAGTCATTTACTTTTTATTTCTTTAATGCTATCCTCACGTTATTTGCTGTTAGGTTTTCCATTTATTTTTTTACGCTATTATTTCTTTGAAAATTCTATTAATTTTGACTCTATTTGACTATATTTAAAATACCAATTTAATAACTTCTAACATGCTAAATAAAACAGATCATATACCAGCTGCTGGTTCTTATTTTATATACTGGAGTAACATAAACAACATAATTAACATATACCTTTGTAATGAGATTGGTCTGGCTACTTTTTTCTAAAACAAACAAACATGCCGTAGAAAATAATAATTAGTCACATAAACCCAAATTTCAAAGCCGTGTATAATTTAGGACCTTCTTAATCCAAAGAAAGAACCGAAAAATAAATTAGAAAGGATAAGTGCGAAAGGTCGTTGTGTAACTATGATTTAGATAAAAAAAATCAGAATGTACTCAATTGATCTATATTTCATTTTCTGGCACTTGGTATCAGCAAAGTGACATGCGGAGGAGAGGAATCGAACAAGAGGGGCGGATAGTGTAGAGACGCGAAGTCGAACAGGCGGAGAGCGACCTGTGCAGTAGAGCTAGGAGGCAGAGAAGATGCTTAAATGTATAAACTCATTAAAAAAAAAGAAAGGGATCAAAATCTTGGAGGAGGCGAAGAGATCAGAAAAAGAACTTGGAGAAAATTGAGGGGAGGCAATAATTTTACTTTGGGTGGGTCCCAGAGGGGCATTTTGACAAAAAAATTAAAGAGAAGGTATTTTGTCCGAACCTTTTTGAAAGAGGGTCATTTTATAAAATTTCCCGTTAGAGAATTGACCTTTGGCAGTTTAATGATCACATTTTTCCTGTTCGGATCAACGGCTCTTGAACATCCCATCAGGCAGGTGTAAATTATTTCCAAGTCAAATGAATTTTCAAATTCGTCCTTTCTCTAATTACATTATATGTTAAGAAGTTTGGTTTTCCAAATTCATAATTTGTACTGTATACACGAGTACAGTTAACGCGCTTCCTCTATTATATCAACAATATGCTTTCAGCTTTTAAAATCTATCGAATCAGTTTCAAATGACAAATTTAAACCGTTCAAACTAATCTCTTTAACGAAAATAAATTGATTATCAACATTAATTATTTTCAAAATTAATTGTATGGTTGAAAATATTTAAATTTTGGTACATCTAATTTTTATTACATGATTATCTATCCAAATTTTATGTTTTTTTTTATGATGCATTCTATTTGATATAATTTGATAATAGGATTCAATTTAAAAGGTATTGTTTTTTTTATGAATACATATTTTAATTGGGGATCGCAAACTGATAAAAAGATTGTCCGAGTAGTAGTAATAATAAAAAATTAATAATAAAGTTTGTTTGCAACTAACAAATACTTATTCTTGCCGCGTGTTGCCTAATTAATTTGTGGATTAAATATTTATTCAGCATCTTGAACAACCAATAGTATATACTCTAATTTTCCTCTCAATATATGTACGTATAATAAATATTACGTCCTTCCAATATCTCGTGTTTTTCATACCTCATGTTTTATATTTATGTTTTCAAAGTCTAAACTGTTGATTCAAACTGCTCAACATGATATTTATACTAAAATATGCTTGGAGTTCAAATTTTATAATTTTAGAAAAATTTTGACTATTTTTTACAAGGATCTAAATAGCGTTTATAGCGTCGTAGCGGGAAGGCTAAAAAAAAAGCTATAGCGAATAGCGTCGCTATAGCGGAAGCTATTCCAAATAGCGTTTTTTTTTTTACATTTCGTATATTCAATATTTGTACTAAATATCAACATTATCTAAGGTTTCATAGAACAATAAATAACTCCAAAGTAATTAAGAAATTATAATATTCATATTGAACCCGTACAAAGTCCAAATTGCGGTTCAAAATATCCATAGTAATATCATAAACTATCGATTTTTTCTATTAAAAATATCTTAAGTATCATGATTCATGACATAATCTATTTTTTTTTCTATTCAAATTTTAATTCCGGTTTGGACTTTTTTTCTATTCAAATTTCAATTTCTATTCCCAATTTCAAATTGATTTATTTGTAGCAAGTAGCAACAAATTCAATTTCGGTTTGAGATTTTTTTTATCTTAATTTAAAACCCATATAAATTGCTTAAAAATAAAAAAAACTCATATTGTATAGCGCAAATAGCGCTGTAGCGGCCGCTATAGCGTTGTAGCGGCCGCTATAGCGGCCGTAGCGCAAATAGCGCATTTTGATGTCGTAGCGTAGCGTTTGGGGTCCAAAAACGCTATAGCGGCGCTATAGCGCGCTATTTAGAACACTGATTTTTTAAGATAGGTACAAAATCACTATTTTTTAAAGGTAAAAAAAACAGTGATTTTGTATCTATCTTGAAAAATAAAAAAAATAAAAAATTAATAAATTTCATCCTAAGTATATTTTATTATGAATATCATGTTGAGCGGTTCGGATCGACAGTTTGGACTTTAAAAATGAAAATATAAAATATGAAGCATACACTACTACAGAAAAGGAGATACACACGGATATAAATGGAGGAGCTACATGGATTTTCTGCCGTGTGGAAGGTGGGGGTGTATGAATCGGTAAATAATTACACACGGATATTTACCCGTGTGTGATTGTAACGATTTCTACACGGATTACCTTATAAAGAGCCGTGTACGAATACCTGCCTATGTCGCTCTCCATATAACCGAGCTACACGGATATTACCTAAATATTCGTGTACGATTCCTATTTCTACACGGACTTTTAATCTCATATCCGTGTACGATTAATCTTTATACACAGATTTTTTACTAAATATCCGTGTAGCTCTCATCTTTCTACACGGACTTTAAACTAAATATCCGTGTAGCTCTCTTAACAATTCTACACGAATATTTATCTAATAATCCGTGCACGAATATATTTATACACGGATTATTGGATAAATGTCTGTGCATGAAACAATCCTACACGGACATTTATCCAATAATCCGCGTAGAAATGTATTCGTGCACGGATTATTTTATAAATTACTATTCTTACACGGAATTTTGTTAAATATCCGTGTAGGATTGTCTTATAAATTTTTTTTTTAGTTTTTTTTTTTGGCTAGCCTCCTGTTTTGCTAGCCAGCATTTAAATTTTTCATATAACAATTTAAAATTTATGCACACGAAATTATACAAAATTATACAAATCCATATTTAGCATGACAAAATTATACAAATCCATATTTATCATTACAAAATTCTAACCGAAACCATAAAAGCATAAAATTCTAATATCAACATATATAACAAAAAAACATAAAAGCATGAAAGCATCAACATATATAACAAAAGAAAGCATAAAAGCATCAACATATATATACATTGTTTTTTGTACATATACAACCCCATGTGATCCACATATAACATATACTCCTCAAGATCCAATACAATGTTTGAAGATCAAGTTATGTCCTTACCACTTAGTAACTATGTGATCAAGATTTGGCCCAATTTCCGCTAAGTTGGGCTCATGTTGCCAAAACGTTGGGCTATGATCTAGTTTGGACCAAAATTTCATACAAACTAGTTGATTAGATCCAACATATGAAAAATGAGAGTACCCATGTGATCCATGACATGATCCCTCTTTGTTAAAGGTCTCCAACATATTGCATCTCCAATAAAAAATACAAATTTCAAATTTTCTATTGGAGAATAAAAATATTGCATCTCCAACATATATGTGCATGCATGCATAATAGAGAATAAAAATTCTCCTTTAAATTCAAATTTTTTTTCAAATTTCAAATTTTTTTCAAATTTCAATTTTTTTCAAATTTCAATTTTTTTCAAATTTCAATTTTTTTCAAATTTCAATTTTTTTCAAATTTCAATTTTTTTCAAATTTCAATTTTTTTCAAATTTCAAATTTTTTTCAAACGTGGCCGCCCCCACGCTTGGGCTCCCCACTCAGCCGACTTCCCCCTGCTTTTGCGTGGCTGCCCCCACGCTTCGTCTCCCGCTCAGCCGAACTTTCCGCCGTTTTTGCATTATCTTAAGAAATCAAGCATGCATGAATTACACATGACCTAAATAAGCAATAATAAGTAACAGAAAATTAGAGGAAGAAAAGGAAAATATATATATATATATATATATATACTAACCTTAGAAAGATAGAGATGAGAAAATAAAAACTTCAAAAAACTCTGATCCCAGCTACTAGCCTTTGTAGAAATCAGATCAACACATTCAATACAGAGAGAGCGAGAGAGAGACAATATAAATTACTTTATCAAAACGGCGCTGGAAGGAGAAGGTCTTTTATACCAAAAATAAAATACTAATTAATTTTACTGGATCCAAAACCCTAGAAAGACTTTTCTACACGGATTTATACTTAAGAATCCGTGTAGCTCTCTAACTATTCATACACGGTTATTTAAAAAACAATCCGTGTAGCATTACCCTTTCTACACGGATATTTGATCAAAAAACCGTGTAGCTCTCTACCATTCATACACGGATATATATTATAAATAGCTGTGTACAATTCTTATCTTTCTATACGGATTTATTATCAAAAATCCGTGTAGCTATTCGTACACGGATTTTTGTTGAATATCCGTGTAGCTCTCTAATAAATTCTACACGGTCATTTTTTCCAAGCAATTATACACGGATTCTTTAATAAATATTCGTGCAGGCTTCCCACAGATTTTTCGGGTTTTCAAAAAACCAATTTAGTACAAGGTTTTTATATAAAATTGGCAAAACCGTGTACGATGTGCAGTGTACGATTACATTTTCTGTAGTAGTGATAATAAGGTATGAAAGACATGAGGTATTGTTACCCTCCTCATATTACCTAACCCCAACTGAATAATTATTAAATGATCAAAACTTGTCTCCAGTGTGCTACAATTGGAAGCAATTCAATAGTTTATTAAGTAATTGGTAGATCAGAAATTTCTCATTCTTTTCTAGTTTATTAAGTGGAAATCACGTTGTACGAAATTCGCAGAAATTATTTTCTAGTTTATTAAGATAATAAATTAATTACTTAATTTAATCCGTACCACACGAATGCTTAATTGCCTCCTTAATTTAGATCTTTTATATATATATCTCCTTCCTTCTTCCTCCTCTCACCTGGGCTCAAACCTAGCTAGGAACTAACCATATCTCTCTCTCTCTCAATCCATGGCGCTCGATCATATATTACACAACTTCTCTTCAATGTTAGTCACTTGTCGACAACACGTGTCTCGTGTGGCACGGTGCCTCTCAGAGAAGGTCTCATGTCGTTTGTCAAAGAGAAACAAGCGACTTGGACGTCGTAAAGTGATCAGAAAGGTGTCAACAAAAGAAGGTCAAGAGAAAGCAGTGTGGCGTAATACAATCTTGATGGGCGAAAAATGCCGACCGTTGAATTTCTCCGGTGCAATTCACTACGATAGCGACGGAAGGGTGACTCCGACGCCACGGTCCCAGATGCGTAGCCCTTTACCTCATCTTACTTGCACTGAAAAAGTTGAATGAATTCGGCTTAATATATATATATATGAAGTAATATTTTGCTTTCTGTTTGCACTTTTTTTTCTCTTTTATTTTGTTAGATGGATCACAGCATGCTGGTATCTGTATGGTTGCTGGCTTGTATAATGTAATCTTTTAGGCACGTTTATATATATAAAAAAAAAGTGAAGCTTTTTTTTTTGAGATATAATTTCTTTATTTGGTGTTGGTTTGTTAATTGTAATTAATTGTAAATTATGTAATTTACAATTAATTGAATGGAAAATCCCAATATATATATAGGTCTTGGCAAGAACATCCCAATTAACCATTATCTTCAAATTAATGGTCATCATCAGAAACTGCACTATATATTTAGCATTTATTTTTATTTTATTTTTAGATATAAAGACAACTCTCTATTATTAGCCACATGATAAATATAATCAATTTGAATATAAGTTTAAATAATAAAGTATTATGAAAACTGGCCGGCCTCTTAGAAAAATAGAACTAATGCCAGGCCCACAATGTAATTTAAAAAGAGATTTGCTGCAAAGAAAAATTGATTTTGAGCACCAATATATATAATCAGTTAAATTTTTTATAATGAAACTTATCAGTAATATGAGCTAACAATATTTTCTACTTACGTTGTTTTGAATCTCATCGGATATTATAGTAGATGTATAATTATAATGAGCGAGGTTATGGTAATTAATATGCATATAAAAATATACTTGCAGACAAATTTAAATTGTTTAAAATGATCTTCATATGAAAATGTACTTGCTGATCAAAATTTGCATGTTTTAGAATTCTTTATATTATGTTTTTAGGTAGAACATTCTGATCCATTCAAAAACAGTGATTTACCTATCTAAAAATTTAGTAAAAAATTATAAAAAATATAAAATTTGCTCTCATATTATATATCATTCATATGAAGATCATATTTAACATTTTGGATAGTTATTTGAATTTTGAAAACAGTAATATGAACCATAACACGAGTCAATCTGTAATATATATATATATAGTGCTTGGCTTAGCTAAGCCATGGTGTAAAACGACTTGGTGCTCCATGCCTCATTATTTTCATTTTGAAAATCCAAACGACCGATCCGAACCGCTCAAGTTGTTCTCCATATTGATATGTGCTTGGAGACCAAATTTTACATTTTTTGGAATTTTTTTACTATTTATTAAGCCACTTTGAAAATCACTGATCCGGCGGTCCAGAAATTTTTACTGTTTTTTACTGTTCATAAGGATTTTCAGATTTTCAAAGTGGCTTAATAAATAGTAAAAAAATTCCAAAAAATGTAAAATTTGGTCTCCAAGTACATTTCAATATGAAGAACATGTTGGAAGGTTCGAATCGACTATTTGAACTTTGAAAATGAAGATATGGCGTGAAGTACAAAGTCATTTTACTTCATGAAGTAGCTAAGTCCATCTCTCTCTCTATATATATATAGAGATAGGGGTGTTCAAACGGTCGGTTCGGTTCAAACCGAACTAAAATAGTCGAACCAAACTTTTTTTCGGTTTTCAAAAATAGAACCGAACCGAACCGGTTAAGCTTATCAACCGATTAAGAACCGAACCAAACAAACCGAATTAAATTCGGTTTATTCGGTTCAAACCGAAGTAAAGCCAACCAAAAACTTTGTAATTAGCAAATTTTGAACATTTGACACCAATTGAAAGCACACAAACAAGAAATCCAAAAAAAAAAAAATGAACTCCAAAATTGATCGACTTAAGCAACAAATCCAACACCAAATCCGAATCAGATTAAGTACACAAGGGATTTTTTTTCAAATTTCGCCAAGAAAAAAACTTTGCTTTTAGATGTTCACTTTCCAGTTTCCACCCTCCAGCTCCAGCCTGAGCTTCCCCATCGCAACTAAGGAAAAACACGCACCATACCAAATCCACTACAAAACAAGACCTCATTTTGAAGTTTTAACACGTGAATATAAAATTGAACTAGCTAGTTCGGTTTAAAACACAAGAGAAAAGAAAATACCTTGTGGAATCGGCAAAAGACGAATCTGGAGATCAACTTCTCAGTAGGAATTGGAGAAGAGGAGCTATTCCCAGCAGAGAATGACCTTGTGGAAACGAGCGAAATCGCTCAACGGTCTCTGCGCCGCTGGAAGAATTTCTTGCCGAAGAGGGGGGGGGGAATACCAAGAGGCGGCACTAGGTTTGAAGAAGGGAGGAGGTGAAAGAAAAAGAAGAGGGGTGTCGGATGTGTGAAAATGAATCGAATTGGAGAACGGAGTAAGTCCGAACCAAACAAGATAAAGGAATCCGGTCAGTTCGGTTCAACCGATTTTAAAATTTAATAAACCGAACCAAACAAGATAAACCGAACTAAATGAAAAAAATGAACCGAACCGATCCATTTAAACCGAAAAACCGAACCATTTAAACCGAATATTATCGGTTCGGTTTAAAACCAAATAAACCGAACCATTTGAACACCCCTATATAGAGAGAGAGTAGAACTAGGGTGCTCCTAAGCTCACCAAGCCCTTCCGTGAGCGCGACTCGAAAACCTATCGAATTGACTTCAAACGACATTTCCAAACCGTTAGATGTTCAATCTATATTAAAATGTGCTTGGAGATCAAATTTTACATTTTTTGAAATTTACTATTTATTAAGATAGTTTGAAAATCGCTGTTTTCCAATGGTGCAGAATTTTAATAAAAACAGCGATTTTCAAACCATCTTAATAAATAGTAAAAAAATTCAAAAAAATGTAAAATTTGGTCTCCAAGCACATTTTAATATAGATTGAACATCTAACGGTTTGGAAATGTCGTTTGAAATCAATTTGATAGGTTTTAGAGTCGCGCTCACGAAGAGCTTGGTGAGCTTAGGAGCACCCTAGTTCTACTCTATATATATATAGAGAGAGAGAGAGAGAGAGAGATGGGCTATTGTGCTTTGCAAAGTAAAGCGAACGTTTTACTTTGGGCTCGTTTTCGGATTTTTAAAGTCCAAACAGTCGATCCAAACCGTTAGATGTTCAATCTATATTGAAATGTGCTTGGAGACCAAATTTTACATTTTTTTGGAATTTTTTTACTATTTATTAAGCCACTTTGAAAATTGCTGATCCGAATGAACAGTAAAATATGAAGGATTTTGTGCGCATTTTAATGCACTATTTTGCTCATTTTTTTGACCACTTGATATAGTAAATAAATTCGAAAATTAAATTTTTTTATAAGAAAACGAAGCTCGAAATTGGTTTGAATGGTTTGAATTTGTCATTTGAAGCCTATTCGATAGATTTTGAAGACCGGAACCATATTGTTAATATATTAGAGGAAGCGCGTTAACCGTACTCTGTATATATATATATTATCATATCTCGTTGATTTAATTAACTAGCTAGAGGTTCGGTAAACGGTTTCCTGAGAACATTCGTGAAGTCCAAATTTTTTCGGATGAAGATGAGAAGACCTGACGAGGAATATATATAAAAATATATATGTAATAGTGACAAGTGGCAACAGATAAAAGAGAATTGAAACCAAATCTTTTGCTTGACTTCCTATAACAGTTTTTTATGTTACTTAATTACACATGTGCCCCATCTGCATCCCAAACGGATTATTTATGAATAATTTAAAGTAAATAAATGATAACATCTATTAATGTTATTTTGTCAAAAAATATATATTCTGCAATCAGAAAATTTTAATTAATATTGCGTTTGATCTCACTTATAGTTGCTTAACAAAAAAAAAATATTTCAACAGAAACATAGCTAATTAATGGACGTTGCTTGTCAATTTATCACGTTGTTATTTCTTTCAAGCGGCACAACAATTCTTTTTTAATAAATTAAGTAAATTATTATTTCGGATATGACATATTCTCATTTACTTATTTTTGTATAATTTAGAGGATTACTTTTTTTAGGAAAATAATTTAGAGGATTATTAAAAAAAAATACATCTATTATTAGTATTGTCTCCCATGTGATTATTACATGACAAAATTAAATTGTATTTTGTTGCTTTGCAAATAGCCAAATACTATTTTATATTAATTGCATATTACAATTGTAAGTTTATGTGTTAAATTTGATGAAAAATCATAACCAAATAAACAAATGGAATAGTTGAAATATAGAAAATGAAAACTATGGAAGTAGCATAGAAAAAATAAAGAGTGAGGCTATGGTGCTATGCATAGCACGGATGGCTAGTGTACTACGGCTCAATATGGTACTTTTTAAAATCCTAACGGTCGATCCGACCGTTCAATGTGATAACCATATATTAATATGTACTTGCAAACTAAATTTTATATTTTTTCGAATTTTTTTACTATTTTTTCAGATAGGTAGAATTTTGATGGTCCAGAATTTTCAAAAAACACTGATTTTTCTACCTATCTGAAAAAATAGTAAAAAAATTCGAAAAAATATAAAATTTAGTTTGCAAGTACATATTCATATGGATATCACATTGAACGGTCGGATCGACCGTTAGGATTTTAAAAAGTACCATATTGAGCCGTAGTACACTAGCCATTAGTGCTATGCATAGCACCATAGCCTCACTCAAAAATAAATGTAGTGAACATAAGATCCGGAACCCAACAAGCACTGATCCGGCCCAACCCTTGGCCTGTGGCAATATTTTCCGGATATATTGTCATGCTCATAGTAACAAGGTACGCGAATTATTCGCGTTTAATTCGCGAATAATTCGTTTTTGGAGTGTTTCCGAATCGAATGGCGTATTATTCGTTGACTGAACCTTTGATCGTATAAAATGCGAATAAAACGCGAATTTAACGAATAATACGCGTTTTTCTCGGGAAAAAAAATTTGAATTTCATGGCACAGTACTTATTCTGCTGGGATTTGCTTTCTCGCACGCGCAAGATGCAAAAGGCACATTTCCCTGTGCAAAGCCTTTTGTTCAAAAAGTAGTCAACTCACCCCACGTGAAATGAAAAAAGCAACACAGTTCCCCATTTCATTTATTTTTTTAATATATTACCACAGCTGATCTTCTATGGCAAATACAAGCAGTATCTCATATAGTAAATCATCGGTAATGAATTAAATATGCACTGAGATTCTCGTACTGTAATTCCGAATCATTCCCGAATTATACCCGAATTATTCCCGAATCACGAATTTTTGACCCTGCCGAACCGAACCCGAATTATTCATTTGTTACTACGGTCATGCTTGATCAGAAAGCAAATTTAAACCCCCTACATGAAGTTTTACATATTGATCGTCACAGAGAATTATTGTAATGGGCCGATATTTTGTTTTGCATGTTGCTATTTGCTAGAAATTTATGTTGTTTTTTTTTGCACAGAAATATTACTCCTAATATAAACCCGTCATATTGAAAGCTACAGAGAAATGAAGACAGAAAATTTGAGGTATACTGTTCAATTTTGAAGTTCAAATTAGTATTTCGTAAAGCGATAGGAGTAGGTCCGATGGGCATCGGGCCTACATTTAGGTTCAATTAGTTCCAGGACCGTACGATTAGCATCAAGATCTATGTGCATGGAAATTGATATAGACTTGCACGGATTTTGATACAGAGCACACGAATCTTGATGCAGATCGAATGGTCATCACACCCATCGAACCAAGGTAGGCCCGATGGGCATCGGACCTACTATGATTCCTTTCGTAAAGGACTGTCTGGCATTTGTGATAATTTGTGGGGTTTTGAAGGAATCCATATCACCTTAAGTAACAACATACTCTGGACTGTCTGCTTAGAATTTGCACGAATATTAAAGGGACCCGTGCATTTCACCTCATGTTAGATTGATCCGGATATTGATCAGAAATAGTATGTTATTTTTATCCCTACCGTTGATCCTTGTTGAGATTCACATATGAACAAATTTCTTCATTAAAATTCGCACATGGAAAAAATTTAATGGTTGGAATCGGAATAACAGGTGAAATAACAACATATTTATTTCCCCAATTGGAGGCATAAGCTTTGTTCGTCTCAACATGGAGTTTTTCTTTCTTTCTTTCTTTTTTCCTAAAAAATAAAAAAGAAGGCAGGTTGCAAGAAGCTTATTTTAAAAAATATACTTGCAAGCTAATTATCTCCCAAAAAATAAATATAGTTCAAAATTTTAAATCATTGCTTCGACTATTCTTTATAATTCGTTCTAAATATATTTTGTAAGCTGAGCTATTTTCTAGAAATAGAAACAGATATATGGTTAGAAATAATGGCACCTGAGAAAATAAAAGGGAAGGTAAAAGATATCTATTGCAAGTCCAAAACAAAAAATGGCCCAACCTTGATACCAGCATGGGCTGAAATCTAAAAACGGATGGCCCATATTAACCTGGCACGAATCTCAAAACGGACCCCTACAGTTTCTATAGAGGTATTGGATTGAATTTGGTCCGGCTGGACTAAATCTGAACCGTCCGTTGACAATTGTTTTGAGTCAAGTACCTGGGAGGATACGGATTCGTACCTGAGAGGATCCAAATTCTTCCCCTTCCCTAATTCCCTTTTCCCTCTGTGAAATCTAATTGAGCTTTCTCCCCTTCCCCTTCGATTAGAACTCCAACTGGAACCAACAATTGCAATTTTGATTTGAGCTATGTGTTTCTTTCCTCCGATTGACTGGCCCGAGTCAGTCGTAAGATTCCTAAAAGAGACGGATCTGTCAGATACCCAGATCAAAGCTGTTGTTTCCTTCTACCCGCCTTTTCTGGCTTCCAACGTGGAGAATACCCTGAAATCAAAGGTGCGTCAATTTATGAATGGGGGCTCTGAAGAACTACACCTTTGGTTTCAGGGTCTTCTCCACGTTGGAAGCCAGTTCAGATCTGTCATTTTCAAAATGTTCAGTAACTTTGCTTCTCAGGTTCTGCTAATTTCTGACACTTCAATTTTTTTATGCTTGCATCTGTTAGTGTAATTTACTGGAGCTCACTTGTTGTACAAAAATCTGAGAAACAGGTGATGCTTTTGTTAATTAAGCCGACACAGCGACACATATTATCCAAAACACAAGATGCCTTTGCTGAATTGAAGATAATTCTTCTATTCATTTCTTCAAAAAATTTGTTGTTCCCTTTAAAGGGTAAGAAAAATATAACCTCCACTTCATTTTATTTTCTTCCTAACTCAGAACCAGACCCAAAGAAACATGTTGTGGAAGCCATTAAGGTTTAATGACATCAAGTGGCACATAATGTTTTGCTTGCTTTTGCATTGGAAGTTCTCCTCTTGGCTAATAGCTCACAATTATCAAGGGCATTCTGATCCATTGGATAAACTGTTAGATGTTTCGACTGAGTCAAGTTCAGATTTGTGACTATCTATCTATTTAATAATATGTTTCTGATGTGGTTTTTCCGGTCGTAATTCTCAATTTTGGGATCAAGGGTATTGCAAGTTTAGGATCAATGAGTGTTGTCTTATACACAACCCAGGACAACATTCATTACAGTAGAATCTTTAAGCCAATTAATTATATTTCCTCTTTTCTCTACTTTTTTTTTTTCATATTCTGTTAAAAAAAAAAGGGCCAACATGCGGTTATAAGAAGATTTTTGTGTCTCGTACTTAAAAGGGCATAATAGTCACCAAGGATCATTTATTTATTGTGGAGATTTGTGGGATTCTAGTAGATTAAACTTAGTAATAATGCTAATAATCCTAGGGGTTTATCGAGGAATGACAAGATTTACTGCCAGTGACTCTGCTGTGTTTGTGTTTTGGATTGTTTCAGTTATTAGAGATAAGAGGGTGTTTCAGCAAAGAGACATGATCTTCAGCATCTGTTAGGGTTGATCTTCGCCATGTGCTCCGTCCCTCCCAAGTCTGATCAAATCTCTATCTGACGGTTTGGATTATATTTGAAATCGCTATAGAGAGTAATGATTTTTTTCCATTATAATTTATGTTCCTATTTTGTTTTCTTTTATAAAATATGTTATTCTATCCTGATGGAATAAATAGGGACTTCCTTACAATATTGGATTGACCCAATTACAAATGTTTTTCGCTATTCCAATTACAATAGGGACTTCCTATTTTGTTTTTCACTATTCGTCCTGTAACTTTGCTTCCTGTGATGAAAAGGTCTATTGTTACTTTTATAAAAATAAGATTCTTAATTCAAATAATGAACATGCATTCAATTATTTTTTAGATTTTTAATTCAAGTAATATGCTCGTATTTCTTCAAAATGTACTTTTGAAAAGTTCTACAAATCGGCAAAAAAAAATATTTGTTGTTTCCAGTAACTAAAAATAGAGACCTTGTATTAACAAAAATCTTTTATTTTTATCTCAAATTAAGACATCAAAATATAAATTCCAACTTTTAATTCTTTTTTGCTAGTTTTTTCGTGTTTACTGGTTTCTCTGATCAACCGGTTGACAACTGACAAGGTTACATAGGCATTTGTAGGCCCGTTAAGAGCCCGTTATATAGGTAGGTTACATAGGCATTAGTAGGCCCGTTAGAGCCCGTTTATTTTTGTACCGGGCCTTCTTTCAAAGCGCTTCCAATTGTTGGGGCAATTAAGCCTTATTTTTGTACCGAACTTGCAATTCCTCTCTACATGTAGGGCAATGGCACCCTTTTATTCCTTTACTCGATCATCCGTACTGTATTCGATAAGACTTATAAGAGTAAAAAAAAAAAATTTGTAAACTTATCGGTTACGAATGCGAGCAAAGATTTTTTTTTGTTATCTAAATGGGTAAGGGTACGGATAAAGCCTATTCCGTACCCGTTATCCAATCGGGTAATTATAAAAAAAATTATATATATTATATATATTAATGAGAAATGAATATTAATTCTTCAACTATTTTTTACAGTTGTGTTACGCTTAATTAATTATTAAAAATAAAACAAATTATATATATTATTGAGAAATGAATATTAATTCTTCGACTATTCTTGATGTGTTACGCTTAATTAATCATTAAAACACGTAAATAAATTTCAGTAAATCCTAATAAAGTTTAGACATTTAAAACAGGTATATATATATTTGTGTAATGAATGTGTTTTAATGTATTGTTTAGTAAATAATATTTTTTTATTATAATTGCATTACCCATTATTTACCTGCTACCGTTTCGTTATCCAACAACTATAATGGGTAAGGGTTGGATACGAGTAATATAATTCGTAGCGAGTATGAGTATAGTGCAGGTAAGGATAATTTGTAACAGATACGGATATGAAAATACTTTTATCCAATCCTTACCGTACCCGTTAACACCCCTATATACATGGAGCTTTTCTTTGTTTATTTTTTATAATGAAAAAGACGGCAGGACGTGCCAGATGTATGTTAAAAATTATATATACTTTCAAGTAATTATATTAAAAATTTACAAATAATTGTAAAATTGCAATTATTCTTGAGAAAATTTGAGGGAGAAAAATAAGCCAAGCCTCTCTATTTGCTTCGTCTATTATTTAAAACCCATTTCTGAATATTTTCAAGAAATATAAAGAGATATGGCTAATATTTTTTTGGTGAAAGTTCATTACATGTTGCGGAACAACATGTAGATGGAGCAACACGTTTCTTAAAATGCGACTGTTCTGAATCTATGAGAAACTTATGAGACAACGTTTTTTTTTTTTTTTCCTTTTTGGAGCCAGAAAAATTAAGTTCTAACTTTTTAATTTTATTTAATATTCATAAAAAAAAATTCATTTGATTTCGAACTCACAATCTTCTACACGATAAATTATATTGTCACTAGATCAAATGAACTAGTTCTTAAATTTTTTATAATTTTTATTTTATAATTCATCAAAATTTTATCAGCCTTTTTAATTATTTATGAACCCATTCAAAGTTACAACTAGGTCAATGCCATGAAGGTCTAAATTCATTTTATTCTTGTTATTTTGAGTTTATATCATAATAAGAAAAATAAAAAATAAAAAAGTTTGTTCAAGTAAAGATTGGAGGAGATCAAACCACTCAATTATTATTATCCAAATATTTATTATCTACAAAAGATTGTTTGTTCTAGATTTCGAACCAACGTTGGTTCTCACGAGAAACCGACATTTTTATTAATATCCAAAAATAAATACAAATTATTAATTATACCCACGTTAGCTAGGTATTTTTAAAAATGTCCAAACCGACCATTTAATGGCCGGTTCCTTTTTTTTTTCTCAACCGGCCATTAAATGGACGGTTCTCTATTTTTTTTTTTGCTATTTCAGACCCTATAAATACCCATCTTTCTCTCTCCTCCCTTCACAACTCACTCAACTCACAGTAGAGAAAGAGAAGGCGATTTCCTGGGGACCAAAAGGATGAACAATAGCAACCGAGGTAGATTGTCCTATCGTGGCTTAGCGAGAGGAGGGTCAATTAGTGATCAAGGTAAAAATGAAAAAAAAAAAGAACAACCGTCAAGTATGTCGTGATAAAAAGAACTGTCAAGTATGTATGATGGAGAAATTTCTTAGATGATTACTTTGTGGAAAACCTCTACGGCTCTGGTTTGAAAAAAAAAAGTTTGATCCAGAGCCTCCAACATTGGACGATAAGTTTGTTCCATGTACTTATACTGGTAAGGCTAGCACTTTGTCTGTTGTGACTGATCCAGATCCGGCAATATCGGACGAGGAGTTTGTTCCATGTACTTTCAAGGCTCGTTCGAAGAAGTAGTATTATTAGGGTTTAAAATCTGGAGACATTTTAGTTGGATGAATTAGGGTTGTAAAATTAGGGTCGTAAAATTTTTGAGTTTCATTAGTGTCTATTTTGTAGACTTTATTTCATCAATTCAGAGTTAATTTAGACTTAATGTATTGACATGCATGTAGACTTGATGTTTCTCTACATTTGAATATGGTAAAAAATAGTAAAGTTATAAACACTTACATTTAACTAACTCATAACTTAGTCTTAATGTAGTCCACACAAATTGCAAATAAAATAGTTCTGAAAGCAGCATCTAAATAAACAAGTTGACAACATGCATCAAATGAGAAGAATTTAAATCACCTATTACTACTATGTCTAAAATTAAATTCGAGAAACTGACCAGTTGTAGAAGATATCCTACCAGATGGCTCTGCTTGGCTTCCAAATGCCCCTGCTTGGCTACCAGATGCCCTTGTACGCCTACCAGTTGACCTCCTTGGTTGGCTTCCAGATGGCTCTCCTTACACTCCAACTGCCTCTCCTTCTATGGCAATTGCCTCTGACATTGCTTCTGCAAATATAGCAGATGCATCTAAACGACTTGTAGTTGTACTACGCCGTGACCCTTGTGACCCTGACCCAGTTGCCTTTGCGATAACTCGCTCATTTTCTACCGTATTTTGCTGCATTTTTGACGTCTGCATTACATTTGTTACTTAGTAAGTTGGTCTAAACTAAAAAGAAATTTTTTTTTTTATGAATGTTACATACCTCTTCGATTCGGTAGTGGAACAGCGAGCCTGATGCCACATTCGCCTACATTGCATTTCATTCATGGTCATTACATGACGGGTGTGTTTCCTCCACCCAACCATAATCTAGGCCTTGCTAGAAAGAATTCTAGGTTCATTACAAGTAAGCCATTATTCCATATTGGCAAAAGAAACAAACACCCCACTCCAAGTACTTTCAAGATAGTTCACAGTATACCAGTGACCAGTCTGCAACAAATTGGTCATTGCTCCAATTTCTTTCACGACAAACCGTTCAGACATGAGCGCACGACATAGATATTAATTGGATACCTCTACATGTACATTTCATTCTATTTTGTTATCAGGCCCGCGTGTCACAATGTACTGGAACACCAGATGAATGATGTTCATACTTCCATGGGCGCCGCGGGTGACTGGAACGTACTCATTTAGGGATGAAACTTGGTACTAACTTTCGTCGGGTGTATAAGGGACCAAATGCATATCTACAGCTTTGGTCCACCGTTTTCTAATCTTTTGCAAAACCCGATCGGAAAATAACTCATTTGCATCTCTTAAGTCCATTGCTCGCTTCCGCCGCTCAACAAACCATTTGTTGCATTTTTAGAACGTATCCTCCACTATGGCAGCCACAGGCATTCTACGGCTAACCCAAAACACATTGTTGAGCGACGCAGAGCCATTTGTTTGTAGGGTTATTGTATAACCTTTGATTAGGCTTAAGCTGCGGAAAGACCGTAAAACAAAAATTTTACTTCTAACTTAAGCCGAGAATTAAAAAAGTGTGTCAGAAAGAGTACCGAACGTTCATGTTCTTGTCTTTCACTTGACAAGCCCTTTTAATCCTCTACAGATCTACTCCTTAATTGATTTCTAAAAATTAAATCTATTTAACAATTAAATAAATTAATATAACATTTATACCTCGTTTCCAAATTCTGATTGGAATGAAGACCGATTCGTCTCGGAGCACCAAACGTATGATGCCTCTATAGGTTATCCACCAGGAACAACCAGAGAGCTGATATTTCTTTTGCCAGAAATACTGTATCGACGGGAAATGTAAAAACACTATTCACCGCGAAATTCGTAAAAGCTGATTTACGTCGAACGCAAAAATAGATTCACAAATTTTTGCGAGAACACTATTCACCGTAAAAACACTATTCACAAATATCGTAAAAACTAATTCACGACTTTCGCAAAACAGATTCACGAACTTTCGCTAAAACACTATTCACTCAAATCACTATTTGAGAGAGAAACCGGGAGAGAGAAAATCAGATTCGAATCGATTAGATCGGATTCGAACTATCAGAATTAGTAAGTTTCTCTCTACCCCTACCCCTCTATTTATAGGCAAATGAGGAGGTTCGTAAATGACCGTAATGCCCTTGATTTTTTGTGGTATTCACCAAATTGCCATTGACAAACTCAAATTGAATTTTGCCACTGGCTGATTACCAAAATGCCATCGAGGCCCATAATTCAATTCGATCAATTTGGGCTTTCAATTTAGGCTTGTGAATATATTATATTTGGACTTTTGAATTTAAATTCTAAATTCAATTTGGGCCCAAATTCAAATGGGCTTTTGAATTTAAATTCTAAATTCAATTTGGGCTTGAATATTAATTCATAATTAATATTTTAATCCATTAGTCATTTATATAATTATTCTGAATAATTATATTTCTTTCGTATATTTTTGCGATAAATTTATACAACGTGTCGTACACGCTTATAAATTTAATATGTTTAAGAATGTCATCTCTATGACATTTATTTTTATTATTAATTATAATCATTTATAATTAATCATAAAATTCTCTGATTACTTTCCTATTGGTGTGACCCGATAGGATATGTGCTATGTTGGCAATAGAATTAAAACTCATTTTAATTCTATAAATCATAAGAGGCATCTGACATATACATTACGACTACCCAATTGACACAGATGATCTTGTACATTGCAATATCACAATCCAGTAAACAATTTGCTCGTGTTAATTCTTTTGTCTCATAGTATCAAATCAGTTCCAAGGTAGGTTTGTGTCATCCTTGCAAACTTAATCTTTTCTCGATCTTAAGTAGATTATCATATATGATTAACTCTTTAATCATATTGTGCACAGATAATCCTACTCCATTAAGAGGCCCAGTGATAGTATCACTCATATTAAATACGAGGAATAATAGTAGTCGAACATCTCCCCTCCGCATAAGTTATGCATACTGGAATGTTATCTATATAGCTACTTTTTACGGATAGCGATGGACAACACTCACGAATATACACTTCCTATGTAAGAAAAGACTAATACCTCATACTTTAGAACTTAACACTGAATGAAAACATTAATGACACGAACACAATTCATTTAATGTTTCATTTAGGGTCTGTCTAATACCATGTTCTCTAACATGTATCTGTGTGATTAAAATGACACATCTTTGTCTATGGTTTGTAAAACTTAACCATCATTTAATCCATACACAAACCTTTAAACGGTCAATTAGTGTTCCTTGCTAATTACCACGGTTAGAGACTATCAAGAGTATTTATCATCTATATTATGAAGTTTTACAATTTCAAGTCATGAACTCGAAATGATTCATAAATTCGATAAATCTCAAGGAACAAAATGATTAATCATCCATTACATGAACAAAATATATAGAATATAATTATCCTATGATTGACTTCTAGATTATTACACTGACATTGTTGTCATGATACCAAATCGGTATCTTCCACCACAGGTTTGAAAAATCTTCTCATAATTGGACGGCTCCATCACATCATTGGGACATACTTTGCCCACCTTCTTCAAAAATGCAATACACCTTATATTTAGCTGCACAAAAACAAAGAGGTGTTACTTCATTTTTCTCATAGTCTTATAAAATAATTAAACAAAATGTTATAAATTAGACATACCACAGCAAACTGATGAGTCCAAATTGAACTACTAACTTTCAGTATAAATTAATATACATTTTAACCATAATTCTACTTATGTTCATATCACAAGCGCATGATCCTACCGTGTAGTATATAAATGGTGTCGATCCACAGGGATAGTGTATTAGATATCTAACCATTTCAACTAGCTCTAGGTTATAGGGGGTTTAAAACCAATTAGAAAACAGTATGTAGTAGCTTTGAAAATAGTTTTTAGGGTTCAATACCCTCAAGGATAACGCGGAGGCGCTAATTGTGCTAAGGTTTGGGTTAAACAATTAAATAGGGGGGAATTTCATGTATACCCCTCAAAAGCTTCAAAATTACGTATTTCCCCCTCTAAATTTTAAAATTACATATTTCCCCCTCTAAACTTCAAAAACTCACATATTTACCCATTTTATTGTCTTTTATATTAAAACACATTCTAAATTTATAAAATACCTATTTTACCCTTTATTAAAAGTATAAAACCCCCATCGAACTCAAATTTGAATCTAAAGGGTTCCTCTACCGTCCAATCCGCGAGCATCGCAATAAGATACGTGCGTGTTCGCTTCAAGATTCGTGCTAATATAGTGCGCACGAATCTTAAAGCAATTTTGATCCGTGTGCATTGCATTAAGATCTGTGCTTGTTGCTTCAATATCCGTGCATATTCACTTCAAGATTTGTGCCGACCTAGCACGCACAGATCGTAAAGCAATTCGGACGATTGAGGAACTTTTCAGATTCAAATTGGAGTCAGATGAGCGTTTTATGTTTTTTAATAAAAATGGTAAAATGAGTATTTTATGAATTTAGAATGTGTTTTAATATAAAAAACAATAAAATGGGTAAATATGTGATTTTTTGATGTTTAGAGGGGGAAATACGTAATTTCAAAATTTAGAGGGGGAAATATGTAATTTTGAAGTTTTTGAGGGGTATACGTGAAATTCCCCCATTAAATAGAGATTCTCTAAGGTTCAGGTTCTCTCCTTCTAAATTATGCAAAAGTATATATTTAAACGTCTCTCTACCCTGCATGCGGCCTGTCACCCCGTATGCGGCATAGATTTGTCCCACAGCTACCCCGCATGCGGCACTGTCACTACCCCGCAGGGTGTGCTGGGTTTCTGTGTACGTGATTTGAAGGGTTTTCCGATCTTGCAATTGGCTTTTGGGCTAACAGTCAGAGTATTATAAGTATGCAATTAACTTTCTCACACAAACCTAATTGTTCGTAGCCTATTCTACCCCTCAATTAATTATCCCAAAGACCCTACCTAAACTAGATATCTCCTAATACAATTCAAGTTACTAATTTACTCTACCCAGCCAAGGGAGCCCACTGGGTTCTAACCCTAGTCTTTGAACCGCTGCCAAGCCTCGTTAGTCGAAGTGTTACATATACTTACATGCATTTTCCACTCATACCAGAAATGCAACGAAATCATACACCTATTGTTATGTGGAGGGTCACTGGCATATAGTAGACATAACTATGTATGCAAGGATATTATAAAAAGGTTTCAAACAATAAAGTAAACACAAATCAACATACACAAAACATAAACATATATTAAAACATAACTTAGAATTCGATTACAACCCTCACCTTAGAGATGATAGAATTAGCTACTCATGCCATAGCAAAATAAAAGGAATAAAATAAAGATAACATAAATTACAACCCAATTGAAGATGGATGAACCCCTGCCTCCTTAGATGATGTCTTATTCTCGTGCTTGGCTTCTGATGGCTACTCCTCTCTCTCTCTCTAAGTAACTCTCTAACCTAACCTAGCATGAGGATGCTTGTCGATTCTATGGACTTAACACAATTAAACATTCACACTAAACTCAATTACAAGACGGGCTTTTATAGCCTTCCTAAATGAGAGGGAGAGGGATGGAAGTAGTGGAGAAGGTGCGAACTTGGAGTGCACTCCAAGTTTGCTTAGATGGAGTCAAAAATAACTAAGATAACTTGGCTTTGAAGCAACAGCGTCCATCTAGGAGAATTCTGCCAAAAATAGTATCAAAGGTGGAGATCTAATCAGAATCAGAACAGTCCACGGATTAAGTCCACGGATCGTGCGGCATAGGGGAACCCGCAAGGCTTCCTGACTTAATGGATTTTGCAGTATTTTAGCCATTTTGCATGTTGTGCACTTAGTGTGAGGTGTTGCATGCTCCATGTGATGCCATGTTTTGGTGTTCCATTTTTGTTCCATTTTTGGTCTAAATATGCAACTTTCTCCAAAACCTGTCAAAATAGCCTAAAAACACGTTTGCAATAAATAAATTAGAAAAATGGCTACTTTGCATTCGCTTTTGGCCATTTTCGCAAGAAAATATAGTGATTTTCGCTATATGTCTTTCAACCTTCTTGGCTTCTTCTTCTGGATCCTTGTCTGAACCTCCATCCGGACCACTTGTTCTTTCCATAATTCTAGACCAGGTTGTCAGCAACATGCTGCATACAAAACCTGTGCACAAAAAGGTCTGGAGACCATCCGTATTCTGCTGTCAATGCACATTTAATCCTCTTGTGTTGGTCCGATATAACACAGACGAACTTATCAGCTCTAAGCACTTCATTCCTCAACCACTGCAAGAAAAAATCCCAATTCTCACTATCCTCCTCCTTCACAATTACAAATGCAATAGGCAGCAATTGGTTCTCAACATCATAGCCGCAAGCTATCAAAAGCCTCCCCTCATACCGCCCAGACAAGAAGCTTGCATCTATGCTGATCATTGGTCTCAAGTACTGGAACGCTGCAATTCATGGACCAAAAGACCAGGCTACGGCCCTGAATTGTACAACATCTTCAATAATTTCTCCGTGTTTATCTCGTATCGGACAAGTCAGAAATTGGTACTTAGAGCTGTGATTCTTATTGCAAATTCCCATAAGTAGTGGTTTCAGCAAGCTGTATGAACCCTCCTAACTCCTAAATTGTCGGGTTATTGCAAGCTGTATGAACCCTGTCACTTTTCTTCATTTTAATCTGCTGATTCTCATCAATATGGTACTCTCTAATCTTCTTAATCAGCTCTTCTTTGCTTAGAAAAAATTGTTCTGGTGCCAGCACATCTTTGTACTCAATTCGTCCCACAAAGTAAGCAACATTTGCTTCTTGAAAAGAAAATATATCATTGAAGTCTGTGAACGGGTGCGTATCAATCCGGCCACTAAGCGGCATATTCCCATATGCTATTCGAATGGGCACTGGACCATCTTCATCACAACCCTCCAGGTGATCAGAGTCCCAGTTTGCTCCCTCAAATTCATCCCCAGTTTGTAGATTTTTCCTCTGAAATTTTGTTAATATTTTCAAAACCCAACCTAGTTTTGTCGTCTAATTGTGCCGGTCTAGGGTGAGGTGATAGTGGCGGTAATGGTAAAGGCGCCACATGCACGGGTCTAGGTGGAGATCTTGTATGGGGTGATGGTGGAGTGAAGTGACTGTATGTTTTTGGGTCAAGTACGAATAAAGGAACCATGGGAGTGTATGATTCTAATTGTGTTGTATAATTTAACGCAACTGAATTTTTGCCAGAACTTCCCACCCCTGACTCTATCGGAACTCTCTTGATGTAGATTTCTATTATAAAATTTTCAGTGGCCTTAAACCGCCCGTACAGGTCTCTCCATGCAGCGTCACTTACACCTTGTTTGAATGGAGAGTAGTGAAGGATGTGTGTTTTGAAAGTTATTTATTTTAGTGATAATTTATATGTAGTTAATGATTTTATTACGAATAGTATTATTCATGCTCCTTAAAATTTATATGTTATATCTTTGGAAGTGTTCAGAAAGATGCTCTTGGTCTTGAACCATAGAACTCCTAAGATGAGAAACATTTAATCACTAAATATGTTCACAATCGTGGTAATTAAGGAGGAACATTAATTACCGAGAAAGATTGTCATGTTGATTGAAGTACATTGAAGTTCTATAAATGTTGATAAAAGATTATCATTTAATAACGTGAATATATAAAAATGTGCATTTTATATATTGAACATGACCTAAATGAATGGAACATTATATGGATTGTGTTTTGTGTCATTAATGTTTCCATTGTGTCTTTAGAATCTAAGATATGAGATGTGTAGGTTTTTTACATGAGAAGTATATAATGTGATTGATATTTAAATACTATATTCTGATAGGAATAAAATAGTAGTTCGTTGTGTACAACTTGTGCGGAAAAAATCTATATGTTAATATTATCATTGTCCCTCAATTTGAGTTATGATATTACTTGGCCCCTTGGTAAAGTGGAATTATATCGCATGCAATATAACTGATGTAGTTATAATTATATTTCACTTGAGAAACAAAAAAAAGAATATAATGCAAGAATGACACGATCCTATTTTGCATATTATTCATAATATCATGTGACAATGATAGACACAAAATTAGTGGATTGAGTGATTGATTATTATGTCGTTTGGATAACTATAATGTAATGATAGAACCTCTTATAGTCAATAATATAAAGTTTTATATTATTGCCAAGATGACATAAATTCTTTATACGGTCACACCAACTGAAGATAAACAACAAGTATTTTATATTTCATAATGATGTATAAGATAAAATACATGATATGAAATGATAAAATAAAATGTCATAATATGACATGCTTAGACCATAAATAAATTTGTGAAGTTATGCAAATATTATTTGGTATAATGTTTAAATGCATTATAAGAATAATAAGAATATTGCATAATAGAATAATATTATTAATATTATTTATTCATAAATTAATTTATTAAAACAATCACAAGATGAGATTAAAGATAATAAAATGGCTAAATAAGGCTAGTGACATTTGTGTAAATAGTTTAAACTTTACATAAATATTAGCCCTAATCTCTTGCCTATTTAAAGGGGTGTAATTAAGGAAAATGGATGAATTTTTCTGCCCCTCTTTCCTTGGCCGAAATTTCCAGCAGCAGTCCCCTTTTTGTTCTAGGCCTAAAATTGAGAAATTTAACCCTAAGGCGAAAACCCTTATCTCTAATCTCATCTTGTTAGGTTTAGCCACCAAAATCAAATAGCTTGTTGATTTGAAGATCAAGATGTGGTTAGATGTAAGCCTTGAACTTCACATCAATCTATCTAAGAGGTGTGGTAGTTCGTTATTTAGGTTCAAGATGAACCAAGAGGCGCTTCCGAGAAATCTTTAGCAATAAATTAGATGAGATTAATTTATTTTAGTACACATTAGTTTAATGAAGAAAATTTTGTTTGTTTTTGTCGTATAAATAAATCTTTTGTGTATTGAGCCAAGTGGTGATAGAAAAATTTTAAATTCTCACCATATAGGCATACACGTGAAATCCCAACAAGTAGAGAAAGGGAGGGAATGGAGAGAAAAGAAAACTTTCCATCGAATCGTGTTTGGTTGACAAAATTATGTCGAAGGTGAAGGGTACAGGAGGTGAAAGGTTTAGCCTTGTATCATTATAATCAATAGAATCAGTTTCCCTTCCGATTTGGGGTGTAACGGATGGAAAGAAATTTTGTTGCAAATATTTTTAGAACAAAAAACACAAATGTCCAACTCTATATCTTACCTATATAATTCTCATACATGTTTTTTGTCATAAACCTACAACAACCACCGAATTTCTCATTAACCTTCTAAATTTTAATCAACCGAAAAAGAAATAAGATGGAAAAAAAATTAAATTTATTTTCCCTCATTAATCATCCAAACACAAAGAAGTTAAATATGTTAATCTTCCTTTCTATTTCATTCCATTCCCTTTTATTCTTCACCTCCCCTTCCTTCCTCTACTCTCCATCCAAACAAGATGTTAGTACTTTCACTATGGTATAGGTCGGGGGTGATCTATCATTCACTCAAGTTGCCAATTCTAAATTCCACCTTTCTGGGTTATAACCAGTGCATTCGTAAATCATGGTTTTCAAGTTCCAAAGTGAGATATCATCGAGAATCATGAATGAATTAACTGACTCTTTGGAGTAATAATCCTCATATGTATTAGTTAAAAAATTCCTACCACAGTATAATGATATCAAGACCACGGTCAACAAGTTACATTTTAGTAAATGGTAAATAATTGTGAGGTTACTAATTTAAATGTATAGGTTGCTAAAAAAAATTAAAATAAAATAAAAAATTAAATTAAATAAAATAAATAAATTTTACTTGAAAATCACCTCTGAAATCGACTTTTTTTTCTCTCTTTCTCTTCTGTGAGTTGAGTGAGTTGTGAGAGGGAGGAGAGAGAAATATGGATATTTATAGGGTCTAAAATAACAACAAAAATAAAGAACCTGCCATTTAATAGACGGTTGAGAAAAAAAAATCGGCCATTAAATATCTAATTTAGACATTTTTAAAAATACACGTAGATGTAATTAATAATTTGTATTTAATTTTTAATATTAATAAATATGTCGGCACCCTAAACCCTACACCCTAAACCAGAAAAAGTTGCCTCCAATTTGGAGCCGTGCGTACATTAATGAATAAAAGAAAATTAAAGTGCTACAAAGTCTATTGTAATTTTCAAGGTGAGATACCTTTTTCATAATTGTAGACTAATCATATCGATGTGAAAAGTGAAAGGCAACAAGGACTTGTACCGATTTCCTTTTTAATAATTAACTGCTTCATTATCAAACGCACTTTGACAAAATAGTTACAGACTTACAGGTCATGGGTCTTTCACTCTCAAAGTCTCAATCTCTCTCGCTCTCTCTCTAGAATAACGGATACGGACTCGTCTTGCATGAATCCGAATCCTCCAGGTACTTGACTCAAGAAAATTGAAACGGACGGTCCAGATTAATATCCAATCCGTATTCGAAAAATTCGAGAATGGCGCAGAGGTAAGGGTGAAAATGGTATGGATAATATCCGATCCGTATTCGAAAAATTAGATGTGGATATGAATACTAATATGGATAATATCCAATCTGTATTCGATTCATATTCGAAAAATTAGATATGGATATTCGGTATCTGAATATTCGTGTGGATATGGATACTGATATGGTTTTAAGTTTCAATTATTTATATCTAAATAGTAGATGTATTAATCATATATTTTAATATATATTATGAAAAAATATTGTTATTGACTATTAAAATTAGATAAATATTATACTTTAGTATTTTTAATATTATTTTAATAAATATCTGATATGATCCGTATATGTATCCGACTGATATCTGATTCATATTCGTATGAAAAATTAAAAAGATATTGATATAGTTTTACCACCGAAATTTTTATTAATATAAAAAAATATTAAATTTCAAAATATGTTCAAACCGGATATTAAATTCCCAGTTCTTAGAACCGTAGAATTAATCCCCGGTTCTAATTTTTTTTTGTTTTGGCTTCTAACATTATATGGACTATGATTGTTTGGCTCAAGGAATGTGAAATCAGGGATTTTAACTCGGTACCAAATGAGGCTATTAGACAGTCAAAGGTTTTGTAAGATTTAAAAGTCATGGGAATTTTGGGATATTCTTAATTTTATTCTGGCAGGTAAACCCGACATTTTTATTAATATCCAAAGTTAATTACAAATTAATAAATATACCCACTAATTGGAAATTTATAAAAATATTCATACCGGCTATTTTTTGACCGGTTAATTTTTTTCGGTACCGGCCATTTTAATTTAATTTTTTAGATACACTATAAATAGCAAAATGTTGAAATCTAACATATAAAAAATCAAATTTATTTTTCAAATATTTATTAGATTACTTTTTTTATATATAATTAGCATATTTATACTAAAATACGCTAAATTACTTGAAATTATGTTAAATTACATGGAATTACACAAAATTACGCTAAATTACATATGAATAGGGATAATATCTTCACTGAGAAGGCGAAAATCGACGACGAAAATTCAAACGGTCATAAAACGACGCTCGAGTGTCCGATTTCAGCAAATGATCACTTTTCGGAAAGCTTGCTAAAATACGCACGCATCAATATTTGTTTGTCGAATTTCAAAATTCAGAATTACCAAAAAACAATGGGAAGAGCCTCAAAACTTGAGTTAAAGTTTCCAAATAAGATTTTCATTTCTATTATTCAATCTAAGTAGCTCAGTAAATTAGTTATACAATGAACTTGTAGAAAACCAATTTTTATGATTTATGAAAGATGGCACAAAATTGTCCTAATTTAGCGTAATTAAGCGTAATTTACCGTATTTTAGCATAATTTAACATAATTATTGTATTTTAGCGTAATTTAGTGTAATTAATTATAATTTAACATATTTTCAAGTAATTTAGCGTATTTTAGTATAAATATGCTAATTATATATAAAAAAGTAATCTAACAATTTAAAAAAAAATAGAACTTTTAGTGTTAAATTTCAACATCTTGTTATTCATAGTGTCTCTAAAAAAAAAATTTAGTACCGGTTATTTTCTGACTGGTACTGAAAAATTAAAAAGCGAGAAAACAATTAGTATGGATATTTTTATAAATTTCCACTAATATATTTATTAATTTGTAATTAACTCTGGATATTAATAAAAATATCGGCAGGTAAACTCTAGAAACCCCAACTTCAAGAAACAAATAAACTATGCATTAAATTAATCTCTGTCGGTAGAAAAATGCCAAAACTTTGTGGTAAAACTGTGTCCAGACTTTATGTCAGAACTTTGTGTCATAGCTTTATGTCAAAACTTTATGTTAAAAACTCAGAAGAAATTGACAACGTGGCGCAAGAGTACGGTGCTTAGTCTTTTGTTAGGTTAGCTGTTGTGTAAATGCTTTGTTATTATTTTATTAATTTCTCATGTGTATCGCATTTGTACCGTCAGTTGCGAATTTTTTTTATAAACCGTAATTAAAAAATTAATTTTTAGAAAACAAACATGATTATTATTTTTTTTTTACAAAAGATATAATAATCGAAATGTCATTTCGGTTCCAAAATTTTTTTTTTGAATTTTCTGTGACACATTTTCACAAATTTTCATCAAAAAATTCATAAAGACGTACCTCGGTAAATCTTCAAAAAAATTCCGCATAAATCGAATTGTACCATCATCTTCACTTTACTGGCAATGGCTAGTGCCTTGTCTGATATGACAATATGACATAGGCTAAGTATTAAATTTGATTTACTCACTTCCTCCAAATGCCTGACATGGCGCAATCTTCAAAAATATCTTAATCCCAATGCAAATGCTGCACATTCATCCAAATTGAATATCAATGAATGATATCAATTTGTCCGCAGTACGCATACCCAGTCTGGGCACCGAGTCAAGTGGGTCGGTGCGTCTGCTCAGTCTGTGCACCGTCTAATTTGGTGCGCGGATTGAATACGCGTGGGTGGTAACTATTGAAATAGGTCTAGCCGGGTGGTATTCATTTAATTTTTATTTTCTTCTGTGATAACTAAAAAAAAACGGTCAGAAGTTTAATTAACTTTTTGTACCGTCAGATCCAGAAGTTTGATTATGCAGTACAAATTTCGGTCTTAATCAACAAAAAATTACAATAATATTTAATTTCGGCCATGATTATGCAACAAGAATATTCGGCCAAATATTTGAATATTTAATTAATTTGCCTTATATCAACAAGAATATTCGGCCAAACATTTGAATATTTGAATATGCAGTACAAATTACAATAATGTTTCGGCCAAATAAAAAATGGAAAATAAGTACCAAGTCCAAACAAATTACAAAATTATGCATACTTAAAAAAAAAAAATATATATATATATATATATATATACACGAGTGTAATATCGCTTAAAATATATATATATACACACAAACCATTTACATTGGTTAGCATAGCCGTGGAATTGGCCACTCCAAGTTTCAACAAGTTTACTTGCAGAATACAAATGATGCACGAATAAATTGTGATTGAATCTCCGTTCCCGACACACGGCAAGTACATGAGCGCACGGTATACATGTAAGTTGTGGTTTGAGACATGCACATTCTGCTCTGTTTCCATCACTTATGATGACCTTATGTCTGAAGGTTTCTTTTTTATAACTGAAATTTCCGTCTCGTTCTTTGTATATGACTCTCTCATCTTTCACCTTGACCTCGTGTTCACCGAGTGGCATGGAATGCATTGGTAAGCATTTGTTGATTCTTTTTCTCAATAGTTCTTCAACTCGCTCTGATCAAAGTTGCTCACCAGCTATGCGAGCCACTGCTTTCTCTCGTCTATCCCTAAACCAAGCGAGACACTTGTAAAATGTGTCTTCCCCGAGTGCAACGACTGGTGGTCTTCGATCATCTCTAAATACATTGTTCAACGATTCAGATCCATTTGTAGTCATAATTCTCCAATGAGCGCCGCCATTCATGCATTGATGCACCTTCCATGATCTAGGGATCTCATTATGATTGAAATCTTGATATATACCGACATTATTTAAGTATGTAACTGCATCTGGACTTTTCTTTTGCAATAGTTCGAAGAACTCCTCAAACCTCCGTGGCTTCTTTTTGTTCACAAGTATTTTAAATAGTTCACAAATTTTTTTATTTCGTACATTTTCATCAAATTCTCGGCGATGTGCTGTGAACACAATCTGTGAACGCACTTGTTGTGTGCCGGTCGGAAACAACGTACATGAACCTATTGCCAATTACCTCGATACGCAACCACCTCATGAACCATCCTATGTTTGAAAACTCTCTTCCTCGACTAATTCAAAAGCCAGAGGAAGCAACTGTTTGAGATGAACTACACAATAATAAATAAATTACATATAATTAACTATTAATATTAATTAATGAGTAAGGCTACGATACTATGCATTGCACGGATTGGTCCATGCTACGGCTCAATATTTGAGTTTTTAAAATCCTAACGGTCGATCCAAACCGTTCAACATGATTTTCATATGAATATGTATTTGCAAACTAAATTTTATATTTTTTTTGAATTTTTTTACTATTTTTTTAGATAGGTAGAAAATCACTATTTTTGGATGGTCCAGAATTTTCAGATCAAGTGATTTTCTACCTATCTAAAAAAAAGTAAAAAAATTCAAAAAAAATGTAAAATTTGGTTTGCAAGTACATATTCATATGGAGCTCATGTTGAACGGTTCGGATCGACCGTTAGAATTTTGAAAACTCAAATATTGAGCCATAGCACGGACCAATCCGTGCTATGCATAGTACCGTAGCCTCATTCTTAATTAATTAATTAATTATCATATAATAGTTATTAAAAATTTACCTGTTTGAGATGTAATACTTCACCACTTCAAAAACTAAGCTTCAGTCGTTTCTGATCTTAATATTTCTACACTATCCCCTCCTATACCCCTCACCTCTGCCATAATTTTGTTAATCAAACACAATTTGGTATCTATTTTTTCCATTCCATTACCTCCCTTCCATTAATCTATATCCAAACAAGGTGTACGTTCAAACAGCCAATCCGAACTGTTAAACATAATCTCCATATGAAAATGCACTTGGAGACTAAATTTTACATTTAATAAAAAAAAAAATTGTTTTTAGCAAAAGCTAGGGTGGATTTTTTTTTTCGTTTCTGATCTTGATCTTTCTACTTCAGTAGTCAGTAGCATAGTGACAACTTAATTGTTCGGGAAAGGTTCGGCGAGGTCAAAAATTCGTGATTCGAAAATAATTCGAATATAATTCGGGAATGATTCGGAATAATTCGAATCAAAGATCTCAGTCTTACAAGGAAGCAAAAAAAAAAACCATCAAAAAAATGTTCTGAAAAAATTTCGAAAAAAATTCACAAATTATTCGAATATAAATTCGGTTGAAGTTCGGTCAACTGAATAATTCGATATTCAGTTCAGCATCATCAAAAAACAAATTATTGAGATTTAATTCGAGTGTAATTTGAGAATCTTGTCACTGTAGTCAGGAGCACTTCATGTCTCAAATAACCTAACAGTAGCACTTCATGTCTCAAATAAGCAAATGATGACTTTATATAGACTATCTGGTTTTTTTTTGTTTTTATCCGCTCATGTCTCAAATAAGCTAATGATGACTTTATATAGACTATCGGTTTTTTCTTTTTGTTTTTATCCGCTGGGTGTTTCAGTAGTCAGTAGCACTTCATGTCTCAAATAAGCTAATGGACCATCTGGTTTGTTTTTTTTTTTTTAATCCGCTGGGTATTTCAGTAGTCAGTAGCACTTTATTTGAGGCTAATGATAGACTTTATAAATCATCCGATTTTTTTTTGTTTTTATCCGCTAAGCCGTCCGAATTTTATTTTTTTCCGCTTCAAAAACGAAACGATCCATATAACGTTCCGAGTTTTTTTACCGGTCGGACATTCAGGATCGAATTTACGGTCATAGTTTCTTTCTGTTTTGATAATTTGATAGTGAGGCAGAAGTAACCGGAAGGATTAAAATGTCACGCAGACAGAATTAAGTATTTCGGTTTACCTACATGATATTTTTTTATTTTAATTTCGATTAATAAAAAAATCAGCCGTATTCACTCCGTTTTCACCCCTACGCAGGGGCAGTATTATTTGTGCTTTGAGATTCGTGTCAAGTTAAAAGAACGATCTGGACCGTCCGTTTTCAATTTGCTCGACTCATGTACCTGGGGTTATATCCGAATTCGTCTTGCATAACCATGTTCTTGAAATAAAATTAATCTCTTTTTTTTTTCTTTTATAATTTCGCGTGTTTGATTTCCCACTGCCACTGGAGATTAGATCATTGCTAAAGCCCGATGTCAGACACAAATTATAATATTATTTCCTACAGCTTCTTAATCAAACAACTCAGAAAAAATATCATTACTCACTAAACTACGAATTTGTATCCAGTAGGTATCGCACAAGAGAATCTTTTAGAATGATTCTCTTTTAGTGAATTCAAACCATTCTTTTTAACTTTGCACGAATCTCAAAGCACAAAATAATACTGTTCTTTCCCGAATCCGAAATAGACACTGTTTTTTATTTAATAAAGTAGTGGACCTCACTGTGCGGTACTACAGAGGATACTCGTCCCTAAACTACACGGATTCAAAATCACATGACTAAATTAAGTACGATAACATAAACCATTACAATCATAAAACCTACGTACGTACTTCGCAGACATGTCTCACAGCTCTGGAAGCTTCACGTAAACAAAAAAAAAGGAGGGAAAAAAAAGACAAAAACAAAAACCGAGACAACAGAAAATAAACATATTACTGAATTTTACCCAAATTATCTCCTTCAAGAACAAGACATCCAAACCCGAAACCCGATCCACAATCTCATGCACCGGGTGCAGCATCCTTGACCCGGTTCTGGATGTACCCGCCATACCCCAGAGCACAATCCTTCACATGATTTGCTGTATCCGCGATCATGCTCCTCGCATAATCAACCCGATCCGATCCAACCGGGTGGCGCCCGGTAAAGTACTTGTATATCCACGTGGTGACAGCAAGTGCCGCCACGCCAACCCCACACATGGAGAGAAAACCAGCGACGAGTACAAAGAGTACGAACCCGACTGGGACCCAGATCGGGCTTGTCAGGAGAAGTATCGGAGAGAAAAAGATCAGACCCAGGACTATACCCGTTATGGTTACGCCCGTTAAGAGGAGGAGAATGGCGCCCGATATGGCTAGGGTTATGAATCCAACAACCTGGCTGGAATTTGGAGCATGGTCTTGGAGGCGGCTCCTAAGGGCCTTGAGCTGGAAGCTATCTCCCATGGCTAATTTCGTAATTTGATGGTGCGTTCTTTCAATGTGAAATTTGTTGGGAAGGTTTTTTTTTTTTTTTTTTGCTTCAAGTTGGGAAGGTTTGTGGGGAGAATGGGAGAAAGGGAGGAGGTGATATAGAGGAGAGAAGAGACAGGTGTCGAATGGAGGACACGTGTGCGTTGGATCTGGGCTGATATTTTCTAAAGAAGGGGACGGTCAGGATCTATTGTTCGGATATGGAGGGACTATAATGCTAGTATGCTGAGTCGGATTTTAACAGGTACTATGTCACTCTGGAACTCTCTATTTTAATATAGAACAAATTGACTCCTGTCAATGATTTTTTTTTTCTTAAAATAAACAAGGCAGGATGCTTCCATATATTTATTTAATTTTTTATTATTATATGTTATAGATAATTATATTTATTTAAATAGTATTGTATATTGTATATTGTTGTTGTTGTTATTGTTGTTGTATATTGTATATAAATAAAAAACTATCTCAATTTAATTAACATTATTTTTTGCATATTTATTAATTAAAATTTAAAAGATAAAATCTAAAATATTTGTAAAAAAAATATGATATTATTTTGAAGGCACTTGATTGAAAAAAAAAACGACAACATATCTTAATGCCATTTTAAAGATAAGAAAAATACTTTATTTTATATTGTGTGGTTAATATGAAACATCTGTTATTGGTTAATCATCGAATTCTTACCAAAACAAATTTACAGCACAGAGGTTGGACTGGAGAATTAAAATGTCAGTTTTGCCCGTTAGACGAATCAACAAATCACCTGTTCTTATTGTGCCATTTGGCTAAACAAATTTGGTTTTAGTTGGGCAACAGTCAAGACATTTTTCATTCTTGGAACTCCATTTCTAATATTTTTTCTTTTTCAGGAACCTTAAGCAAGCTTTAACAATCAGGTTTTTTAATTGTATTTGGGGCTATGTGTTGGACATTATGGAAACATAGAAACGAAATTATATTCTCACAAACCCCAATTAAAACGGCTCGGTATATTATTATGCTTATAATTTTTGTTTGTGACTACTGGACAGGACCTTTGGAGAAGAAATTCAAAGAAGCTACAGCAACATGGCTGCCCTCTGAGTTACTTGTTATTCCCCTTCAGGTATGGGATCCCACTGACAGTCAGATGATAGTGCATCCAGGTGACACAGAGGATAGGACTCTGGACCGCGAAGTGGAGGGAGCTGGATCCCCAGCTGATTAGCATTTTGAAGACTCATCACTCATCTTGTACAGATCTGAATTTCGGATCAATAGATGCCAGCCCCTTACTAGGTGGCTTAGGCCTATCTTACTTTAAGATTATTGTTCTGTGGTGGTTTATTAAACGTAGAGCTTTTGAATTTTGCTTTATTGTGTTGTTCCTCTATGTTATGCTAACGTTACTTTGACAAGTATCACCGAAAATTACACACTCTGGTTTCTTCAATGAAATGGGCACATCTGTTACCTTTTATCAAAAAAAAAAAATATGAAACATCTGTTAGAATAATTTATTTCGAGTAAAAAGTCTACTGAGAGAGAAATGAGAAACAATATAAATATAAAAATAAAACGCGTTTTGTAATTAATTGAATTATGCGCATATATTGAATTTGATGAGTTACAATTAGTGGTTTGAAAACGGTCCACGATTCTCATGGGTCGGAAGGGTTAAATGGGTCAGGTCCGGCGGCCGGTTTTTTTTGTTTGTTTGGGCCAAATCCGTGTCAGGACCTTGGTCCAAAATGACACGGTCCGGGTCCGGGGATTTGGCCACGGGTCCGGAGGGTTTAGACACGGGTCTGGCGGATTTGGGTGGGTTGGGTCGGTCTCCACGGGGCGGTCCAGTCCGGTCCGGGTCAGTTACACGGGTTCCCACTGTCCGGTCCTACACGGTCCAAGAAAAAAAAATTGAATCAAACTCGTGCTAGACCTGTTCCTAACATAAGTTCAGTCCGGTCCAGATTCGAACCACGGGTTGTCTGGTCCGGCCGAATTTTTTCAAACCACTAGTTACAATTGAGCTTCTTTGAGATCATTGAAGGGAGTTGATTTCATCATTTGACCATTGACCCATCTATTAAATTAAAAAAATTGTAACGGCACTTACAATACTGTGTATTATTGCATAGGAACAACAATTAATTTACAAATTGTTGTAGGATGCACCGAAATTTTTTAATTACCACAGTAAAAAATTATAAATTAAATGATTACCACCCGTTCCTAAGTTATTTTCAATCTTACCACCCACGCGGACCCAGTTCGCACGTCAAATTGGGGTGGTGCGTGGACTGGGTTGGCGCATCAAAATTGGTGCAAAATTGGTGCTCAAACGGGGTGAAACGCATTGAAGAGCAGTACAAATTTCGGAACAGTGGGTGCTCTAACTCAGTCTGCGCACCAGTTAGTGCGCCAACCCAGTTCGTGCACCAACCCATTTTGGTGAGCGAACTGGGTCCGCTTGGATGGTAAGATTGGAAAAAACTTGGACCGGGTGATAATTATTTAATTTTGATTTTATACTTTGGTAACTAAAAAAATTTCGGTAGGATGCATGAGCTACATACAAAGCTAATAAATAGAAGAAGCAAAAAATTATATCTTCCAATTTGCTCTTGGCCGATAATTCTCTTAGTTAAATTTTAATTTGCCAACAATTATTTTTTTAAATAATAAAATATATTTTTGGTGTTATGGTTGAAAGTGACTATATATATCAATCAATATCATTGTTATAATTGGGAATCATCTCATCCCATTATTCGAAATTCGTACAATGATTTCTACTTTAACTAATTTATTATTTTGATCCAAATTTTAGATTTCAAGTTCAAAATTTTCAACATTAAGAAAGAATAGAAATAGACCTCAGCAATATATCTTGCGCTCTTTCCAGTCAGCAATAAAGGTAAATGACACCCACTCCAGTTTTTTTACCCTTTTTTTATTAATAGGAAAAATAAAACAAAAAATATGAATAGTTTTGTTAGATTTTGAAAAATAGAAATAACGTTATGATTTATAACGTTCATGGTACTGTAGCTGGACGTTATAAATTATAACGTCCAATTAATCTGATCGCTAATGATCTCTAATTAACAAAAAACACTGTAGCTGGACGTTATAAACCATAACATCCAGCTACAATTTTCTTTTTCTTTTTTTGCTTCGGTATGCAAATTTTTTTGAATTGATATCTAAATAAGAAGTTAAATTGGAACGGTAGCAAGCATGAATTGGAGCAATGAGATCTAAAAAGGACCTAGAACAGTAAAATTAGATTACAAAAGCACCCGAGATGATTGAACTGCTAAAATTTTCAAGAAAAACAACACCAATCAGAACCATCAGTTTGAGCTGATTGTATGGTTTTGGCTGGACGTGATATTCTATTATGTCCATTTTTTGTTTTTGTTTTTTTAGTTAATTAGCAAGTGTGGGGTTCATGGTTTAAATTAGCAGGACGTGATGGTTGATAACGTTCAGCGGACGTGATAATCTATCACGTTCTTCCTATATTTTGAAATTTCATGAAATCCTACTCCTATTTCGATATTTATTTATTTATTTTTCTATTAATAAAAAAAAATCGGGTTTTTTCACACACAAAAGGGGATCGAGACATGGAGATCCCTTATCCCAATGCTTTTCATCCTCGTTGCAGACTTCCTCAGCAAATTCCTTGCCAACGCGGCACCAATCATGCCTCAACATGTTTTTCTTCCATCAGAAGTAATACAGTACGTGAATGATACACTAATTATTACTGAGGCGCACCTAACGACCTGGGTGGAATTTGGAGCGTGGTCTTGGAGGCGGCGACTAAGGTCCTGGAAGCTATCTCCCATGGCTAATTTTTTAATTTGATGGTGCGATCTTTCAATGTGAAATTTGTTGGGAAGTTTTTTTTTTTTTTTTTTGGCTTCAAGTTGGGAAGGTTTGAGGGGGAGAAAGGGAGAAAGGGCCGGAGGAGGTGATACAGAGGAGAGAAGAGACACGTGTTGGATGGAGGACACGTGTGCGATGGATTTGGGGTGATATTTTGTAAAGAAGGGGACGGTTAGGATCTATTGTTCGGATATGGAGGGATATGCTCCGACATTTTTATTTATATCCAAAGTTAATTACAGATTAATAAAAATATTCAGACCCATCAACTTTTATTAAAAATATCCAAACTGGTCATTTAATGGTCGGTTCCCATTTTAATTCAAAACCAGTCATTAAATGACCGGTTCCCCGTTTATATATATGTGGACACTGTTTGTCGATTTTTCACCATTCATTTTATCAAATTTTACACTATCTCTCCTCGGTTGAGTCATTTCTCCCAAATTTCTCCTTCTCTTCTCAGATTTGCAAGTAAGTCTCTCTAATTAGTTAGAAATTATTTTTTAGTACAAAATAGTTGTAAAATATTAGGATTTGTTAGTAATTACCAAAATTAAAATAATTAGTTGTAATTAGAGAGTAATTAGAGTACGGTTTATGATTTATGGTAATTTATTGTAATTTAGTATAGTTAGCATTGGTAACCATATTTCAGCGTATTTTAGGATGTTTTACCATAATTAGGACAATTAAGTCTAATTTCTGGCAATTTAGCATAATTAGGATAATTAGACCATTTGAGCGTATTTTACCGAAATTAGCCTATTTTAGATTATTTTTACTGCAATTGGCCTATTTTAGCATGTTTACCATAATTAAGCACATTTTGGCATATATTAGCTTAATTAAGCTTATTTTAGCCTTTTTAGCGTAATTAAGCCTATTTTTGCATAATTAAGTATATTTTTGCGTAATTAAGCCTCTTTTACCATAATTAAGCACATTTTGGCATATTTTAGCGTAATTAAGCCTATTTTAACCGCACATGCCCTATTTTGGCATATTTTAGCGTAATTAAGCCTATTTTAGCCGTTTTTTTGCATTATTTACTGAAATCAGGAATTAGAGTTTACTTAGCGTAAGTTAACATAATTTTATTACCGAAATTAGGATGGTTAGAGGACGGCCTAGAACTCGTCCAATACCACCTATAGTTGACGAGTCGATCGCGACTAGCAGCACAGAGCATTTCAGTCCTCTTCTGTGGGTGCCCCACCGCGAGCATCGAGTCTCACTGGCTTCTCGTGAGGTATATATTTTTTTTCTTTTACTCAAATTTTCTTTAGTTTAAATGTTGTTGTATGTGAATTAAATTTGTCAATGTAGGACACGTCTCTTTTAGATATGAAGCTGCGGCGCGTTCACATGCAGTACCACTGTGTACTTATGCTGGTAAAGTTGCGACTCCGTCTGATGTGACTGGTCCAGATTCGATAGAATTCGATGATGATTTTGTTCCATGTACTTTCAAGGCTCGGTCTAAGAAGTGGAACTAATTATGTTTTAAAATTTCGATGCATTTAGTTTTTTCTAGCTTGTAGTCCATTCTAATATAATTTGTAGGCTCTTGTGGCTAAAAATAAAATAAAATCAGGAGACCGATCATTTAATGGCCGGTTTCCCTTTTAAATAGGGACCGGCCATTAAATAACTGGTTTGGGTATTTTTAATAAAAGTTGGCAGGTCTGGGTATTTTTAATTAAATGATTACCACCCGCCCCTAAGTTATTTTCAATCCTACCACCCACGCAGACCCAGTTCGCACATCAAATTGGGGTGGTGCGTGGACTGGGTTGGCGCATCAAAATTGGTGTAAAATTGGTGCTCAAACGGGGTGAAACGCATTGAAGAGCTGTACAAATTTCGGAACAGTTGGTGCTCTAACTCAGTCTGTGCACTAGTTGGTGCGCCAACCTAGTTTGCGCACCAACCCATGTTGGTGAGCGAACTGGGTCAGCTTGGGTGGTAGGATTGGAAAAAACTTGAACCGGGTGATAATCATTTAATTTTGATTTTATACTGTGGTAACTAAAAAAATTTCGGTAGGATGCATGAGCTACATACAAAGCTAATAAATAGAAGAAGCAAAAAATTATATCTTCCAATTTGCTCTTGGCCGATAATTCTCTTAGTTAAATTTTAATTTCCCAACAATTATTTTTTTAAATAATAAAATATAATTTTTGTGTTATGGTTGAAAGTGGCTATATATATCAATCAATATCATTGTTATAATTGAGAATCATCTCATCCCATTATTCGTGACGAGGATTCCTCTTAGATATGCTAATTAATGCAACTTCGAATAAATTCGTACAATGATTTCTACTTTAACTAATTTATTATTTTGATCCAAATTTTAGATTTCAAGTTCAAAATTTTCAACATTAATAAATAGAATAATTATTTCAGTACACACGCTACAGTACCCACACTGTACCCGCACTGTACACGCTACAGTACCCGCACTGTTATTTTAGGAAAATTCATATATCATATGTAGTTCATTGTATAGGTATAAATACTTGTCCTGTTTGAGCTATATACTTCACAGTATCAAAATTTGTAAAACAAAATTACAGTTTGGAACAGTTGCGATCCCCACATGCCTTTTAAGTGGTCCCCTAATGCAGGTACAACATGAAAATTTTTCAAAAAAAAGGTGCGGGTACAGTTATTTTAGGAAAATTCATATATCATAGTTCATTGTATAGGTATAAATACTTGTCCTGTTTGAGCTGTATACTTCACAGTATCAAAATTTTTAAAACGAAATTACAGTTTTGGAACAGTTACGGTCCCCACATGCCGTTTGAGTGGTCCCCTAATACGGGTACAACATGAAATTTTTTCAAAAAAGGTGCGAGTATAGTTATTTTAGGAAAATTCATATATCAGAAGTAGTTGATTGTATAGGTATAAATACTTGAACTGTTTGAGATATATACTTCACAGTATCAAAAATTTTAAAATAAAATTACAGTTTAATTTGGAACAGTTGCGGTCCCCACATGCTGTTTGAGTGGTCCCCTAATGTGGGTACAACATGAAAAATTTTCAAAAAAGGTGCGGGTACAGATATTTTAGGAAAATGCATATATCAGAAGTAGTTGATTGTATAGGCATAAATACTTGACCTGTTTGAGATATATACTTCACATTATTACTAATAAATTTGGAAAAAAAATTACAGTTTTGGAATAGTTGCGGTCCCCACAATCAGTTATGACAGTTTAGGTGTGGGTACAGTGCGGGTACTGTAGCGTGGGTACTCATATCAGCTTCCTAATAAATAATAGAAATAGATCTCAGCAATATATCTTGCGCTCTTTCCAGTCAGCAATAAAGGTGAATGACACCCACTCCAGTTTTTTCCCATTTTTTATTGGGGAATTTCATGTATATCCCTCAAAAGTTTCAATATTACGTATTTATTCCTCCAAAATCAATAATTACATATTTATCCTTAAAAATTATACAAACTCACGTATTTGTCCAATCTAACTCTATAACATATAAAATATCTCTAAAAATAATTAAATAATATTTTTTATCACATTGAAATTTATTTTACAATAGTAATTAAGAATATGTTGACCATTATTCCCTTCGTTTATGTCATTTTAGTCCGCCTGAGTTCTTTTCTCTTTAAGGCGCTGAACCTCTCGCTTCTCTCTCCAAATGTGCCAATTCACATATTTGTGCCACCCCTCACTACTTTAATTTTCCCATCTTCGTTTGGAGAGAGAGGCGGAAGTTTGAGCATCTTAGAGAGAAGAGAACTCAGACGGACTAAAAAGATAGAAACGAAGGGCATAATGGTCAATATTATTAATTAAAATTGTAAAATTAATTTTAAAAAAATATTATTTAATTATTTTTGGATGTATTTGATATGTTATAGAGTTAGATTGGGCAAATATGTGAGTTTCTACAATTTTCAAGGATACATATGTAATTACTAATTTTAGAGGGATAAATATATAATATTGAAACTTTTGAGGGATATACATGAAATTCCCCCTTTTCTATTAATACGAAAAACAAAACAAAAAATATCAACCATGAGGAATAGTTTTGTTAGATTTTAAAAAATAAGAAAAATGTTATGGTTTATAACGTGCAAAGCACTGTAGCTGGACGTTATAAATTATAACGTTTTAGTTAATCTTATTGCTAAAGATCTCTATTTAACAAAAAACACTGTAGCTGGACGTTATAGACCATAACGTACGTCCAGCTACAGTTTTTTTTTTACTTCGGTATGCAAATTTTTTTTGAATCAATATCTAAATAAGAAGTTAAATTGGAAATGGTACCAAGCATGAATTGGAGCAATGAGATCTAAAAAAGACCTAGAACAATTAAATTAGAAAACAAAAGCACCCAAGAAGATTAAACTGCTAAAATTTTCAAGAAAAGCAACGCCAATCAGAGCCATCAGTTTGAGCTGATTGTATGGTTTTGGCTGGACGTGATACTCTATTATGTCCATTTTTTTTTGCTTTTTTAGTTAATTAGCAAGTGTGGGGTTTGTGGTTTAATTTAGCTCGACGTGATGGTTGATAATGTCCAGCGGACGTGATAATCTATCACGTTCTTCCTATATTTCAAAATTTCATGAAATCCTACTCCTATTTCGATATTTATTTATTTATTTTTCTATTAATAAAAAAGGGGTTTTATCACACACAAAAGGGGATTGAGACATGGAGATCCCTTATCCCAATGCTTTTCATCCTCGTTGCAGACTTCCACAGCAAATTCCTTGCCAACGCGGCACCAATCATGCCTCAACATGTTTTTCTTCCACCAGAAGTAATACAGTGCGCGGATGATACACTAATTATTAGTAAGGTGCACCCTACGTCTCTGAAAATAATCAACAGGATCCTTGAGGTATACTCTGACCTCATGGGCCTTAAGATTAACAGAGCCAAGAGCACCTTTGTACCAATAACAATCCCGCCAAGGTCTGTCCAAACGATAGAAGGAATATTATCCTCGAGCACCTCAAGCTTACCAATAAAATATTGGGTCTACCATTGTCGATAAGGAAACCTCGCAAGATCCACTACCAACCAATGCTAGATGCTATCAGAACAAAAATGGAGGGATGGACCTCAAATTTCTAGTCATATGTGTAGTGTAATAATCTAGAAGTCAATCCTAGAATAATTGTATTTTATATGTTTTGTTCATGAATTGGATGATTAATAAGGATATCATTTTGTTCCTTGAGTTTTATCGAATTATGGATCATTTTGGGTTAAGGACTTGAAATTGTAGAACTCCATAATATAGATGATAAATACTCTTAATAGTCTCTAACCTTGGTAATTAGCAGTAAACACTAATTGACCATTCAAAGGTTAGTGTGTGGATTAAATGATGGTTAAGGTTTACAAACCATAGACAAAGAGTTGTCATTTTAATCACACAGATACATGTTAGAGAACATGGTATTTGACAGACCTTAAATGAAACGTTAAATAGATTGTGTTCGTGTCATTAATGTTTTCATTCAGTATTAAGTTCTAAAGTATGAGGTATCTGTCTTTCCTACATAGGAAGTGTGTATCCGTTAGTGTTGTTCAACACTATTCGTAAAAAGTAGCTATACATATGACATTTCAGTATGCATAACTTATGCGGAGGGGAGATGTTCACCAAGACTACTATTGTCCCTCATATTTAATACGAGTGATGGTATCACTAGGCCTCTTGATAAAGTAGAATTATTAGCACGCGGTATGATTAAAGAGTTAATCTATTTGATAATCTACTTAAGATCGAGAAAAGAATAAGTTTGAAAGGATGACACAAATCTACCTTGAAACTATTATGATACCATAAGACAAAAGAATAAACACGAGTAAATTGTTTACTGGATCATGATATTGTACTGTACAAGATCATCTATGTCAATTGGGTAGTCATAATGCATTCTGCCAAATGCCGCTTATGATTTATAGAATTAAAAAAAAAATTTATTCTATTGCCAACATAACACAGATCATATTGGGTCACACCAATAGAAAAGTAATCAGAGAATTTTATGATTAATTATAAAGTGTTATAATTAATAATAAAAATAAATGTCATGGAGATGACAAGCTTAAACCAGATTGAATTTCTAACGTGTATGACACGTCGTATAAATTTATCGCAACAACATACGCAAGAAATATAATTATTCAAAATATATATATATATATATATATATATATATATATATATAGGCTACCATGCTTTGCAAATTAAAGAACCTCTTGTGCTTTGCGCTCATTTTCGGATTTTTAAAATTCAAAATGTCGATCCGACCGTTCAAGTTGTTCTCCATATTGAAATGTGCTTGGAGACCAAATTTTACATTTTTTGGAATTTTTTTACTATTTATTAAGCCACTTTGAAAATCGCTGATCCATTGGTCCAGAAAATTTTACTGTTTTGCTAGTGTGACCATTGGATCAGCGATTTTCAAAGTGGCTTAATAAATAGTAAAAAAATTCCAAAAAATGTAAAATTTGGTCTCCAAGCACATTTCAATATGGAGAACAACTTCAACGGTCGGATCGACATTTTGAATTTTGAAAATCCGAAAATGAGCGCAAAGCACAAGAGGTGCTTTAATTTGCAAAGCATGGTAGCCTATCTCTATATAGAGGAGGGTTTAAATGCCTCCATTTTTCATGCCTCCATCATGCCTCCATTTTTAAAAACTTTTATAACTCAAAATTTAAAACTTAAAAGTCAAAATAAAACCGTTGGATATGATCTACATCATCTTATCTATGCACGTATAAAAAATGATGACATTTTAATTTTGTTTTGGTTATCATCAAGAGCTTATAAAAAATGTACTAATGTGGATAATTTCTAGACATTGATTTTTCAACTTATTGATTCACATAAAAAAAAAATCAAAATGTGATAATTTTTTATGAGCACATAGATAAAATGATGTAGATCATATCCAACGGTTTTATTTTGATTTTTAAGTTTTAAATTTTGAGTTATTAAAGTTTTTAAAAATGGAGGCATGGTGGAGGCACAAAAAATGGAGGCATTTGAACCCTCCTCCTCTATATATATATATATATATATATATATATATATATATATATATATATATATATATAGAGTGGCTAATATCAAAAGGTTTGTTCCTAAGTCCTCATGCAACCAAGTCATTTTTGGATTTTCAAAGTCCAAACGGTTGATCCAAACCGTTAATGTTCAATCCATATTAAAATATGCATGGAGACCAAATTTTACATTTTTTGGAATTTTTTTACTATTTACTAAGCCACTTTGAAAATTTCTGATCACATGGTCCTGAATTTGGTTGCACTGTTTTTACTGTTCACCCGGATCAGCAAACGTGTTGATATTAGCCACTCTCTCTCTCTCTATATATATATTCAATGGATTAAAATATTAATTATGAATTAATATTTTTGGGCCAAAAGCCCATTTTAATTTGGGCCTAAATTAAATTTAGAATTTAATTTAAAAGCCCAAATTGAATCAAATACAAAAATCCAAATTGAATCAATTGCATTTTGGGCCCAAGGGCATTTTTGTAAATAGCCCAAAACCGACTTTGAGAGGGGCAAAATGGTCATTTTGAAACTGACCCTATACCCTATAAATAGGGGTGAAGGGTGAAGAGAAAAATCATCAGAATCCGAATCAGAATCCGATTTGATTCGAATATCATTTTTCCTCTCAAATAGTGTTTTGCAGAAAATAGCGTAATCCATATATATTCTTGCGAGAATAAAAGAGTTGTTCTTGTGAATAGTGTTTTCATGGAAAATAGTGTATTTGCGGTGAATAGTGTTTTTTCAAATATCGCTGTATAGTATTTCTGGCAAAAAAAATACCAGCTCTCTAGTTATTCCTGGTGGATACTGATAGAGACATCAGACGTCTGGTGCTTTGAATCAGAGTAAAACTGCACTTCCAATTCAAATTTGGAATAAGGTAGAAACGTAGTTTTAATTTATTTAAATGTTAAATAAATTTAAGTTTAGAAATCAATCAGGGAGTAGATCCTTGGCTTTTGGTAGAAGTAAAATTTTCATTTTGCGTTCTTTCTGCATCATAAGCTGATCAGAGTCAAAATGATGATGAATTACGTAGGGTTTTGGCTTAGCTTTTACATATTTTCTCGCACTTTTGTTTATTTAATTAGAGAAAAAAAGGCTACTGTCACCTTTCTTTATGTTTTATTACGGAAAACAGGTTTTGGGACTATTTCACATCAATTGGAGCAAGAATCAGGTCAATCGGATAAGCGACGCTCATCGACTAAGGCTTTGTTACGGCCTGTATTGGTTGATACGGACCTAGCCGGATACAGACCAGGAGATAGCGTGATATATATTAAAACCCTCAGCGATATGGTGTGGATATGGACCGTATCAGCCAATACGGTCCGTAACCAGAGGGGCCCTTTGAGGAATAACTGCCACAGCTGTATCCAGATCATGTTTCTTGGCCTCCACTCATCTCCAGACGTCCCCCCACTCCTATATAAAGCCTCCTGGACAGAAGAAGTTATCTTTGTAATTTTGGTAATTAGAGTTAGATTTGATTAAGTGAGAAAGAGAAGAGTGTTGTAATGATGCCGCTCCGCGGCTAAGTTCTTTTCTTAGGGGCTAGGCAGTAAACCTTGTTACTCATGATGCTTTGATATATATATTTTTTGTTGATTATGATTTCTTGTTGTTAATTGAAATGCTTTTGCAAGTTATTCTCCCTTCACCTGATTTCGATGATCTAGTTTAATCCGTTAGAGTAGTGATAGTGCTTGAATGGTAAGAAAAACTATGATGGACGAGTTAGCCTCGTTGGGAGCCATTATATTTATGTGAAGAAAACCTTCGCGTGAAAACCATAAATCAAAACCACAAAATGCAAACCAAGTTCTGTCATTTGCGTAGGATAACTCGCAGTGTCCTATGTAGTAACTTCTGTATTTAGAGCATCTACATCCCAGCAACTCAAATGAGTTTCTAAATAATTGTTAATCACTTTTTAGAAATTGAGGTCTCTAAAGTTTCTAACTCTCACATCCCTGAAATTAATTTAGAGTTTCTATTAAGCCACGTCAGCAATAAATTAATAAGGAGAAATAATTTGAGCCAATTATTTGGCCAGTTTATAAACAGTTTCTTAATAAGAAACTTTCATGCATAGTTTCTAAATAAGAAACTCTCCCGCATCTCTGAAACTGGATTAGAAACTGCCACATCAGATTAGAAACTCTCATAGTACCAGGGATGTAGATGCTCTTAGAGATCTGTCATTTGCGTAAGATAACTCGCAGTGTCCTATGTAGTATCTCGATGGAAGTCACATCATTTGCGTAAGTGACTCGCAGTGTCTTATGTAGTGTCTTCCATAAACAACAACAGGAAATCAGATCCGACAGAAGTAGAATATCAAAGAGGATTGAGTAGCAATGGTGTGCCGAAATTTTAGAAATTCTCATCTCTATCTTTATTTTAATTAATTTTAATTGTTGCAAAATTTACATTGATCACAACTTCAACTCTCAATTTTCAGATTTCTTCTAGCCTTTCGAAAGATTGTGATTTGATCGCTCAAGACTGTAGACTAATATTCCCTGTGGATCGATCTCGATTATATTACTCGATAGGATTGTGTGCTTGCGATCCGAACCGATAGCATTTCTGAGTTTATAAATTTTAAAAGATAACATCGCTCTCTTTTGAGTAATCATAAGCCTAAATAGAATTTAGCGGTAAATTCCTAAACATAATTTAGCGTTTTTTGAACGGACTACTAGCCCATTTCAACATGATTTAGGGAAGAAGCGTCTCACATGCATGGAGACAGGGTCAATCACAGCTGCCTTCAGGGGCGCAATGCGCGTCGAAGAGGGTTTGGGCGTCAGTAGTATGGGCTTTGTGGCGCGAGAGAAATAGGAGGGTGCTCTCAGACCAAAGCCGACTAGTGCAACTACTCATTAATGATACGGCAATCGACGTCACATTATGGACCCAATCCTAAAATTAGTGTCATGTGGGGCCAACATGGGAGAAAATTTGTCAAGTTGCTTGTAGCAATTGGGGCAAGTTAGTCCGAAACTTTTATTAATAGAAAATAAAATAAAATAATATCGACATTGAAGAAGAGTTTCGTGAAAATTCGAGATATAGCTAAAACGTGATAATCCATAACGTCCAAGGTATTGTAGCTGGACGTTATGGACCATCATGGCCAGCTAATCTGATCTCTAATTAACAAAAAACACTGTAGTTGGACGTTATTGTCCATATCGTTCAGCTACAGTTTTTTTTTTTGCTGTTTCGTTTGTGTTTTTTTTTTTAAATAAAAATATATTGTAGCTGGACGTTATAGACCATAACGTGCAGCTACAATGTTTATTTTGGTTAAGCGGTAACTTGATTTCGCTAACCAGGCCGCGATGGTCCATAACGTCAAGGAATTGCTATATTTTGAATTTTCACGAAACTCTTTTTTAATGTCGATATTTATTTATTTTAATTTCTATTAATAAAAATTTCGGGGAGATTTGTGCCTCGCTCACTAAACTTTGGAAAACAAGTGATCATCCAACTTGAATTCATTTGTCAGTTCACAAGGTAGTCAACTTTTAATTTGCTTCAATTGAGACAGTTTGTCAGTTCTTTTGTCCATATCTATTGGACTGCATATGTGACAGTCCATAGCAATTGCTTTCAAATGTGCTCCTGCTTCTGGCTTTAACTGTTGAATGGCGAATTCATTTTGGTTTGTTCTCAAAAGCATGCGTTCAAACAGTTACCATTCATTACTTTTGATGAAATGCGAATTCCTTTTGTTTTGTCATTTACCATTCAATACTGTTGAATGGCGAATAAGCACCGTAAACGTCGTTCTCGCAAACTTTATAGTCTAAGGAGCTAGAATTCATCTTTCTTGTTTGGCTTATTTATTTCTTTGGTGCGGTGGAATGTAAAGATTTGTTTACATAACTTTTTTTAATTAATAAAAGTAGTCAGTAAGCAATCTAGATGGCCTTCAAAAAAACAAAAAAAAACGTCAGTCTCGTAGAAATCGAGATATCTCAAGGATACGCATCCCTTGCAAACTAATGTTTATAGGTGGATGATAGATCAAGCTGGGGTGCTAAGTGATCTCAAGTTTTCAAATTTTTATTATCAAGTATCTAAAATTATTACTAATTTGTCTCTTTTATATGTATTAGCACCCCTAATAATACTAACAAATTTAAAGGACTTGAACGTAAATTTTAAAAATCAAAGTCATAGCAGACTGGGCTTCATATTTTATTTGGACGTTTCGATTTTTGTGTTTGTGCAGTGAACAAAAGAAAACTGATCATTCCAATTTGAAAATGTTATACTTATATAGAAAAAATAATGCCCGATTCTATATATTGAATTTTTGTACCCATCTGGAACTTTCATGATCATATATAGAAAAAATAATGCCAGATTCTTTATAGAAAACGGATCCTTTATAGAAAAAATAAAGCACGTAGATAAATTGCGAAGGAATTTTCTTTGGAAGGGGAAGAGCGTGTGCAAAAACATCAATTGCCTCGCAAACTAGGAGATGGTTTGCGCATTAAAATCGAACAAACTAGGAGATGGTTTGCGCATTAAAATCGAATGGGGACCTTGGCATCATTGACCTACAAATTTAGAACGATGCTTTATTAATTAAATGGGTTTGGGCAATTGCGAACAAACCAAACGGCCTATGGGCGCAATGTGTGTGGAATAGGGTTTGGGCAGCAGAAGTATGAGCTTTGTGGCATGAGAAAAATAGAAAGGTGTTCTCAAACCAAAACCGAGTAGTGCAACTACTCATTAATGATACGGCAATCGACGTCACACATGGGACCCAATCTTAAAATTAGTGTCATGTGGGGCCAACATGTACGGTAGAAAATTTGCCAAGTTGCTTGTAGCAGTTGGGGCAAGTTAGTTTAATTAGGAGGGTGCTTTATCGGGTAGGATTACTTTGTATATATGTAATAAGTTGTTTAGCTTTACTTTACTTTCTGTACATAAACTTTCATTATCAGTATATTTGTCGGCAACAAGGTTGCCGACCATCAAAAAAATAAATAATAAAGTATATATTCATACGCCATTATCAAATGTGCATATTTAAATACTGTCCTGATGGACTCTAGAATATATTCTCCTCGAGTCTTCATTGCTTTCAAAAGTACAGATGTAGTAAAAAAAATTATATATATATATATAAGTGCTAAGGGAATAAGTTTAATTATAAACAATTGTACCACACTGAAACATAAAATGTCACCTTTCTTTGGTATTTACTGATCACCAAAAGGGGGAAAAAAAATGTGACAAAATAGGTTGTTTCTCTTTTATGTAATTGAACTATTATCAAATAATTAATCTATACATTGATCTCAATATCTATACATATTATATTGCAACGCATCACCAAATTGGGTTGTTAACAAGTAGCAAGAGCTTTCTTCGCTTTTGTGGAGAAGTGCATTTGTAGCATCACTTCATGCAAACTGCAACAAATATATCAATACTGTAAGATAAATCCAAATTCTAAATTGAAAATGGATGAACCATAATTTGTTATAAATTTTGCTGTTTCTTACCTGTTTCTATACACATTCTATTCATCATATTCACTCATGATTCAGGCTTCTGTGTGTCTGACGTCTGGCCCGCGTTCATTCTGCTTCTTAGTTCTTCAAATGCTCGCATCGTATCGGCATCAAAACCCCCCGCAAACTAAGGTAACAGAAGCAAAGTTTGTAAAAATTAAAAGCATTATAAATTTTCAATCACTGCCTATATCAATTCCTTTTTACATTCAATTTATTTATATATGTTTACCTGATGAACCCTGAATGCGAATCTGACACCTTGAAGCAGCAAAAATTCCCGATTTGGTTCTTTGTCTGTACCAGTCAAAGCATCTAGTTCTGATCCGACTCTTTTCATGTACTTCTTTGCCAGTTGAATTGATGACAATTTTATCTGCAAAAACGAGGATCATTCAAAATTATTTACAATTGAGATTGATTTCTATAAAAAAAATTGTTTTGTTGTTTTAATTACCTTTCCAACTACGCCCGTATCAGATAACCAATCAACCGGTATCCCGAATTCTCGGTAGCGTGACATGGCCATATCTCGGGTTCGTAGAAGCGCATACACACTCTGTTCCACTCTATAAAACAACAAGTTTCGGTTTTATTACTTTAACATATTTTCTCTTTGGTAGTTAAATGAAACATATTATGTAATATCTTACTTTTCAAGTAAGGAATACATCTTCTTCAGTGCGGCTTCGCATTGGAGATTTGGATCATCAGCAAAGGTTGAAACTCTGTTTTCTAATTTCATCAAATCTTGGTACTCGAAAGATGCCTCCCGCAATGCATCGGTTTTTCCCTCTGGCCAATCAAAATGCTTGAGAACTGCGCGCTCATCAACCTAGAGTCACAACATATTTGAGGATATATATACTCAATTAATTGCAATAATGACAGAATTACTAAATTATAAGAAACATAATTTTTTTTTTATAAACTAATGACAGAGCAGATAGATTTCTTGCCAAGAAGGAGAGTTCCTCATCCAACCAATTGACAAATGAAACGACATCTTCTATGTTCGTAAAGGTTGCAGCTCGTACTTCGTTCGCTAATGATATGACAAAATCGCCCTGTGTCTCCACATCCGCTTTCACCTAATTAATTAATTAGGTTTAGTAAATTATATAATCTCAAAAAATTCGGCCAACAAAATTGAATGCATAATTTATGAGGTATACTTACAGCTAGAAGAAACCCTGATCTATTCTCAATCTCTCCAATCATATTGCTCCTCACATCTGCCACATTTGATGTAGACGACGGACCTAACGATGATGTCTCCTTCTTTGCGTCACGTTTCATCAATGTCTGATAAAACTCAACCAATTCAGGCGCACGATGCACCTTGTCCCCACTTGCACCACCTCGTAGAGTTCCAGGAGGCGGAGGAGGTGGTGGGGGCCCGCCACGTCCGCCTGGCGGGGGTGGAGGTGGGGGTACACCAGGTGGACGTGGCGGTGGTGGCGGGACACCACTTGGGGAGTTAATCGAAGGAGGTGCATTGCCGTTGGTCCCACTAGATGGCTTCGGTGGGGGCCGGGGTACTCTTGGTTCTCTTTTTTCAAGGTGCGCTAACTTAATCTTGCTGACCACCGGACTGTCGTTTCCCTCATTGGATTGTTGCTCGTCAGAATTGGAAGTGGCATTCACAGCCGGGGGAGCCTTCTTCTCCTTTATCTGAGAAAGTTTTGGTGGCAAAACTTTGGCCGGCTTGACTCCATCGCCAAACCTACAGTCACAATTCTCGTTCAGCTTAAGTTTTATCAATCATAATGAGATATATTTGTGTGTAAACCATGTATTCTAATATGGAATTCAGTACTTTCATATGATGTTTTTAGTGTTTACTTCAGAATTAGATCAATTAGTCATATAAAAAAAAAGTAAACCTTTCTGCTCTGGCTTGATCTGCCTTCGCTTTGAGCGCCTTTTCCCTCTCGACAGCCAACTTATGCCGGTCTTTGTATGCTGGATACTTCTCCTCTGCCACCCGTTCCACTGACTTTGAAATTAGGTTAAATGATGATGACACGTTGGCCGGTTGCTCTGTGCCAGGTGACACATTAGCACGGTTCATAAATTCATTCAGCTCATTCTCTTGCTTGCCAAAAGTTGTAATTGCCATGCCATCTCCCGCATTTCTCAACATAAGTGATTCCAACGGCCCCTTCGGCCGATTACTTGTTCTCATTGATGAATTACTACTGATGGATCGTGTCGGTGAGGCTAAGGAGCTCGTGTCATCCCTCTTGCCCCATTTTTTGATCTTTTGGATCAAACTTGGTCTCTTGCTCAGAGAGCTATATCTACTTGAAGAACTATCAAGTGATGCATTGTCAAAATCTTCACTATCCAAAGATGAGACACTCTCTTGATCCGTTTCGCCTTGACCACGCTCCGATCCAGCATACTCTAACATGAGTTGCTTGGCTCTTTCTCGGGATTTCGGGCTTAGGGTTTTATTTAGGTCACGTGCCGAGATGTGATTAGAGGGGTTTTGGTAGTTACGAAGCTCATAACGGAGACAAGCATTAACCCAACGGAGGTAGACAAGTTCTTCCACCTCACTAAAACGATTCATTTGAAGGCCTTCAACTTGCTTGCTAAGATCTTCATTTGCATGCCGTAGCTTGTTTATCTCCTCTCTCAGATTCGCCGCCATATCACTCTGCATTAGGAATTAAAATGTGCAAGATTTAGTTTCTATTTGTTCCAGTACCAGAACTATCATTGTTTCACAAATGAGAATTTGGACTCTATTTTCTGCAAATTAATTATTTATCCAAACATGAAATTTATACCACCAACAAGTCATTTTAGTTTACTTTTTGTTTCCTTTATTTTCTCAAGTAACTGTGTTTCCTCATTCAAGTACTATTTTTATTCGGATTTTTGGAATTATGGATTTAAAGAGAGAAAAACAGGAGAACTATGAGAAACTAAAATGTGCTATGTTAGTATACTATTCAAATATTTCCTACTGGTATGAATCCTCTACAGGTAACAGCAATCTGCGTTAAACGTACAGTACCTGTTCTGATTTACTGTAACCAGAATCATGACAGTATTTCAATTACTTGTTTTTATTGAAGGTGAAGGTATTTTCTTTGGTCACATATTTATTGTAAAACTTTGACAAATGCAAAATTGTTTTTCCTAACAGTAAAGACAAGAAAATGTGGGCCTATAATATCAATCCATAATCTATGATTGAGGTTGAACCACAGCAGTGCATGGAAGTTGGTCCATTTTCACCACAAAAACCGTCTCATTAGCCAAATCAAATAAATATAATAAAATGGAGAAATTAACTGAAAGTATGGCTGAAAAAAGGTGTTTCTTTTAGAGTAACCCAAAAGGGGTATTAAGTGGTCCAAAATCACCAAACAAAACACAGAAACCACTTCAAGGCCATCATGGTATTACCTAATTAATGTACATTTAATCTAAAGAATAGCTACTTAAAACAATTTATTACATCAATCAATGGTACAGGTCTATGCAAAGTTGCAAACAACGTGCTTCATTTTTTTTATTTTTTGTGGCAATTGAAGTTGCTAGAAATGGTAACAAGCTCAGCTGGTCATGTCTGTGTAACTGTGTTCAGGGTAAAGATTTTAACAGAGCAGTTTTAGCTTCGTGCAGCGCACTAATTCTATGCAACACTGTTTTTATTTTATAGTCTGTGCGCTGCATGAAGCTAAAGCTGATCTGTTGAAATATTTACCCGTGTTATGGCACAATTTAACAACATATTTAAACGAAAATTGAAAGAAGGAAATACATATGGTAACTAAGTAAGCTCTAAAATTGCATGCTCCTTTATAAAACACAAATAAGCAAAACCAGACTCATCATCTCATATCAGATAAAAATAAAATAAAATCAACTGTAATTTCGTACCTCACTTAAACCAGCGAAGGCCTTCTCATCGAGTTTCATTGTAAGCTCTCGTTTCTGATGCTGCAACTCCTTATTCTTGCGGCGCAACTCCATGACCTCGACCTCCATCTGGTTGAAATTCTTCATTTTTTTCTCCATCTCTACATCTCTCTTCGCCAACTCGGCCTCCTTTGTTTGAAGCCCCATCACCTGCTGTTTCAGCAAAACTAGCTGCCCCTTTGTCTGACTCGCTTCCATTTGTATTTGCCTTTGCATCTCCTTGATTTTTGTTCGTGCAGCATCGAGTTCTTTTTTTGTTAGCATGTTCCTTTCTATCTCTTCATTTAATTTCTTCCTCTCAGCATTTAAAGAGTTTATTGTTATGTTCAACATGTCGATCTCGACCTGCTTTATTTTCAATTGTTTTTGTAACTCTGCAATGTCTGATTCCTGCTCCTTTAGGCCGTAGTACTCAAGGAGTTCCCCCTCGAGTTTCACCTCTCTTTCTTCTAGCTCCTTCACCAAATTTCGGAGGCGTTCTAGTTCCGACGCGTTGTTTGCCATCTCAATGTCATATTGGCTGTTGGGTTTTATGTCGAATTTGTCGTTTGGTAATGGAAGCTCGATTTCTCCGGAAAAGAGGCTCTCAAGTTCTTCATCTATTAAATCGGCGGTCATGCTTTTGCGGTTTGCCGAGCTAATTAGATCGCTTATTGTTTTGACCTCCTCTTCCTCTTCTTCTTCCTCGACCTATACAATTTCATATTATTTGGAAAAATTATTTAAAAAGTTATAAAAATTTGCATGAAAATTACGTTATCTTATTCAGATAGAATAAATATTCTCACATGTTTATCGTCAGAATCTCTATCGTCCTTCTTCGATATCCCCGTGTCATTTTCTGAGAAATTGAACACACCAAGTTAACAAATAAAGCACTAGACAAATATAAAATTTTAGCAAGCATGTATGATAATATAATACAAATAATACCTGATGGCTTTACGTCGGGCGGCCTTGAACAGTTAATTTGTCGTGCTGCATAGGCCGCTACTGAGGCTGCTACAACAAAGCCTAGCCTAACAAACATTAATCCAATTATGCTTCTTTCTCCCTTCACTCATCACTTCCTCTCCTCTCCAGCATTTAATTTTATAAACCACACTTACAAAAATTCAAAGGGAAAAGAGAAAATAGAGAGACAGAGAGAAGTGCTCTGTTTTTATCTTATCAGAAACAGAGAGAGATACCAGACTCATAATAGTACTTGAAGCTCTTTCTTTTAGTTCAGTTGTTGAAACAGAGGAGCACCACCAGATTTTGTGGCTACCCTTTTTCACTGTATGGTCCATGGATATACATTCTAAGAGCTATCTCTTGTCTTTAGTAAAATTTGACTAGGGATCACTTCCAACTGGGAATTTCAGCTGTTCAAGAAACAAACCCAAATGAGGACAAAAAATATATTTGCCAATTGTGGAGGAGGAACTCTAGAAAAAATGAAAAGAAAAGCATTATTTCCCCTCTCCATTTCATCTAAAATGGAGATAAGCTTTTATGTATATACAATGGATTTAATTGCCAACTTGGCATATAGATATTCTGAGGAGAATTCATTCAGCGAGATAATTTTTATGTTTCAAAAATTAAAGCATCTTTATTATCTTAGAAACTCATTAGAAATTAAAAATAGTTATTTAAAAATAGACATATTCTTCATTTCTAATTCATTAAGAGCATCTCCATTTCAGAACTCATTAGAAATTCAAAACAGTGGAAAGATAGAAAAAGAACAATTCTGACAGTGAATGAGATTAATTCTTTTTATCTAACATGACTTTAAAAATCAATTTCTTTTTAAGAAATTTTTCAAAATTATTACTAAGTATATAAACTGAGATGATTTTTGAGATGAAGATGCTTATGTGGCTTGACGTTAATACCGCAAAGGGTATGAATTAAATAAATGGACATGTCCATTACGTTTGAAATGGGGATTATATGATCCCACTTACTTTTCACATGAAATTGGTGGTAGGCTGATAGCTTGGGTTTCCAGAATAAAAGAGAAATATCTAATAATTCTCGCCCATTAGCTCATTGGATAGGCCTTGAGAGTGACCGAGAGAGGGGTAAAGGGCTCTGTGGACCGGATTGACTCGAATTTCTGATCGGACGGTTCTGATCAAAACTAAAAAATTGAGTTACTTTAGGGGATACGGACTCGAGAGATGGAAGGTGAATTCATTTCCCATGTGTTCCGACATCTGTATAGCTTTCTGTGTTGCAACCTCTGAAAAATCAAAGGGTAGAATAATTATTTTTTTTTTGTCAAAGTCACTCAATTATTAATATCTATAAAGAATCTTCAATCAATTTTTAAAATTCGTAATTCCACACAAAAAAAAAAATATTATTTTTAACAATTATACCAAAGAGCATTCACATTCATTTTTAAAAAAAAATTATGTGTAAAATTTATATAATTTGTGGGCCATATATTGTTCATTGAATTATAGTATATATGTAATACTTTCATATGAAATTACTAATGAAAAAATATACAACTAATACAACGCATTGTACAAGTATCATTTATGCTCAATTTTATGTTTATAAATCATAATGATTTTTTTATCTTACCATTAATTTTACAAAATTTAATAGTTATACGAGTGATGTCACTAGTCCTGATACATTACCGAATAAATTAAAGAGGAGCAATCGGATGACACTCTTTTTTGGTGACATCGGATGACACCGTGCATTTTCAAAGTTTTCAAAGTCCAAACAGTCGATCCAAACCGTTCAATATGATAGATATATTAAAGTGTGTTTGCAGATCAAATTTTACATTTTTTGAATTTTTTTACTATTTATTAAGTATTTTACAAAATTGTTGTTTTCATATCATTGAATTTTTGTACCCATCTTAATAAATAGTAAAAAAATTCAAAAAAATGTAAAATTTGATCTGCAAGCACATTTTAATATATCCATCATATTGAAGAGTTTAGATCAACTGTTTGAATTTTGAAAATGTAGGGTGTCATCCGATGTCACCAAAAAATGATGTCATCCGATCCCTCCTCTAAATTAAAAGTATGAGGAAGGATCACTTGATATTGATTAATTTAGCAATCGATTTAAAAATAATAATAAAATTGATGATTAAAAAGTAAATATATAAGTATATTATTGAACATGTAGATAATCTAACATTAAATTGCATGCAATTTTTAAGTATTGTTTTATGGCACATTAAGGATCATTAATTTGAGACCGTTGAATTGCAATTCAGTATGGTGAAATATACAAAATTCTCATTATTTTTTAGAAATCTAGAAATCATTTTATTCCAAAAATAAAAAACAATACAAAATTTTCTTTTGCAGAATTAAGCACTTCAGAAATTACACTATTTAATTTAATTGCATTAGAAGAAAACAAAATTTATACAATTATAAAATTACAAATAAAACAGATAATTGATACAAAATCTATTCTTTCAAATTTAAATACATAAAGTTTGGGGCAGATTTTTCATATTTTTTTTAATAAAATAAATTAATTTACAAAAGAAAAATTGTAAAGTATGAAATGAAACACTTGTAAAATAAATAAATAAAGAAAACCACCATATATGATTTTATTTCTTCTTATTATTTTTACCATGTACCGACACGATGGCATCATGTACCGAAGCATCTTTGTTCCACGGCCAATTCTTCTTCTTATTTTTATTATTATTATCTCTTAACTTGGCAACTTCCTCTTGCAACCGTTGGATTTGATTTTCATCATTTTCAATTTTCTTCTTCATTTTCATGATCTCTAATTCTTGTAAATTGAGTTTCTCTATCTTCTTCTCATCTACTTCAACTCTCTTTTTTAGTTCAATAATTTCTACTTCCTGCGATCACAATAAAAAATCATGAAACAAGCTTACATTATATATATTATTTAATATGAGTGAGGCTATGGTGCTATGCATAGCACCAATGGCTAGTGTACTACGGCTCAATATGGTACTTTTTAAAATTCTAACGGTCGATCCGACCGTTCAATGTGATATCCATATGAATATGTACTTGCAAACTAAATTTTATATTTTTTCGAATTTTTTTACTATTTTTTTAGATAGGTAGAAAAATCAGTGTTTTTTGAAAATTCTGGACCATCAAAATTCTACATATCTGAAAAAATAGTAAAAAAATTCGAAAAAATATAAAATTTAGTTTGCAAGTACATATTCATATGGTTATCACATTGAACGGTCGGATCGACCGTTAGGATATTAAAAAGTACCATATTGAGCCGTAGTACACTAGCCATCCGTGCTATGCATAGCACCATAGCCTCACTCATTTAATATTACTATTTTATTTGATGTTTAGATTGCATATAATTTATGATTGGAGGTTCCAAATTTCTTTCGACCGAGCTATTTTGGCTTTACGCAGTACATACGACATATAATTTTCCATCTTATCTCTATTAGTTGTGCACTGCGTAAAGCTGAAATAGCTTTGTCCATATCTTTACTCTATAATTCAAATTACACAAACAAATTCTTGAAACAAAATGGAAGCTATGTTAATGACTAACAACTATTCCTTTGAATGTCAATGATTTCTAATAAATTTAATTGATTAATTTAAATAGTCATATTTTACCGGATTCAGATCAGCTTGAAATCCGAGATCCATGAACAGTAACCCTGAAATTCCTGAAATCCGAGATCCAGCCGTCCAACTTTTTCTGTGCACGCATCTCAAAATAGCTGATTTTTCTATGTACGCATCTCGAAACAATTCAATAGTTGGATTCGATATTTCAGAAATTTCAGAATTACTGTTGATGATCTCGGATTTCAGCAGATTTGGATCCTATTTTACCTGCAAGCTGAGCTTCATAATTCGTGCTTCGAAATCTTTCATGCAAGAATTCAACCTCTCAAATTCCTCCTTTTCCTTGGCCTTCTCTTTCTCTTTTAATTCCACCAAGTTCTTCTCCGTTTGCTCAATCAAAAGTGCCTCTGAAGGAGGAGGCTCAGAAATTACACTGCATGCCTCCTACATTTAGAACAAGTACCAGTTCATAACAAATTTGATGAAGAAGGTTATTATTAATTAATAATTATGCATAAATTAACCCTGTCTCACTAGAAATGTTTAACATAAACATTAACAGGTTACAAACTGTGAAAGTGAACAAACCCCGAAATTTTTATTATTATCCAAAAAAAATATTAAATTTCAAAATCTACACACTGTGCAGAGAAATTTCGAAATTTGTCCAAACTGTAAAAAATTTCTGTTGTAATTCAGTCTAAAACAACAAAACAAATTTATGGTTTTGGTTTTGGTTTTGGAATTCCAAAACCGCAAATATTTTTTGCGGTTCTAAGTTTTTTTTAATTAAACAAAAATGTTTATAATTTATTTGTTTTTTGTATTGAAATATTAGTAATATTTTATATATTTCTTTGAAAATAGATGATATACTATAAAATTTAATTTATTAGAAAGATTGCGACAAATAACCCGGATCAACATTTTTCATGCCGGATTTTTTGCAACTGTAAGAAAAATTAAAAGATTTTTTGTGTGTTATTGAAAAAAAAATAAAAATGTTTTGAATTTGAGTTATTGATCCTAGTTCAAAAGTCATTTCTAGATAAATACAGAAAATATTTAAATTATTCTATTTTTTTAAAAAACAAAAAAATGTGTCAGAAAAGTGTCAGAAACAAACCTCTTGTTGATCTTGAGAGGTTTCTCCCTCTTGTTGATCTTGAGAGGTTTCTGAAACGACGATCCGAGATTCTTCAGATTCACAAATCAAATTAAGACCCATATTGTTTTCTCCCACGCTTACTGAATCAACTAACACCAAATCAAATCCAAACAGTTTATTAGAAGATAGTGAGATATAAATTTTAGAGTCAATGGGGATATTGTTTGTGTTGTAAGCAAAGAATTAAGTTCAAAGAAAGGAAATAAGAAGTCATATTTGATCTAAAAATTTAGATCTCTTCTTTCTTAAATAGTTTTTTGTACCTTTAGGTTTGCGAGTGCGCTGACGAAGGTTCATACCAAAGGCAACAGCCACGGCCGCCGCAGTAAATCCGGCCATCGCTATGGCATGTTTTTCTCCCATTGCTCCATCCATGCCAAGATCAAGAGAAATCAACTCAACCAATTTCAAAACCAGTGTAGAGATGAAATTAAGTTAGGAAAGAAAACAGAGGAGAGAGATATTGGTGTATACGTAAGTCAAAATTAACATGTTTTCTTCTTTTACCCATATAAATTTTCTAATTGCTTTCTCTATTTTATAAGTTAATTAACAAAGCACTCTTACTTGTTATAATAGTTTAAAAACAAGGTGGGTATCCACAAATTGTACATTTCGAAACTAAAATAATGGAACACCTTATTTTAAATTTAAAATGTGCGCCAGCACAACTGTATTATTATTATTATTATTATTATTATTATTATTATTATTATTATTATTATTATTATTATTAATTTATCATTATCATTATTAGGTCAAGGACACGTGGATAATTAAGAGAGAGAGACAACGAGAGAAATATCATTAAGTGGGATCAAAATATCTTAAATTGAGATAAATTCATTCTAAATAATTTAATAAATCATGAAGCGTTCAGCTGAAAGGTCTCTACCGGATAAATTATATTTATGGCATCATCAATTTTAAACGGCTATGTCAACAAGACAAATTCTACATCATCAGAAATAAGAGTTTCTTCCCAATTTGCTGGATCATGCATTTAAATAATAATTAATATTGTTAACTTTATTACAGAGTATTTCGATTTCTTGCACTTGTAAACTTCATGTGCGTATATTTCCAAGCATCCTGCTGCTCTTATTTTAGTTCTATTTTTTACTATTTCTTGCCTGTAATCGGGCCTTTTTATGGGCCTACATGGGCCAACTCAGAAGGTTTTTGGGCTTACGGGTCCATTATAATGAGAGGATCGATGACAAATGTATCTTATGATCCACATAGATTAAATCTGCACAGAACCAAGAACTGGATCTGCGTGGAACTTGCACTTTTTTTTTTTTTTTGGATAATAGGCTCCATTCCATCCAATATGCAAGGAACCATTTTTTTTTTTTGTTGAAAATGGTTAATTGTAGGGCGGAATTGTTACATGGTATAAAACATTGTCATTACATTTCTATTTTGCAATGAAACATCAATGCGCTGTTACTAGAATAAAACAGAGTATAAAATATCGGCCCGTCATCGTTGAGACTTCGATTTGAGCGTTTAATTCCAATTTTGAAAGGTTACGAAGAGATGGAGGCCACTGTTGCTGAGCAATTATCTAATTTTCTTTTATTTCAACCAGAAACGACATGTTAATTATTCATCAAGATATTTAATTTAACAATAATCAACATCTTAATTTACTATTTTAAGTTATATTAGAGGTTTATTCAATATATTATTGTCATTCTATAACATGGTTCGTGAATTAACTATTTTTCCAAAAAAATAAAAAATCTATGCAGATCCAAGCTGCATGGAACTCATTTTCCAAAAAACCAAAAAAATTAAGTTATCAGTTTTCAAAAAAGAGAAGAAAATTAAGTTCTAACTCAGTGAATCTGCGCGGACGATAGTTTCTGAATTTCTCAAAAAATGAATGATAAAATCAGAATTTTGAAATACTAATAAGATGGTACCTAAAAAATTTCGGTCAAAATCCTTGCAAACATCGCTCTAGTTTCTGGGAAATAACAGTAAAATTTTGAATTTTGAATTGAATTTTTTGCCTAAGGGCTTTTTCTCAAAAAAAAAAAAAAATTTGAATTTTGAATTGAAAGGCCGGAATGTGTTCCTACGAACGGTTGAATCCTGCTCGCCGTTTTGCTGTAGTGGAATACAGCTAATATTACATCTCATCACCGTCCATTTGAAAATCCGTTGATCCTCAACCGTCCAGTCCAATTTTTCGTTTCGTTTAGATCTATAAAATGGCTAGGTCTCCACTCTCCACAGCTCACACTCTCGCACAACCGCTCAAAAGGCGTCTTTGTATACGCCGCTTTCGCTCTCTCCTTCTCTCTTCCTCTCTAAAATCTTTTAATTCGCTCGATTTCTTGACAACTTTTCGATTCGAAAATGAGAGAGTGCATCTCCATCCACATTGGTCAGGCCGGTATCCAGGTTGGAAATGCCTGTTGGGAACTTTACTGCCTAGAGCATGGCATCCAGGTATAATTTTCATCTCATTATTCTTACGATTGTAATTGTTTTCTTACACATAGGTGATAATACGTTAGATTAGTTATTTAACCTTGATATGCTTTGTGTTTTCTCCCGATTCTGGTAATTTGTAGAGGTAATAGGGTAGATCTGTGTATTTTAGGACGATTTTACATAGGGAAGGGAACAGATCTGTAGTATTTTTCAGATCTGTAGTATATTTCATCATGTTTGTCATTTTACTAATTGAATCTACTGTTGTACAGCCTGATGGACAAATGCCAGGTGACAAGACTGTTGGCGGAGGTGATGATGCGTTCAATACCTTCTTCAGTGAAACTGGTGCGAGGAAGTATGTCCCTCGTGCTATCTTTCTCGATCTGGAGCCGACAGTGATTGATGAGATCAGGACTGGTGCATACCGTCAACTATTCCACCCAGAGCAACTCATCAGTGGCAAAGAAGATGCTGCTAACAACTTTGCTCGTGGTCACTACACAATTGGCAAGGAAATTGTGGATCTGTGTCTGGATCGTATTCGCAAGCTGGCTGACAACTGTACTGGTCTCCAGGGTTTCCTTGTCTTCAATGCAGTTGGTGGAGGCACAGGCTCTGGTCTTGGTTCTCTTCTCCTCGAGCGTCTCTCTGTTGACTACGGCAAGAAATCCAAGCTAGGGTTCACTGTTTATCCTTCTCCTCAAGTTTCTACTTCTGTTGTTGAGCCTTACAACAGTGTTCTCTCCACTCACTCTCTCCTTGAGCACACTGATGTCTCTGTGCTTCTAGATAATGAGGCCATTTATGACATCTGCCGCCGTTCCCTCGACATTGAGCGTCCCACTTACACCAACCTTAACCGTCTTGTTTCTCAGGTAATTTCGTCTCTCACTACATCTCTGAGATTCGATGGTGCCTTGAATGTGGATGTGACAGAGTTTCAGACCAACCTTGTCCCGTACCCCCGCATACACTTCATGCTTTCCTCTTATGCCCCTGTGATATCTGCTGAGAAGGCGTATCATGAGCAGCTCTCTGTTGCTGAGATCACTAACAGTGCCTTTGAGCCTTCCTCCATGATGGCTAAGTGTGATCCACGCCATGGCAAGTACATGGCTTGCTGTCTCATGTACCGTGGTGACGTGGTACCGAAGGACGTCAATGCTGCTGTTTCCATCATCAAAACCAAGCGTACCATTCAGTTTGTTGATTGGTGTCCCACTGGGTTCAAGTGTGGCATCAACTATCAGCCCCCAACTGTCGTGCCAGGTGGCGACTTGGCCAAGGTGCAAAGGGCTGTTTGCATGATATCGAACTCTACCAGTGTAGCTGAGGTCTTCTCCCGCATTGACCACAAATTTGATCTGATGTATGCAAAGAGGGCTTTTGTGCACTGGTATGTGGGTGAGGGCATGGAGGAGGGTGAGTTCTCGGAGGCCCGTGAGGATCTGGCGGCACTAGAGAAGGATTATGAGGAGGTTGGTGCTGAGGCTGCTGATGATGAAGATGCTGATGATGGTGATGATTACTAAACTTGTCTGTTGTTGCTTGGGTCAGTATAAGTAATGTGTGTTTCTGTTTGTTATGTTGTTTTTACCATTCATGTGCTTTTGTGGAATTCTAAGCCTACTATGTTGAAGATTTGCTAGTTTGATTCTGCTTTATCTTTTATAAAGCATGGAGAATTGTATCTGGATTGTTTTCTTTATAAGTGAGATTGTTTTGTTGATGGGTTAATCATGATTATGGTTATTCCTCCTGTTTTCTTTGCTACTATTTATTTTATTACTGGAACCAACGTCATGTTAATTTGTGTCAATCCAATAAAGAAATGTTCGTGGTACAGGACTGCAAGTTGAAACAGTACATGCATCACAGCATAACGACATACTAACAATAAACAAATTCAAATATCTAAATAAGAAGTAAGATTAAGGGCTAAAGACTTTTTAATGAATAAAATAGGTATTCGTTTCAAGTAGGTGTAAGCTGAGGAAAACGTTCCTATCTATATTATAAGAATAAGATTGACTATGGCTTGCTAGTTGCTAGAGTAGTAGTTGATCTAGGTCAGACTTAGTACTCAGATTAGTAGGGCAGTTAGGACATATAATAGGGCAAGGTATTAATCTCGAATTCAGAGTAGGTTGGCATCAGACCTACTGTGGTTCGATAAGCTCAATCACTGCCTGATCTGCACCAGGATTCGTGCATTCTGCTTTAAAATTCGTGTGTATCTGCTTTTATTTCTGTGCGCATAGATCTTAATCTAGATTGGACGGTGTTGGAGCTTGTTGGATCCAAAAATAGATCTGATGTCCATGGAACCTACTCCGTTCTCATTAATCTCAAGATAAAAAACTTGATTTAATAGAAGAATGGTAGTCGTCTCGTCTCTTAATATTGACTGCTTAAGCCGACTTGGGGACGTTTAAGTAATGATTAATTTATTAACTTATTACAAAGTATTTCGGTTTCTTGCCTGTAATTAGGCCTTTTATGGGCCTAAATGGGCCAACTCAAAATGTGGGCCTATTTTAGGCTTACAGACCCATTATAATGAGAGAGGGTGGATGACAAATGTATCATCATCATCATAAATTACATACTTTTTAAATCATTTTGTATATACATTTCCATGGTTTTTGTGAAGCTATTCCTGCTTAAAAATACCTGGCAATCGAAGTGGATATTGCACAATGTTTCTGACCACCATTTAGAATCCAAGTGGAACTGTGTTATAGAGACACAGATATTGGTTTGTGATTTTGACTACAACAGCAGTAGTCACAAACTTAACATATTTTTTATTTTTGTTCATACTTTGGTTATTTATGTTGATATATTTTTTTTAACAAACTTTTAGCCAGGAAGCCCAGGACAAAATAATGAATTTGTACTAAAGAAGTATATATAAAGTAAGGGTAATTTCATGTATACCATTCAAAAACTTTGAATTACATATTCCCCCTCTAATATTCATAATATAATATTTACCCTTCTAAATTTCAGAAACTCACAAATTTATCTAATTTATTGTATTTTCTACTAAATTCATTTTAAATTTATAAAACACCCATTTTACCCTTTATTAATAAATAAATTAGTAGTTTGTCTACGAAAAATGTTTAGTTTTATAATTGATCATTTTTCGATGATATAATTTGACATTCTTCTATATTGGTTATTTTTTTGTCGCATTTAGGTACACGCTTGTGTATGCGTCACAATAAGAAAATAAACAATTTGTCCTCACAAACAGGTCAATTTGAACACGCTCATCTTTTTATTTTTTTTAATAAAGAACAAAATAGACACTTTATGAATTTAAAATTAGTTTTAATAGAAAAGACAATAAATAGATTTAATTTGTGAATTTTATAATTTTAGAAGGATAAATACGGAAAAACACATAATATCGAAATTTGTGAAGGGTATAACTGTAAATTCCCCCGTTAAATAAAATGAACAAATAAAGATTGAAGATACTAATGCCTCAAGGGTGCATGCACTGCACCTATTCTCCTCAATCCGAAAAAGAGTCGTTTGACCCATTTTCCATTTGTTTTGTTAACGATCTCCCATTTCTTTAGCCCAAAAAAACCTTGATGAGTTATCACAACTAACACGCCAAAAATGTTGATTTTTTTTTTTTGGAGGAATAGCCCGTAAGCCTAAAAAAAAATGATGATTAGTCATTATTTATCAATGCAGTGGTTGCGCTAGAAAAAGTTGAGAGAAAAACAATATTATTAGACTACTATCTAAAAACCATTTCATTTCATTTGCTACTATAAAAAAAAATTCAAGATGAAACACATGTATGTTCATATGATAATTTGCTTTCGTCCCTACATCAACGTAACATTAGTTAATTTATAATTTTCATATGATTTTTTTTGCATAATTTTCACAAAATAACATATGTATTAAAATATCATATCTTGATTACTACTTGATGTGGTTAAAATTATTAAAAATGTACTAGTCTGTAATGTAATTTTTACATAACGTGTCATTAATTCATTTATATATAGACATCACATATTAAGTCACATATTAAGAGAAGGATTGGAGATATGAAACATTTATGAGGAAAAAAAACGAGCTTGTGACAACCGCCTTCTTAATTGTAAGAGGTGCCTTGAGAAATGCATTAATGGTTCTCACATCGCTTACATTTCTTATTATTTAAATCAATTTTAAAATCATTCCACTAAAAGTATAGAATCATGATTGCACATCATTGCTCATTTTATTTTATTCTTATTTTTCTTTTGAAAATGCATTACTGGCTAATTGATTGCCTGAAATTTTTTAAACTAATCAAAATTATTTTAAAATTAAGTCATTAGCCTTGAAATTATGTCCTTACACATATTTTCTCTGACATGAATTACACATATTATCTTAAAATTAAGGAGTTTTGTTTTGACAACTAATAAAAATGCATCAAATTTCATCAGTTTTTATATGCACAATAATGCATGTTTTATGTAGCCAATGATTAAATTATTAGATTATAAATTTAAATTTGATTTACGAAGATTCCCAAATCAATTAATTTCCATTGGATAACAACCCATAAATAGAAGCAGCACAAAAGAATCTACAAAGTTATTTTTTTTTGTCCATCCAGTTTTTCTAACAAAACAAAAATATATTTGTAAATTCATGCATTCATAAATATCAAGATCATTATTCATATCCTCTTATTGTTCAAATATTCTAATTATTCCCAGAAGCATTTTGCATTCAAATTTCTATAATAACATACTTAATTAAATATTATGATTTTGATAAACAACAAAACATGAAAAGCATGCATTTAAATATTACATATAATTGTGTGCGTTCATAAAGCAAACAAAATACATCTAACATTTACAAACACAAATATTATTTTTAAAATATTTGTTACTTTAAAAAAAAATGTTCTTACAAAGAGTCATATCAGATCGTGGGAGATAGAAAAAAAAAATTTAAACAGAGACGTGCTAATAATTCGCTAGTTAACTGCTCGATTTAACTTGTTCATTTACAGTTTGAGTCAGTTCCAATTCGAGTTGGCTGACTTGTTTAATAAATGAGTTGAGTTTGAGCGTACCCTAACTCGCTCATTAACAAATTGAGTTACACAAAATTTGTTACAATAAATCCCATGTCCTTCTAATTGACTCCTAAGTTGTTGTTTGAATTGTTTGTTTTATTAGCTATCTTGTTAATTATATTCGAATTGTTTTGTGTTTAGATAAACTCTTACTAGTATATAACTATAACTAAGGAAATTGATTGGTCAAACGAGTTATGAGTTAATTCGAGTTGACTTTACAACTTGTTATTGTCATCTCAGCTCGAATTGACTCGCTCATTAACTAAATAAGTTGAACACAAATTGAAAGCAAGTAGCTCATTTACAGCCCCAGATCCAATTCAGATTTACTACGTTACCTCAGACAACTTGAGAATCTACCGTGTTGGATCCGACTAATTAGTGTTTGGCAAATACCCCCACGGGTCAGACCCGTGCCCGCCCTGCCCGTGCCCGTGCACGGGTTTTGCACGGGTACACGGGTTCAACGGGTACGGGTTGAGAAGGGACGGGTACGGATTTTTTTAAAATTTACCCGTGATACCCGTCCCGTTTCAAACCCGTACCCGCCCGTACCGACCCGTGGACCCGTATTACCCTTACCCGTACCCCTACCCGAATACCTGTACCCGCCTACCCGTAGACCCGTGCCCGCCTACCCGTACCCGAACCCGAACCAGAACCAGAACCCCTGTACCTTTTTTTTTTTTTTTTTTTTTTTTTTTTTTTTTTTTGAAATTCGAATTTTTTTGAAATTCGAATCTTTTTTCCCCCCCAACCCCTGTCAGCCCCTCCCCCCGGATCTTATGTAGATATGTATATATGTATATATGTATACACATATATATACATGATGTTAAGTAATTAGATTTATGTTTGAATAGGTTATATTTTATTTTTGAAATTCGGATTTATTTCTAATAGGTTAAATAAGTATGTTATATTTAGTTTTTGAATATGCCAAGTAATTAGATTTATTTGTGAATAGGTTAGATTTTATTTTTCAAATTCGGATTTATTTTTAATAGGTTAAATAAGCATGTTAGATTTATTTTTTGAATATGCCAAGTAATTAGATTTATTTGTGAATAAGTTAGATTTTATTTTTCAAATTCGGATTTATTTTTAATAGGTTAAATAAGCATGTTAGATTTAGTTTTTGAATATGCCAAGTAATTAGATTTATTTGTGAATAGGTTAGATTTTATTTTTCAAATTCGGATTTATTTATAATAGGTTAAATAAGCATGTTAGATTTAGTTTTTGAATATGCCAAGTAATTAGATTTATTTGTGAATAGGTTAGATTTTATTTTTCAAATTCGGATTTATTTCTAATAGGTTAAATAAGCATGTTAGATTTAGTTTTTGAATATGCCAAGTAATTAGATTTATTTGTGAATAGGTTAGATTTTATTTTTCAAATTCGGATTTATTTCTAATAGGTTAAATAAGCATGTTAGATTTATTTTTTGAATATGCCAAGTAATTAGATTTATTTGTGAATAGGTTAGATTTTATTTTTCAAATTCGGATTTATTTCTAATAGGTTAAATAAGCATGTTAGATTTAGTTTTTGAATATGCCAAGTAATTAGATTTATTTGTGAATAGGTTAGATTTTATTTTTCAAATTCGGATTTATTTCTAATAGGTTAAATAAGCATGTTAGATTTAGTTTTTGAATATGCCAAGTAATTAGATTTATTTGTGAATAGGTTAGATTTTATTTTTCAAATTCGGATTTATTTTTAATAGGTTAAATAAGCATGTTAGATTTAGTTTTTGAATATGCCAAGTAATTATATTTATTTGTGAATAGGTTAGATTTTATTTTTCAAATTCGGATTTATTTCTCATAGGTTAAATAAGTATGTTAGATTTAGTTTTTGAATATGTTAAGTAATTAGATTTATTTGTGAATAGGTTAGATTTTATTTTTCAAATTCGGATTTATTTGTAATAGGTTAAATAAGTATGTTAGATTTATTTTTTGAATATGCCAAGTAATTTGCATTTATTTTTTAATCTATTGTTTTCAAATAATTCATTATTATTTTTAAAGTAACTGATTTAAGAAATTTTTGATTTATATTTTATTGTTTTAAAGTAATTGATTTAAAATATTTTAAAGTAATTGATTTAAGAAATTTTTAATTTATATTTTATTGTTCAAAATTTAAAGTAATTGATTTAAGCAATATTGTTTTAAAATAATTCGTAACTTTGATTTTGATTTTAGTATCACAATAATTATTGAGTTCAAATATGCAATCATGTTAAATGAATTTTGATTTGTATTTTATTGGTTTAAAAAGAAAAAAAAAACAAAAACAGAAAAAAAAAAAAACAGCAGCAGCCTAAAAAACAGAAAAAAAAACAGCAGCAGGAAAAAAAAAAAAAAAAAAAAAAAAAATTACCCGCCCGGACCAGACCCGTTATACCCGGACCTAAACCCGCTTACCCGTGACCCGTGTTGCCCGTGACCCGTGTTGCCCGTGACCCGTGTTGCCCGTGACCCGTGTTACCCGTGACCCGTGTTGCCCGGGGGGTTTGAGAGGGGCCGGGTAGGGTTTTTCAAAAAAATACCCGTGCTAACCCGTCCCGTGTCGCCCGTGACCCGCGTTACCCGTGACCCGCGTTGCCCGTGACCCGTCCCGGGTTTTACCCGTGCCCGCCCGCCCTTACCCGTTTGCCAATCACTACGACTAATACACAAAAGTCAACCATGATCAACCAACTTGTACGTGCATTAAATAAAAGCTCAAAAGATCTCCAAAAGAAGGAATTCCTAATATCTGAGGTAACAGAAATTATGAGTCTAGATATTCACCGTCCGATCTTATTCAGCTCGAACCAGATTGACCTAGATTCTGATCGGACAGTCCTTATCTAAACACAAATATTATGTTACCTCAGAGAATTCGAACTCCGAACGAAGTAAGTGACGATTCACGAAGGAGAACATCCTTCTCTTAAACCTTGCGATCATTGGATAGTTCCCAAAGAAATCAATAGAAAAAGAGAAAGATAGAAAGATACATAGAAAAAGAGAGAAAGAGAGGTGGAGAGACAATATAGGAGGGAATACTAATTCGGGCAAGTCCCAATGAGAGCCCCGGCTAACCTCTCAGTTCTTCCCTTTATATGGGTGGTGGAGCTCACAGTGGGACCCACATCATCGGTCGCGCTCGCCGCTGGTTTCGTCGCCGCTCCCAACGCGTCCGCAGGGCTCTGAGCCAAGAAACCCGTCCCCAACGCTCTCATTCTCATTCCCATTCCAGTCTCAATTCCAATTCCATTTCCATTTCTAATTCTAGTAAAGAGAGCGAGTTTTCTCAGAAGAGAGAGAAACCCAAGAGAGAGAAAGAGATCGTTGAGGTAGAGATCGAAGAACAACAACAAGAAGAGGAGGAGGAGGAGGAGAGAGATCAACAACAGGTTGTTGAAATCGAAGAGGAATTAGGCATCCTTGGGTTGAAGCTCATACGAGTTTCCTTTAGGTGGAAGATGGCAGGATTCGAAACTTTCAAGAAGGTTTTGCATTTGTATTTGCATTTATTCTCATTATTTTTATCGTAATGTTTGGATCTTTATGGTTTATTTCGGTTGGGTTTGATTGTTCTACTATGGATAGAGGCTATGTTTGTTGGTTTGTTGGTTTTTGTTTAGATTTTGGTTCAGTTAGTTAACAATTACAAAAACAAGGAAATGAAACAAAAAAAGAAAAAAATATCTTTCTTCTTTTGAGAAGTTGGGGATGTCGGGCCTTGGATATTTGAGAGTCCCTCAAAGGAGAAGAAGATTTAATGCATTAGATCGTTACAGAAAGGTTTTCTCTGAAAAACTTTGAATTATTGTTTATTTTTGTATAATTCAGGTCCTATTTGTGTATTTTTTTTTTTTGGTTTCTTAGGTGCATTTCCTGTGTTTGTCATGTTTTTAATATTCATAATCATAAGTTCAAAATGTTCAAAATTTTCTATGCAATAGATAAATGCTTCCTCTTTCTCTGTTTGATGGCATTCTATCCAAATTTTCTGTAATTCATTTCGTTTTAGTTTCTTTTACTTTGATTTTGTGTTGTATTTAGTCTGTCAAACAATTTCATTCTTACAACAGATTATACCTATTCCTCTCAAAATTTTCAACCATCTCCAAATCTAAAATCATTTATGGCTCATCAACTTGTTCTTAATACACTTTTCCTATAATATTCTGCTTTGATTTAATCTTGTATTAAACAATTGAGCAAGAGGGACTAAATTATAATTATTCCCATTAAAGTCAACCTTTCCTAACATTCCCCTACTTGTCCCCACAGATAGCACTCTCATAAAATTCTTCACCAAAATTAGCAGAAATTGTTCTCAGATAATGAAAATCATGACCAATTAAGTTCCTGACATTGTAATACAAGGGTGGATAAATGAGTGATTTCTTCTAAAAGCAAAAGTATTGTAAAATTAAAGAAAAAATGAAATAACTCAGTCAAAAAGCAAAAATAGGTAATGCAGAATATATGGAGTCCAAAAGTAAAAAAAGAAGATAATGTTTTAGGTAAAAGAAATGGGGTACTGCTAGTAGTTTGCCAGTCTTTTCGGGTTTTCACTTTCACACCATATCGATTTGGAATATTTTGAGTTTGATTTAATATATTACCTCCTCATTTTGATCAGGTGACACCCGAATCAGAATTCTTTACAGAATATGGCGAGGCAAACCGGTACCAGATTCATGAGGTGATTGGGAAGGGTAGTTATGGGGTGGTGGCAGCTGCCACAGATACGCACACAGGAGAGCGTGTGGCGATAAAAAAGATTAACGATGTGTTTGAGCATGTGTCAGATGCGACCCGTATCTTGCGTGAGATCAAGTTGCTCAGGCTGCTACGCCACCCCGACATAGTCGAGATCAAGCACATCATGCTACCCCCTTCTCGCAGGGAGTTCAAAGATATTTTTGTGGTGTTTGAACTCATGGAGTCAGATTTGCATCAGGTTTTTTTTTTTTTTTTATGAGTGAGGATGTGGTAATATGTATATTACGGATTGACTCATGATATAGACTCATGTCTCTTTTTTTAAATTTCAAAGAGTTGATCTGAACCGTTAAACGTGATCTCCATATGAAAATGTACTTGTAGATCAAATTTTACAATTTTACAATTCTTTTACAATTTTTTTAGATTGGTAGAAAATCAATTGATCTAAAGATTTTTGACCATTCAAAAGTAGTGATTTTCTACATATCTAAAAAAATTCTAAAAAATTCTAAAACATATGAAATTTAGTTTGCAAGTACATTTTCATATGGAGATCATATTGAACGGTTCAGATCAACTGTTTGGAATTTGAAAATGAAGATATTGATCCATAGTACGGCCCAATCTACGCTATGCATAGTACCATAGTCTCACTCTTTCTATTAGTGAGGCTATGGTAATATGCATATTACGGATCCACCTGTACTATAGATTCATATCTCTATTTTCAAATTTTAAGCAGTCGATTCGCACCATTAAACGTGATTGCCGTATGAAGATGTCCTTAAAGACAGATTATTATGTTTATTTAGAACTTTTTTACTTTTTTTTTTAGATAGGAAGAAATCACTACTTTCGGATGATCCAGAATTTTTATATCAAGTGTAAAATTCTACCTATAAAAAATAGTAAAAAATTCTAAAAAATGTAAAATTTGGTCTTCAAGTACATTTTCATGTGGAGATCATATTTAACGGTTCGGATCAACTGTTTGAACTTTGAAAATAGAGATATAGATCCATAGCACAGGTCGATCCGTAATATGCATATTAGCATAGCCTCTATTCTTTTTCTATTGTATATATTCTTTTGGCTTCTTCTTTTCTGAAGGGGGGGCTGGTGGGTTATAAATATAATCCCATATCAATACTGTTTAGAGCAAGCACTTTTTGTTGTAACATTCTAATTGGAGTTAGGGTTTTGATTACTCTTTGCCCTTTTCTTTTTCTTTGTTTTCCTCTTTCTAGTACCTAATTTCATTCTAAGCATTGTATATAGGCTAATTTGGAATCAGTTGGCATTGCTTACTGTCATGCTGTACCAAAGCTTAGAAATTAGTAACTTACAAATTTATGGACCAGGCTTGCGGGCCATGTAAGGACCCAAAAAAAAATATGGACCAAACTGCAAAACTGTCTGTATTTAGGCACTCAATAATGAATTTTTAAAGAATTGTGTTTGAGCAAATGGTGTGAAATCTGTATATAGGTGATCAAGGCGAACGACGATCTAACCCCAGAGCACCATCAATTCTTTCTATACCAGCTCTTACGTGGCCTCAAATACATCCATTCTGGTTTGTTTTCTCCTTTCTCTGAATTATTTTTCTGAATTGTACATTTTAGTTTTCAAGCACATTCTGGTCAAACACATGGGTCAATCATATAAAATTTTCATGCTGAATATGGGGGTCAATTTTACAGTACTCATAGCGTTTTACTATTAACTATATAGAAAATCATGTATAAGCACAGAAATTTTGAAAATTCACTCCATGTAGATTTGTCCATGGCCTCATCCCTCTATAGGTTCTCAGTACAGTCTTTTTTAACCTTAGCTGAAATAAGCCTCAAACATCAACACCAAGCAAACAAATAAAAAAAAACTATTCTAACTGTCGGGTAACTGCTTTGGTACTATTTTCTGAGTAACTCTAATTTTTGTTCTTTAGCAAATGTCTTTCACCGTGATCTGAAGCCGAAGAACATTCTTGCTAATGCCGATTGCAAGCTAAAGATTTGTGACTTTGGGCTGGCGCGCGTGTCATTCAATGACACCCCCTCTGCCATTTTCTGGACAGTATGTAATTTTCTTAAAAAATTAAATATATAAATTGTGTGGTTCATTAAAAAAATTTCATTGTGTGATATGGTTTGAAAATTTTCTTCTATGTACTTAAGGATTATGTTGCTACAAGGTGGTATCGCGCCCCAGAACTATGTGGTTCTTTCTTTTCAAAGGTACACGATTTTTAGTTTGTGGATTTATAACTTGTTCAATTTATAAAGTCAATTTTAAATAATTTTATTCTCTTTTGACAGTATACGCCGGCAATTGATATATGGAGCATTGGCTGCATATTTGCAGAGATGCTTAATGGGAAACCACTGTTTCCTGGTAAAAATGTAGTCCATCAGCTTGACCTCATGACCGACATTCTCGGCACTCCTGCTGCTGAGTCCATCTCTAGGGTCTCTCTCTCTCTCTCTCTCTCTCTTGAAACCTTAACAGAGGCTGCCAAGTGCAGGGGCAGAACTAGAAAATTTAGATTGGGGGCTGAAATGTAAAATGCATATTATGAATATGTGGTTACTGGGATTTGAACCCAAGTCTCCATAATAACAAAATATAATTATAACCACTAGGCTATAAGCACGCATATAACATTTTATGAGGGGGTTGAACTATATAAAAAAATTTAGAAAAGAAATTTCAATTAAGTTTCAATATATATGATTAAATATTTTTAAATCATGAGGGTGGCTAAGCATCGCCCGGCGTAAATTGTATGTGTGTGTATGTTATTAAGCTAATGTTATAATTTGTCATGTATTAGATTCGAAATGAGAAGGCAAGAAGATATCTGATGGGCATGAGAAAAAAGCCGGCAGTGCCTCTCACACAAAAGTTTCCGAAAGCAGAACCACTTGCACTTAAGCTGTTGGAGCGGTTACTTTCTTTTGACCCAAAAGACCGGCCTGGTGCTGAGGAGGTCAGAACCAGACCACATCTTTTGACACTTTTTACAAATTTTATTCATGCGTTGCACTATTCCTTTTTACCCCAATTTTCATGACAAAGTTTCATTTGTATCCCTGAAAAATGGGAATATGTATTGAGCTCTGTTTCCAATGAAGATTATCATGGTAGTTTGTATTTTGTTGGGAGGTTAATATATTAATCGTTTTGATTGATGTGTGACATTGTTTGTTAGAAATAAGCATATCACTTTCAAGAGATGCAATGCAATTGTATGCTACCATTATGGACTTTGTAGTTTAAAATTGCTAACTGTTCGCATGGTACCAAAGATAAATTTTATTTTATTGTACTAGCAGAAATTTTTTTTTTGGTGAATTAACTTCTTTTTATATTTAGGCTCTATTGGATCCATACTTCCATGGATTGGGAAATTCTGACCGTGAGCCGACAACTGCGCCAATTTCTAAACTTGAATTTGACTTTGAAAGAAAGAAATTGACCAAAGATGATGTCAGGGAGCTTATTTACCGAGAGGTATTTTCCTAAAATCACTTTTATAGATTAGTTCGTATTTAAACTTGCTCTTTGTTGTGAACCCATATATTTGCTTTTCCATCGTCATACATCAATTCAGTTGCGATGCAAATAGTACACTTCTTTTGGTCATGGATGCAAAATCTCACTTTCTCTTTGAACAGATACTAGAGTATCATCCTCAGATGCTACAAGAGTATCTTCGTGGTGGAGAACAATTGAGCTTCATGTATCCAAGGTTACTGATAATTATAATAATAATAAATAAATAAATAAAATAAAATACTCGTACAAGATATGTCCATAGAAGTATACCACTATACCTGCAATGAAAATGGTAATAGTATGATTTGTTTCCAAAATAATTACGAAAATATGTGCTACTGTCAACCATAAATCTCTACTGTTTCTGGTCATGCAGCCCTGTACATGGTAAATCCTTGCAATAAAAGATAATATGAAGTAGGTCCAAGTAGAATGTATCTGATTTGAAGTCGTTTTGCACAGTGGTGTGGATCGTTTCAAGAGACAGTTCGCACATCTTGAAGAACACTATGGAAATGGAAAGGGATCAGGTGACAAGACAACTACTCCAGTTCTGCGACAGCACGTCTCCTTGCCTAGGTAATTTAAATTTCACAACAATTATCTAACTATGTTATATGCCCTTTTTTTAATTTTATTTTTACTATTTGTAGAGAGAGGGTACAGACAGTGAAAGATGATGCCGTGGAAATGAATGGAGATATGGTAATGCGGGAGAGTCTACTTATGCAGGTGGAGGGATCTGATCATGCATCAGTCACTGACGGCTTGAGCAAGTCCAATTTCAGTGCCCGCTGCCTGATCAAGAGTGACAGCATCAGTGCGTCTACTTGCGTGGTTGTCAAAGCAAAAACTGTCTTAGACGTAAGTTCACTTAATGATTTATAGTGTGCTGATGTCTCATTTGGTGAACATCAGAACATATTATATGATTGTGTTATTGTTTTTATTATAGGATGAGGAAGTTGCGATTGATGGTATCTCACGCCAAGTTGCCGAACTCAATGCGACAAAATGTTAATATATTTGAAACAGGTGTCATCGAAAAGCTCTAGGAGAGTATTAAAAATTGTACAAGGATGTGAATTTGCCATAATAATCAGCTATCACTCTTTGTTCTTTTATTTTTTTTATTATTGTAATTTGAACTGTTTATTCTTTGAACCAAGAACCCTTGAGATATTTGTCTTCAACGGGATGGGGAGACAACCTAAAATTGCACCCCCTTTTGAATTTTTTTTTTCTTTCTCTCCTTCAACGAATTGTTTGTTTTAACTTTTTGATAAATTGATTTTCTGTAAACTAATAGAAGCTGAGAGAGCATGTAATATACAGAGGTATCCTTTATAATTGCTTGGCATTTTGTAATCAAGATACTGAGATTGAAGTGGTATGGTTAATAGTCTGAAGAGAGCTTTATAAGAATGTTTATCCTAAAAAATAGTTTTTTTATTGTTTTTTTTCTTCCATTTTATACTCTAAAAGTTTCCAATTTCAAATAGCAATGGTTCAAATTATGATGAAAACAATATCATGAGAATTTTTTTTTTTAATTATTGCTTTAGGATTTCTAGACTCTAGTAGTACCGAGTTCATTGAATTTCCCTAAGGCTATACTGTTCATTTTTATATTTGATAAAAGTGGGATCATCCCACCGATTTTCCACTACTTGAAAAATCAATGTTCCTGATACAGGTACCAAACCACTGGTACACCAAAAGGACATAAGATTTGATAACACAGTTTAGCTAGATGCGTCTTCGTATTTTAAGGTTTGATTCTCTTTTGCTCTTGATCAATGGCCAACTATATGAATTGGACTCTGCTGCTTTTCCGAAAGAAAAGCAAGAAACCTGCTTTTCCAGATTCAACAATTCAAAATTTTTCATTCGCGTATCTCGATAAAGAAATTTTTTCATGCACAAATCTCAATAAATTTAAATGGTTGGATGCGGAAAAGCAGAGTCGGACTCCAACTATATATCAGTCTATCACCCAAAATATTAAAAGAAATGTTCATCGCTCAAGATGACAACAATACACGCCTAAACTCTCTTGATGATAATTAAGATGTTTTCATAGCCATAACTAAGAATTTTGCAAATTAAAGCTCAAGTTAAAAAAAAAAAAATTTATGGGACTGTTTGCTCTTCAAAATCAAAAGGATTAATTTTTACAAAGATTTTAATTATTCCCAAACAAATTAAAACAGTCGAGTCAAGACAAATTCTACAGTATCAAACAAATTAAACAGTCAAAATACTTTTGTACTGGTTAATAATATATGTGTGCCGGACAAATTTTTATAGTACAATAACAGCTAATTTTTACGGTCAACATTACTACAAGTCATTACTGTTGTATGGTTAATGACTGTTAAGATGGCAATCATCATTGAGTAGTGAAATGCCCAAAGTACATACAATAATTGTCTAATTAAAAAAAAACCAACTTCAACCCAATTAAGCACTTAAAGAAGATCCTAGTTTGCAATCCCTTCAGAATCCAAAATTGATTTCTTCAACATTTCATAATGTTTCATCCCCTTCGGTTTCACATCCACAAAATGTTTAAGGAACTTTTTCTCTGGCATTGCAAGTACGTAGCTCAAAGAAAACTTCCCTCCAGACCTTTTCGTTGCCCCCCGTGAATTTGTCACTAATCCTTTCTCGTCTGTGACCCAACTCACCATCTGAAACCTAAGTCTCGCTCTATCCATGCTATAGCACAAAAAGGCGGGGAAGTCAACAAGTGACTCAAGTGGATAATCTAATTTGTTCGTAAGATAATCTATCTTTTTAATTAAGAGATCAGTCGATTGGTTCAACACTCCAGGTGCCATTTTTATCATCTTAACCACATCATGGTAATCTAAGCCAGAATTGACCAGACAGTTAAATCTCTCTTGTAACTTGTCACCTCTGCCTTTAAACTTGGAAACCACTTTTGCCATCTCATCTGAGCACTCGACGAAACCTAGTTTTAGCAAAAACTCAGTTTTCTCCTTTAGAAAAAGTTGTTCATATATATGCACAGGTTCATCAACGCTCCTTGTACAAGCCAAGCTGGTAAACTTTGTCGGGTCTGCCTTTATCACGTCACTTAAGCTTTTTCGGGGCAAGCTCAGGTGGCATAAAACATAATCCAAACTCCTGCATGGAGAAGAGCCCAATATTTGGGGGTGGGTAGAAATCACCAAGTTCCATCCCAATTTCAGTGAGGAAATTTACAGAATGACCCAAAAATTTCACAAAGTTTCCAATTAGTATATGAGGGTTCTTCAACTGCTCAAGCTTTCTTATAAGATAAGTTTTAGTCTCTCTCAATCTCTCTTTACTCTCTCTCAATCTCTGAGTTTTCTGAAGAAACTTGAATCTTGAAACCGATAATTTCTGAGTTTTGTTGAAGAAACTTGAAACCGATAATTTCTGAGTTTTCTTCTCCTTTTGCTTTGCTCTCTTAGTATTGGCAAGAATTCAAATTAGGTTTGAAATTCTTTACTCTCTGAGTCGCTGGTCAGTGTATGATTTTTCTCTTTTAATGATCAATATGGTAAAATTATTGTTTCCTGTTATTATTGTTTAGTAGTAGTACAAAAAAGAAAGAAAAGATCAGCCACAAAAAGTTCTAAAAAATTTGCATCAAGGAAGCCTTTGATACCAAGAGAGCAACTGTTACTGGTTTAAGCAAAAGTAACAATCTAAGCAGTTCATCTAAAGCTTTTTTGCTATGCCCTCAATTGTCACCCATCAGTTTTATGTATTCTCATTTTGCACATTTGTTAGACTTTTGAGTCATTTCTTTTGGGTTTTCAATATTGCTTCTCATATATAGTTTGTTTTTTTTTATAGATGTCTGAACAAGGGACTCAAGTAGCTGTCCAAATTGAAAGCAGTACGCAGCAGACTTCGGTTGATGCAACAAAAATTGAGAGTTCTAACTGCAAAAGAAAGAGGAAACCGATAGAACCAAGATCTCAGGTATGGGCAGAGTTCAAGTTTAAGGATCAAAAGGGTAATGAAAAGGCTAAGTGTAATTTTTGTAGAAAAGAATTCTTTGCTGATACAAATAAAAATGGTACAACAAATTTGGGAGCTCACATGAAAAAATACAAGGGGAAAGAAGAAAAGAAACAAGCACTTATTTCATTTGAGCAAGAGGTTGTTGGTGAAAATACGGGTACAATTAGTAGTTGGAGGTTTGATCCAGATGTTATTAGAAAAGGGCTTTCTTGTATGATCATCTTAGATGAACTTCCTTTTTCCTTTGTTGAAGGAGAAGGGTTTAAACTCTTTGTGTCAACAGCTTGCCCTAGATTTCGCATACCGAGTCGATCCACCATTACTAGTGACTGTTTTGATGTTTACATAAATGAGAGAACCAAATTGAAAAACTACTTGAGATTGAACCAGCAAAGAGTGTGTCTTACCACAGATACATGGACCTCTTTGCAAAAAGTAAACTACATGTGTCTCACGGCTCACTTTATCGATAGTGATTGGAAACTGAATAAAAAAATTTTGAATTTTTGTCCAGTTTCAAGTCATAGTGATAAAAAAATTGGAATGTGTATAGAGAAGTGCTTGTTTGAGTGGGGAATTGATAAGTTTTTTACAGTTACCGTTAATAATGCAAGTTCAAATGATCTTGCAATTGAATTTTTAAAGAAAAAAAATCACTAATTGGGATACCGGTATCTTAAATGGGAAGCACATACACATGAGATGTATTGCCCATATCATTAATTTGGTGGTTCAAAATGGTTTGAAAGAAATGTCTGATTCAGTTGCTCGAATCTCAGCTGCTGTAAAGTATGTGAAACAGTCCCTAAAACGGTTACATAAGTTCAACGAATGTGTGATAATGGAAAAAATTGATAGTAAGGAATTGTCGTGTTTAGATGTTCTCACTCGATGGAACTCTACATATATGATGTTGGATGTAGCTCTAAAATTTCAGAAAGTGTTTGAAATTTATGTGGAACAAGATCATAAGTTTATTCGTGATCTTGCTAATTAAGGTGAGGAGAAGGAGATGGGGCAAAATGGAAAAGGTATCGGGCACCTACCGAATCAGATTAGAAAAATGCTGAAAAAATAGCAGTTTTTCTAAAACATTTTTATATTTTAACTAATCCAGTTTCTGGATCATTTTATGTGACTGCTAATATTTTCTTTCGTGAAATTGCAAATGTTGAGTGCTTGTTACAAAGTTTGAGAGGGAGTAATAATATGAAATTAAGTGCAATGGCTGAAAGAATGGCTGTAAAATACAATAAGTATTAGGGTAATATTGAGAAAACTAATTCTTTGATCTATGTTGCTGATATTCTTGATCCTCGACACAAATTAGAATATAGGGAGTTTTCTCTCAAGGAATTATATGACAAACATAAGAGTGATAAAAATGATAAAGAAGGTCAGTGATGACTTAGTTTTATTATTTGATTAGTATAAGATGTCATATGGCTCAACATTAAATAACAATGGAAGCAAACAATAACACTACAACAGAACTGAATCTTGGTGAAGCAGATACACAAATACAAGTGATGGATTTGAAGTTTAAGAAGCATAAATCTGCAACAAATGCATGAGAGAGCAAGAGTGAGTTGGAGAAATATCTTAAATCTGATATAGAACTTGATGTATCATATTTTGAGATGGTGGAAGCTTAATGCTCTAAGATTTCATATTTTGTCCCACATGGCACGTGATGCTCTTGCTGTTCCTGTTTCAACAGTGGCTTCCGAGTTGACTTTTAGTACTAGTGGTCGCATACTTGATGCATTTAGGAGTTCATTGACCCCAAGAATTGTACAAGCTCTCATGTGGTCAAGATTGGCTTCGTTCGAAATTTCCAATTGGTGTTGAAGAAAATTTAGAGGTGCTGGATCTGCTTGAAGAAGGTAATTAAAAATCATCTATTTACTAATTCAATTTAAAGATACTCTCATATTTACTAATTCTTTTTCTGTACTTTTGTTTTCAGAATTTTCTAAAATACAAGCGGAGAATGCAGCATCTCCAACTAATAATTAGAATTTTTTGAATTTAGACTTGCTTTTGGTTGGTATTAGTCTATATTTTTGTGCTAAAACTCAAATTAGCAAGGTGTGATATGAAGTTAACTAGGTGGGATATACTCAAATTAGCTATGTGGGATATACTCACTAGGTGTGATCTGACTATGGTGTGATCTGATTATGCTTCACCATAGTCAGATCACACCTAGTGAGTATATCCCAACAAGTCTAACTTCATATCACACCTAACTAATTTGAGTTTTAGTACACAAATATAGACTAATACAAACCAAAAACAAATGTAACTTCAGATCACAACCTTGCTAATTTGAGTTTTAGCACAAAAATATAGACTAATGCCAACCAAAAGCAAGTCTAAATTCAGAAAATTCTAATTATAAGTTAAGAGCTGCTGCATTCTCCACTTGTATTTTGGAAAATTCTGAAAACACAAATACAGGAAAAGAATTAGTAAATAGATGATTTTAATTACCTTCTTCAATCTGATCAAGCATCTCTAAATTTTCTTCAACACCAACTGGAAATCTCGAACGAAGCCAATCTTGACCACATATAAGAGCTTGTGCAATTCTTGGGGTCAATGAACTCCTAAATGCATCAAATATGCGACCACTGGTACTAAAAGTCGACTCGGAAGCCACTGTTGAAACAGGAACAGCAAGAGCATCACATGCCATGTGGGACAAAATAGGAAATCTTGAAGCATTAAGCTTCTACCATCTCAAAATCTGATACATTATGTTCTAGATCAGATTTAAGATATTTCTCCAACTCACTCTTGCTCTCTTCTGCATTTGATACATATTTATGCTTCTTAAACCTCAAATCCATCATTTGTATTTGTGTATCCGCTTCACCAAGATTCAGTTATGTTGTAGTGTTATTGTTACTTCCATTGTTATTTAATGTTGAGCCATATAACCTCTTATACTCATCAAATAACAAAACTAAGTCATCACTGACCTTCTTTATTATTTTCTCACTCTTATGTTTGTCATATAATTCCTTAAGACAAAACTCCATATATTCTAATTTGTGTCGAGGATCAAAAATATCAGCAACATAGATCAAAGAATTAGTTTTCTCAATATTACCCCAATATTTGTTGTATTTTCCAGCCATTGCACTTAATTTTATATTATTACTCCCTCTCAAACTTTGTAACAAGTACTCAACATTTGCAATTTCACGAAAGAAAACATTGGCAGTCACATAAAATGATCCAGAAACTCGATTAGTTAAAATATATAAATGTTTTAGAAAAACTGCTATTTTTTCAACATTTTTCCAATCTGATTCGGTAGGTGCACCGATACCTTTTCCATTTTGCCCCATCTCTTTCTCCTCACCCTCATTAGCAAGATCACGAATAAAATTATGATCTTGCTCCGCATAAGTTTCAAACACTTTCTGAAATTTTAGAGCTACATCCAACATCATATATGTAGAGTTCCATCGAGTGAGAACATCTAAACATAACAATGTCTTACTATCAATCTTTTCCATTATTACACATTCTTTAAACTTATGTAACCGTTTTGAAAACTGTTTCACATACTTTACAGCAGCTCGGATTCGAGCAACTGAATCAGACATTTCTTTCAAACCATCTTGAACCACCAAATTAATGATATGAGCAATACACCTCATGTGTAGGTGCTTCCCATTTAAGATACCGGTACCCCAATTAGTGATTTTTTTCTTTAAAAATTCAATTGCAAAATCATTTAAACTTATATTATCAATGGTAACGGTAAAAACCTTATCAATTCCCCACTCAAACAAGCACTTCTCTATACACATTCCAATTTTCTTTACCACTATGACTTGAAACTGGACAAAAATTTAGAATTTTTTTATTCAGTTTCCAATCACTATCAATAAAGTGATCCGTGAGACACATGTAGTTTACTTTTTGCAAAGAGGTTCATGCATCTGTGGTAAGACTCTTTGCTGATTCAATCTCAAGTAGTTTTTCAATTTGGTTCTCTCATTTATGTAAACATCAAAACAGTCTCTAGTAATGGTGGATCGACTCGGTATGCGAAATCTAGGGCAAGTTGTTGACACAAAGAGGTTAAACTCTTCTCCTTCAACAAAGAAAAAAGAAAGTTTATCTAAGATGATCATACAAGAAATCCCTTTTCTAATAACATCTGGATCAAACCTCCAACTACTAATTGTACCCGTATTTTCACCAACAACCCCTTGCTCAAATAAAATAAGTGCTTGTTTCTTTTCTTCTTTCCCCTTGTATTTTTTCATGTGAGCTCCCAAATTTGTTGTACCATTTCTATTTGTATCAGCAAAGAATTCTTTTCTACAAAAATTACACTTAGCCTTTTCATTACCCTTTTGATCCTTAAACTTGAACTCTGCCCATACCTGAGATCTTGGTTCTATCGGTTTCCTCTTCATTTTGCAGTTAGAACTCTTAATTTCTGTTGCATCAACCGAAGTCTGCTGCGTATTGCTTTCAATTTGGGCAGCTGCTTGAGTAACTTGTTCAGCTTAAGTTACTTATTTAGATATCTATAAAAAAACAAACTATATATGAGAAGCAATATTGAAAACCCAAAAGAAATGACTCAAAAGTCTAACAAATGTGCAAAATGAGAATACATAAAACTGATGGGTGACAATTGTTGACCCTGTAGTAAATAGTTTCACCACTATGTGTGTAACCTCGAAATAAATTTAGCTCCTGGGTGATTATCACCACAAATCCTTAATCCTTTCAGAACTGTAATTAGCTCATACAACTAGTAAATATGTGAATAATATTAACTAGTTACAACTATAAATAGTAGTTCACAATGGTATCCCTAGTGTGCTCTCATTGTCCTAAATTAAACATGACTAAATTGAATTCGCATTTGCAAGTTTGCTCTAACCCAACTTTTTAAATAAATAGTACTAGAGAATGATGCATAATTACCATCCTAACTGTAGTAAATTGGTTTTATTTCGTGTTACCAAGCACCTATTTGACAAAAAGAAGCAAAGGACAGTTTTCATGAAAAGATTGACAAATTGAATTCCAGACTGTAACATCTCTGGACATTTTTCGAAGCAACTTGATTGCACAGTCACCACGATCTACAAAAGTGCTAAGTTTCAGGCCTAAATGCAAAGCAGCTAAAGAAATCGGCACAGGAAGGAAGAGCACTTACCACAGTTAGAGAGAGCCTAGTCTATCTTGAGTGTATTGTATAATTTGAAAGAAGAGGTAGAGCGCTTCTTTAGGCAACAAGTACGACGGGTGGTGCTTGGAGCGACAATACTTCTCAGAAGCATTTTGACAAACAGTTTGAAGTGCATGAGAGAGTTGAGAGTTGAGAGAGGAGAGAGGAGAGAGGAGAGAGGAGGTGAGCTGAGAGACAGGAGAATGAGGCGGCGGTGTGGCGCTGGGACTGGGAGCAATTTATTTGAGTGGGGGAGAAGTAGATCTAGAGTGCTACTTTCGTCCGATATTAAAACCCTTTGGTCGGAATGAAAGATGTTGAGCCTGGAGGAGATATTAAAGCCAATTTGGTCGGTGGGATTTATGGTTGCGTCGAGGAGATTAAGGTGGAGAAGGAATTGAAATAAACGACAAGTTGGGCTTTTAAGAAGGCTTTGGGCCTGTATTGGAGGATCAGCCCCATACAGATGCATGTATTGTTATAAAGCCTGATAATGGGCCTCCAATACTGGTGAATTTTAACCTCTTTTACAAAGGATCCCACATTATAAAAACAATTTATTGTACAATTCACATGTTGTACACTTTCTTGAACAGATATCTTTACCTGAACAAGCACACTACGAACTCGGAGTCCCTTATGCATTTTCTCCATAATGGGAACCTATCAAATGAAGCGAGTGACAAACAAGTATGACATCCCCTTATCTTAGGTGAAGGCTCTTCCTATTGCCAATCAAGTACAACCAGCTGCCTTCTCCATTCCTTGTTATTTTCCATTATTTTGGCTCTAACCCAACTTGATGCATAATTTACCACATCTAATACATCTATGCCATGTTTCTCAATTTGAAAGAAATAGAAAAGGATATTTTTCCTTGAATAAATCAATATTAAATCCCATAGTGTAAGTTTCTTTGGGACATTTCATCAAGTAACTTGTGTGCACGGTCAGGGATTCCAAAATGATACATTCATGTTCACATATGCGGTACCAAATACAGATCTTAAATTGAGGGATGAAAAGAATCGCTGTGATCTATCAAAATGCTAAATTTTATGGCCTAAATGCAAAGCACCTAAAGAATCTTACACAAGAGGCAAGCAGAGCACCAACCAGGTTTAGAGAAGAGTAGGTGCATTTCAGAGAAGAGTATTACACAACAGAGATAAGTAGAAATGAAATGGTTTTATATTGATTCCCATATTACATGTACAATGTCTCCTTATATAGAGAAGTCTAATCCGTAATTACATGGTCATAAGAAGAGTTTGTTATTCTTATGCTGGATAGGAAAATATTGATGCAAAATGTGCTCTTATATAGAGGTTGTAACATTCAAACGGGCTGTCATTTATGTCAGTCGGATATTAATGAAACGAGGGACCACATTATGTGGGATTGTGGATACGCAACCGGGTTTTGGCGGGGTTTAATGGCCCATTTTAGTTTTGATGAAAATTACAAGAAATTATGAAATCAATAGTGAAATGCCAGAGATATCTCACTTCAATTAACAGCAATTGTACTTGATGTTCATAACACACATGCATACCTCATCTACAACATTGAATTTGGATACAATACAATATGGGTTTTAAATGACCGACATATACAAAATAAAGACAAGTAGACTAGAATGCAAAGCACCAAAAAAGCAGGTCAGAATTGTGGCTTCAAAACATTGAATCGCCCAAAAAAAAAAAAAAAAACTAAACTAAAAAAAAAAAGAATATGTCCAGGGCTTTTTCACGAACACTTTTATTGTTACAAGTAACACTAAATGGAGCAACAAACTGCCCAAAAGTACATAAATTGATCATTTAAATTCAAATAAGTTATCTATTGACAACATGATTAAGTACTTCAATCATTAGTCTTACCAATTGTTTGGTCCATGAGATCCCTCGCATCATCATCTCGTCCCATTTTCAAAAGCAGTTCTAACACTGGTGCAGAGGCAGCTAAATCGGGTTTCACCCCTTCTTGCTTCATTATGTTCAACACGCACATAGCCTGATCTACTTTTCTGTTCTTTGCATATGCTTTCAGCAAGGAAGTGTAAGTTGAGAGATCTGGCGCAACATGATTAAGTTGCATTTTATCTAAGATTTTCATCACATCATTGACAGTGCCATAATTTGCATAGCCGATAAGTAAAATTCTATATGATACAACATCTGGTTTTATACCTCCCCTTACCATTAAGTCAAGCAACTTTTGAGCTTCCTTGCTTTGTCCTTGTTTGCACATAGAATTCATCATTGATCTATATGTTACCTCATTCGGCAAAAAGCCACGATCAATCATATCCTTGAAAACTCTTATTAACTCTTTCCAACAACCTAGCTTAGAATATCCATTTATAACAATATTATATGTGATAAGATTAGGTGTGGCACCTTTATCAATTATATGGTACAATAGTTTCTCTACCTCGTCAGTTTCCCCCCTCTTGCAAAGTGCATCCACAATTATAGTGCAAGTCACAGTGTTAGGCAATATTCCCTTTAAAACCATCTCATTCAGCACCTTCTTTGCCTTTTCTAGTTTGTCCATCTTGCAGAGCCCATCTATAAGAGTAGAGTAGGTTAAAATATTAGGATCCTTTCCTATAGAAATCATATTACATAGCACCTCCTCTGCTGTTTTAGCTTTCCCCTCCTTGCATAGTGCATCAATGATGGTAGTATAGGTCACAACATCGGGATCATGCCCTTCAGAAATCATGGACTGAAGTAATTTCACTGCCTTGTCCAATAGCCCTCTCTTGCACAACCCATCCACGAGAGTAGTATAGGTCACAACATTAGGTTGAATACCGTGAGAAACCATGTAGCACAACAGTTTCTCTGCCTTCTCAGTATCTCCTTTCTTGCACAGGCCATTAATCAGAGAGTTGTATGTGATTACATTTGGTAGAATACCAACTGAAAGCATTCGCTCAAACAAACTAAATGCTTTAGTAATTGCACCTTCTTTACAAAGGCCGTCAGTCAGTGAGTTGTATGCCACTACATCTGGCACAACGCCCTCTGAAAGCATTCGCTCAAACAAACTACATGCTTTACTAACTGCACCTTCTTTACAAAAGGCCATCAATAACAGTGTTGTAGGAGATCACGTTAGGTGTGAATCCAAGCTTAGGCATTTTATTGAACACCATGGCAACAGCCTCACTAATCCTATTCTCAGAACAAAGGCCCTTAAGTAGTGGATTGAAGATCCTAGCATCAGCTCTCTGTCCGCCCTTAATAAACTGCCCTAAGAAAACCAAGCTTAGTCTCGACTGATTCATTCGGATACAATAGGAAATCAAGATACAATAGGTGCAGATATCGGGCGAGGCTGAGACCCTTTTAGGTTGAGTCCAGTTGTTAAAAAGTGAAAGACAGTTGCATAATGGTTATTTGAGTTCTTCATACGAGTTAAGGCCGTAAAGAGTTGATTAAAGGAATAGATGGATGGTGCCGGACTCTTAGCGGCCAGCAAGCGATCAAAAAATTGAAGAGCATCTTTAATAGTAAGAGTGCCTGACCGATAACGTTCTTTTACAAGTGATTCCAGCTGGCGGGTCCCCATGGCCATGGGATGAAATGTTTACAACTCCACCTGTTTGTTTCAGGTACAACTTATAAGATGGGGGGCAGCCTCAAATCTGCTTCTAGAATATTTGTGCTACAATTTATCAATGGGTTACCTACAAAATAAAAAAATGAAAGAATGGTGAATAGATTTTGCATAGAGTGCTAAAGTCTTGAGGGTTAGTACAATAGATACCACATAGAGTATTGTTAGGTTATGCCTTTCAGAATTAGGAGGAATTAGATTCTGCATCAAGTTGAACTCTTCCAGAAGAGCTTTTTGGTCATTTTTCCTTGCAAGGGATTTGGTCAATGAGCAAAGGAATGAATCAAGTAGCAACAAATGACTAAAAGTTATCAAACAATAAATCATACTACTAGCAAAAGGCTAAATAGGAACTCCTATTTACTAAATTAATGTTTTCTGATCAGTCCTCTTATACAAAGTAACAAACATGGAGTCTGTATCAAACAAAGTTCGATGTTAAGAATCAGATTATAGTAGTTGGTTCGGACTGTTTTTTTATTTATTTTTGTTCACTTGACAAATCGGTGCTTAGTTGAGGCTCTAAGAAATGTCTCCTAGTACTTTACTAAAAGAGGTGGTGCCTCTAGAATTGGTACAGCAGTATTACCAGCAATTCAATTTTATGATCAAACATTATAAGAGATTTCAGTACTTATTATATCAGATTCATGCCTCTCAACAATTACGATTAAACATTCTAACACCAGCCTAATTTATGCCCCCAACAAACAAATTACTCCTAAGAAAGTTAATTAAACCATCTCATTTAAAAAAGCAAGACTTGATCAGCAAAAGGAACCTGAGGTTGCACCATTGACCGGAGCTCGAATAATCAGCAGTGAAAAACTAATAATTATTCTGCTAAAGAGAAATACTTGATCGAAAAATGAATAGGTCTGACATGATAATTAAGATATAATTTCACCACTATGCTTGCAACCTTTGAACTGTGCATTATTAACAAGCACAAATCCTAAAATTTTTTAGAACTCCAATAATCTCATAAAACCAGTAACTATTTGAACAATTCAGATGGCACTCTTAGTGTGCTCTCATTTTCTTACTTTTTGTATTCAACATAACTAAATTGGTTGTTGGTTCATAACCTAAAACCCCATTTCCTTCCTAGCCAGATCACATGTAGTTTAGCCAAAAAAATACCAGTTAAATGGCACCCATCCATGGCATTGGCTCTAACCCGACTTCTTAAATAATTAATAAACAAAGATGCATAATTATAACCACATTTTTAGGGGTTCTAATTGGAGTCAATTTTTGCCTTGTTTCTCAATTTGATAGAAATAGCAAAGGATATATTCCCTTAAATGAATCAAAAGTAGACTCCATACTGAAAGTCTCTTTGGGACATTTCATCAAGTACCTTGCGTGCAGGGTCAGGGATTCATAGATGCAGTACCAAATACAGATCATAATTTGAGGGAAGAAAAGAGTCACCGGGATCTATCAAAACGCTAAATTTATGGCCTAAATACAAAGCACCTGAAGAAGCTGACGCAAGAGGGCAGGCAGAGCACTTACCAGTTGTCTTATTTCATTTCAAAGAAGAGGTCGGGAACTGGTTTAGGCACCACGTGTGAAGCGTAGAAAGGTGAGGCGGAGAAAGGTGGAAAGAGAGAGAGTACTCTCCTGAACTTGGAATGAGGTTGGATTTATGTTTGGACCACAAAGAGGCTGCCCGTACTCTCCTCAATTTTTTTTTTCTTTTCTTAAATTTGTAACCCGTAGCCCGGAGGCCTCCTGAACTTTGTTGGATATGACGGGGATGAGCATGAGGAATTATTTCCGAGCCTGATCTATTTATTCATTCATAGCATTAATAAATAAAATGAACTAAAACTGTAACATTAGTTTTAAAAAGTTTCAAACGTAACAAGGCCAGTAAGCTGCCTTAGGGTCACGAAAAAAAGAAAGAAAAAAAAGAGCCGGTACGAATCATGTCAGCCAGTGCTAAAATAGTTTCAAATGTAGCACGGACGGTTCGATTCGTACCGGTCAGTGAGCCATAAGGTCACGAAAAAAAGAGTTGGTATCAATCGTGCTGGTCCTTGCTAAAAAATTTCAAATGTAACATGACCGGTACGAATCGTCTTGGTAAGTGAGCCGTAAGGTCATGAAAAAATGAACCGATACAATTTATGAAGGTCTGTGCTAAAAAAATTCCCACGTAACACGACCGGTACGAATCGTCCTGCTCAATGAGCTGTAAGGTCACGAAAAAAAAGTATTGGTGTGAATCATGCTCATCATGCTAACAAGATTTCAAACGTAACACGGTCGGTACGAATCGTTCCGACCAGTGAGTACGGTCACATAGAAAGAGCCGGTACAAATCATCATCTCGGCCCACAGGCATTCGAATTCATATCCTCTGCATTAACTCAAAAGAGAATCTTTTGAGTTAATGAATCTTGACTGTCCAATATATTTTTATATTCGTGCAAATAGATCTGCACTAATATTAAAGGACCCTCTATGTTATAGACACGAGCCGGATTGGCTCCGTTTAAAATCAGACGGTTAAAATTCATTAACTCAAAAGATTCCCTTTTGAGTTAATGCAGAGGATACGGATCCCAGGCATTCATGATTCCTTCCGGTTATGCTACGTTTACAATTTTTTTACCAATGAAGTTGTAGAGTTAAATGTAATTTGGTAGCGGCTACCAAAGTTTCCAAAAAAAAAGTTATAGATTTAATTAACTCATTTTTTCTTTAATACCATGAATAAAAAACCGAGAGAACAGTTACACTGTCATGATTTTCAAGTTAATAATATAATAATAAATAATGATAATAATAACAAGTGCAGTCGTCGGATGGACAGGGTACCATCAAGCGATTAATTGAGAATAATCGGTTAATTAGTCGGAAAAATTCATGACGATTTGGTCACCGCCAACGACAACAATAATAATAATTTTAAGTACTGTAAATATTATCGTATCCGAATAGTAGTATAAATATTATATATTTTAATATATATTATGATAATATTTATGTATTTATCTACGGATATCTGAGATCCGATCCGTATCCGTATCTGAAAAATAAAAGCGGATACGGATATGATTTTACCACTATCTGATCCGTATCCGATCCGTTTTCACTCCTACTTTAAACCATTCTTCCTAAGGTAATGATCTAACCATCATTTAATGATTTCGTTCTTTTACCATTTGCTTTATTGGTTGACAAAAACAAATTGTGCCTAGTTTGTTTCTTAATGTTTGTTTAGTGAGCTGAATGGTGGTTACTATTGTCAGTGTTAGCCGTGATGATGCATCCTATATATTATTTGTAGGAGGTAAGTTGACAAGAATCCAACATGAGAAATTAACCTGATATGTGTACATTAGGGCATCTAAGCTAATTCAAATTTGCTCATTCGACAAAACATTGGAATATATAGAGGAAAAGTAAAGAAAAGTGGAATTTGAAATTGGCTTCAATTTCTTACTATTTTGGTCATGTTCGGTTAATGGTGTAAGAGTGAAATAGTGGAAGAGTGAAAGAGTATTGGTAAACGAGCAAAATCCATCTCTTGGAAAAAACTAATTTCTCTATTCCATTTTTTCCATGAAATAGGAAATTGGCTTATAGAGGAATAGAGGAGGAACCAAAATGTAAAATGTAGAAATTTGATTGTCACTTCTTTTTTTGTTCGGCGGGAATAAAACATCTTTTCCAGTCTATTCTTCTATTCCATTCTTGCTGAACTGGTTAGGGTTAGGGAGTTAGTTGAGTTCATGTAAGGCTTGCTAGGAATGATTAATTTGAGATTTATTAGAAACCAATTACCATCAGAAGTTCATGATGTGTTATTTAAAATAAAATAAAAATTATCTAGTGTTATTCTTTAGAATTAACATAACGTGAAAGGATATTTGTAATTATTTGGTGTTCTGCATAATATAGATTTAAGGGAGAATTTCATATATACCACTCAAAAACTGTTAAATTACATATTTACCATCCAAATTTCTATAATTACATATTTACCATCTAAAAATCTAATAACTCACATATTTACCCAATCAATCAAAATCTTAGATTAATTAGAGATTAATTAAGTTTAATATTATAAAGAATATAATTAATACTTGGATTGGTCCCTTCCTCTTCTACGTACTGGGCGAATTTCTTAAGTGGCCTTTTGCTAATCACGTACCTAAGAATCCTTAGAAGTGCCCTGGTTTCAGCATGAAACAGATTTGCTGCACAATACAAAGGCCGTATAAAGGAGAGGATATAAAAGAGAATGTATTTAAGGAGAGAAGAGAGGGTGCTAAGTTAATCCTTAATTAATTATAGTTTTAAGAATATTAAGCATAATTAATCTTAATTTTGGGTATATTTGATATATACTAAAGTTATATTGGGTAAATATGTGAGTTATTAGATTATTAGATGGTAAATACGTAATTATAGAAATTTGAATGGTAAATACGTAATTTCATAGTTTTTGAGTGGTATATATGAAATTCTCCCTAGATTTAAGGGATCTTTTTCAATTATGAATCTATTAAATGCCGTGCATTCTCGATTGTCGATCGTGTTGAATTACTTTTTGCCAGATGGTGATCTTCTTTGCCAGCATTGTAACTGGTGCATGTTCCTAAACTTTTGTTGATAGGAGATATGTTGCACACAAGTCAAGTATAGTTGAACTTTGACCTGGCAACTTTTTAAGATTTAACTGCATATGGAGGTTTGTTTTGTCTTTCTAAATTTTTTCACAAGAAATATAATATATAAAAAATTTAGTAAAAACTTGTACTTAATTTGTTAGTAACCCATAACCCAAGTTTATATTAAAAGTGGTTTTTCATGCTGAAACCTCATGAAACTTCATAATATTTTTTTCTTTAAGTAAAGGTTGAAAGTCAAGCCACTCAACTATTTAATATCCATAAAGAATTACTCCTTCCGGATTTCGAACCTGTAATCTCCAACACGGAGAGCATTGCCTTTGCCACTAGATCAAGTGCTGGTTCTTAAAAAAAAAACCTATAAACCTCATAATATATCACTAGAACCCCTATAAACTATATGTATCGTAGTGCTCTGTTTTTAAAATAAAAACAAAGCTTTATTGCAACAGGTTATGTATTCTAAACATTATTCTTAATTTGTCAAATCTTCTATAGATCCTTCGTTGCTTGGTGGAGAGAAAATCCAATCTACATCATCTGATATCGTCTATATGAACTCCCTATGCCCCATGGACACTTCTCAAGGTGCAAGCCGACCAAGGAGCATTCCGGTGAAGACGATCGCTCCAAACCATTTGTTGGAAATAAATCTTCAAGTTTATGAAGGAAGATGTAAGGTTACAGAGACCCTTCATATCCATATTTCTTCAAGAAATAAAGTAATTTGCCATCTATAAAATTGTCTATTTATTTTTCCAACACTGGTATATTTATTTTCCCTACGCTTAAGCTCTTAAACATTGCTGCAAGATACTTTTGCTCCAATGCATCTTGCTTGAGCTAGTGGACATGTGTCCATCATACTTATAATCAATATACCCTTCTTGGCAACAATTTGTACCAGACAAAAATGTTAATCTGGTAACTATTGATCCCCTATCTCATACTAAACATTAGAAGCTCATTCCACAATTGAGATTCACACGTCTAAGTTGAGCCCTTTTTAGATAAGCGATAACTGTTATTATTAAATTAAATTTACTTTTAACAATGGTTATCATTTTTAAAAATCACCAATCAGAAGTTATCAGAGTGAGCTAAGAAGCATTTCATTTAGTTATTGTTGAATACTTGGATGTACTTACATTCTGTTGCAGTCAGAGGGATTCGACAAGTCGACCGTCAAAACCTGCCACAAAAGTTGGCCAGCTGCAGCGATCATAGATGCAAAATAGGGCCAACCTTACAAAAGGATTCAACCAGGATGTGTTAGTTAACGTTTTTGAATAATTAAAAAAAAAAAATACTTGGGTTAAAAACACATTAAACAAAATGTGTTACCATCAGTTGGTTCATTTCAGTACTGTTCAATTGCATACGTATGTATTTTAAGGCATAAATTTTTTGGTTTTATCTTTTGCAGGAAGGTGTACTGAACTTGTCAAATTCCAACAAATATTTTATTTGGTGTGCCTGGAATTAAGATGCAAATTTATGATTAAGCACAGCATCATACCGAGGCCACCATTATACCCTCCAAGTAAGAAACAACCAATACTGATGGCCGAAAAACCCAAATTCCAATACAGTGTCGAATCTCCAAACAACAATGCGGTCGATTTAACACCCACTATGGCATCTTCTAATTTGTCCTAAAAATTAATATGGAACACAACAAAACAATAACTCTCAAAGCAAATAAACAAAATTTGTATGACCATTAAACAAATTTAATTTGGAACTTTCTTCTGCTGATAAAATTAAATCTCAAAAAAATGTTATATACAGACTCAGCAAAGAACCATTTGTCTATTTTTGAATTCTTTCCAGTTTCCACCACAAGACCTTAGCTATACAATACTCAATTTGATGGTTTCATCATCCGACAAGTACATGGCTTGTGCTTAACACTCTTTTCTAAACCTTTGAATTAGGTCACCTTTTTCATCTAATATTGCTAATGTTCAGTTGAAACACTGAAATCAATTACACAAGAAAAATACTGATTTCAAAAAAGTTAGATTTAAATTAGAAGTTGCTAGAGGACATTTAGAAACTGAAATTAAAGGTACCTGATGGGCATATATGGTATCATATGTAAGTGTCCAGAATACACCACCGATGAATATAGGTAGTATAGTGCCAAGATCAGAGAAATTTCCTCTGACAGCAGCCCACCCAATAAGTGCGCTCCAATTTACTGCTACACCGAGAAAAGCTTGTGGCTGCATTGTTAATAACATTAATTTACTGACACAGTGATATGAAGTTGAATAGTCTATTTGAATAATTGAAAAAAAAATGTCTATTTAAAAGTTGCTGTACAAATGAATTATATGTGTTGGAATTGAAATTTTCCACAGGATTGGTGTTCAATGTCCAGTGTGATTTGAGGGAGGAGGGATAGATGAGATTTAACGTGTGTCTTTCATTTTAGTTTTGAATTAAACAAATTTTGACAAGGTGCTGATAATTATGTCAATGAGAGACAATTATATATATGATGTAAAAAAAGAACTGGCAAGCATAATTTGATAAAGATTTCAGGAAAATATGAATTTGAAAGAGCACATGCACATTATTTGGTTTTTTTTTTTAATGGCATTAGCAAATTGTAAGAGTTGCTTGCGGGTAAAAAACAGTTTGTCTTTCAAACAGAAAAAAAAAATATATATATATATTGTGCAATAATATACCAAATAAGTCACTCTCTTCATAAAAGGATAGAGAAACCCCAACAGATGATGTGCAGCAGCAAGTCCGATGCTGTCATTGTTTCAATTAAAATTATTAATATATATAAATTATTACAAATGTCTACACAGAAATTAAATAAGTTAGTTTACTCTAAAGTTCACAAGGACGGTTTAAATTGTAAACAATATAAAATTATAAATGTCTTCTCAATAATTTGGCGCAATGTGAGAATTGAGAACAATTAGTCATCCATTGAGGGTTTTGAAAATTAACAATTAAGTTTTATTAATATTTTATTATGGCCAATTATTCTTTATCAAATTAATCGAAATTGATACGTTATCTATTTAAATTATGAAAATCACATCCATATGGAAACAGCTTTTTTCTAAATTTCGAATAGTTTCATAACACATATTTGTATGCCTTTATGCTATATATATATATATATATATATATATATCCTGTTGGTTAATTCTTGTCAAAGCCAGCAAAGGTTCTGGTCAACCAAAAATTCTTTCATTACACATTTTGAGAAATAGTTAGTTGTTTTTCAATACTAAACCTACTAGGATTGGAATTTTTTCTTTACTCCAACAAAATAAGTGCAAATATGATCGTTCTTTACAGTCATAACTCACAACTCCACTACTAGTAACAAATGACCATAAGAAACAGGTATACACAATACATAAACTTTGACCTTGACCTGAAGGAATAGACTTAGAAAGACAGACCATGTTTAATTTGAAAGGGAACTTGTAATTCCTTACCATAGCTTGTTGAGTCCAAGATAAAGTGTTGTCATGAGCAGAAGCTGAAAAAACCAAAAGCTCCATCCTTGCAAAGGCGTCAACTCACCTGAAGCCAGAGGTCTCTTCTTGCTGCGTGCTATCTAAAATTCCGCAATATAATCTATTGCACTAAAAGTTTTTTTTTTTTATTTAGTTACTTGAGAGAAAAAATTTACCTGTTTGTCGATTTCTATGTCGTGAAGATCATTTAGGGTGCAACCACACGTATGATTCAGAAGAGATATCCCCCCTAGTAGTATCATCAATCTTAAATCAGCAAGTACTCCAGGTTTTGTAGCTAGCACAATTGACCTGCATAGTGCATACAATCAATGAAAATCAACCTTATCACAATTTTAAGCTTTACTGAAAGTACATATATATCACCTTCAGAGATGGTTGACGCATTATATTCTCATGATATTTTCTCAGGAGGTAGATATTAAACTTTACTAAAAGCCTGTACCACTATACTGCCTTCAATTCAAACAAACCATGCACAAAAAGAGTATTTACCTATGCAAATTTCATTTATACCCAACTTCAAAATTCATTTATAATGACTTTTATAGTTCCTTTAAAAGATAAAAAAAGTAAAAACTTCAAAGGGAAAAATGTGCAGTACCAGTAGCTAGGCCATACTTGGAGCCACCACCCAATGTCACGGTGTAGGCGAGCAAGCATAAAATATGGCCTCAAGGGCTCAGGTATGGTGGTTTCTAGCCATACCGGTCTCATTGTGCTCTGGCAGACAATTTTCTCACCTCGGGACAATGACGACATACGATGTGCTTCTGAAATGATAGGGGGAAAACCAGGAAAGTTTTGGGTGAGGGGGCAGAGAGACAGAGCTTAGTGATGGGTATATATATAGTAGTTGATGCGTATGTGTGTGCTTAGTAATGATAATGGTGTTAAAGCTAGGATGAAGTGTATTTATTGACAGTTAATTATAATTTTAGTCCCTAAAAATGTAAATAGTACATATAGTCCATAAAGTATCACCATATTATAATTTTAGTCCCTGAAGTTTCATGTTATCATACTTGTACCAAAATTAATTATCCTACCTTTGACATATTTTAACAAATTGTGAGCGTGGATCTTGTGAAAATATGAATTTTAATTTCATTCATTAATTGTGAGCGTGGATCTTGTGACATATTTTGATGTCATATGTCTACATCATCCTACTATCATTAGCCATGTCATCGATCAGCATGCCTAACAGAGATGATGATGATGATGATGGGTCTCGCCTCTCTTTGAAGAGATATGTGTTTGATTCGCGCAATAGACATCTGAAAAGAAATCGCTTGATGCATGCCAAAATTAACACAAAGCTTTATTTCAGAAAAAATAAATCAGTCATGTCATCATACATCTATCAAACATATATATATATTTTTGTTCATTAATGTCTATATCATAAAGTAATTAATATGCTGCTTAAACGATTATATATGTAATGTGTATTCCTTTTTTCTTAACGAATGTTAATTAACACTAAGACTAGGTGAAAATCGGAAATCTTATGTATGCACGTAACTTTCGAAAACTTAGGCCCCAAAATGAAAACATGCATGAATGACACTTTAACGACCTATCATGCACTTTTAAAGTTATATAAAAATTAGGGGCGGATCCAGGATTTTTCACTGGGGGCAAAAAATATCGAATTGGATTTAAATTCATTAACCAATTGGGTACTCGATAAAAAACAATACTTTAACTTATACTTTCCAATGCTTTGACTTGTAATTTCTGATGCTCTGACTTATATATAATCCTAATTACCAATCAAAATTTAACAAATTTATTTCAATTTTTACTCTAAATTTAACCTGAATTACAAATCAAACATCCAGAGGGGGGCAAAAAAATTTCAGGGAGGGCAAAGTCGATCGGGACCGATAAATCTTCACTAAAACTCAAAATCGAGGGGGCATAAAAATGTAGCTAGCTAAACGATATAGGTTACTATTAAAAAAAGAGAGATGCTTCTATGGACATAAGGACCTATTTGTAAATGAACATATTTTCATTTTCAAAGTTCAAACAGTCGATCCGACCGTTCAACATTATCTCCATATTAAAATGTACTTGGAGGTCAAATTTTACATTTTTTTGAATTTTTTTACTATTTATTAAGTATTTTACAAAAACTAATCAAATTCAGACCATTGAATTTTGTAAAATACTTAATAAATAGTAAAAAAATTCAAAAAAAATGTAAAATTTGACCTCCAAGTACATTTTAATATGGAGATAATGTTGAACGGTCGGATCGACTGTTTGAACTTTGAAAATGAAAATATGTTCATTTTACAAATAGGTCCTTATGTCCATAGAAGAATTTGCCTTAAAAAAATATGGTTAATTAATGTATGAAGCAATACGGATCTTGAAAAAAAGTTTTAGAATTAGGGACCCAAATTGCTAGCATTCTCCTATTGCCTGGGAAAGAATGTTTTAGAATTAGTGCTCCAAAATTGCTAACATTCTCCTGTTGCCTGGAAAGAATATTTTAGAATTAGTGCTCCAAAATTGCTAACATTATCCTGTTGCCTGGAAAGAATATTTTAGAATTAGTGCTCCAAAATTGCTAACATTATCCTGTTGCCTGGAAAGAATATTTTAGAATTAGTGCTCCAAATTTGACTGGTCATACTTCATATTGTCTTTTTTAATGGATCAGAATTTTGTGAAAGCCAATAATTTTCAAATTATAAGTAAATGACCTTTTTGAAAATTATTGGTTTTTAGAAAATTCTGAACCATTAAAAAAATATGTCATTATGAATCTCATTTGAAAGAAAAAATTGTATAGAAGATGTATGAATATTTGCTCGATTAGATATGAATACTTGTATGACGAGATATGAATACTTGTGCGACGGACAACCCGAAAGTATGTCATCATGGATCTCATTTGAAAGAGAAAATTATGTAGAAGATGTTCATGGTTTTAGATTTGCAAAAATCCTCACAGATCATCAGAAATATTGGCTAGATTGAACGGAAAAAAAAACTACCTCTAAAAAATGCAAAATTCCTCCATTTTTTTTTTTTTGAAATATTTGATATCTAAGTATGAATACTTGATATATTATATATTAATACTTGAGCGCATAGGTATCTATATTTGCGCGCACCAGTTGTAAAATCTTTCAAATATTAGGCGGTCCCCAAGTAGTTAGTGGTCCTCCCAGATAGTTAGTGGTCACTCGGATAGTTAACGACTGGGGAACATAATGGGAGATTGTTACATAGGAGGTAGCTAAGTGCTCCCTTTTAAATATTTTAAAAACTTGATATACTAGATGCAAATTAAGACTTGATATGCTAACGACAATGCCCTCTTAGAATGAGGTTCCATTCAAAAGTCACTTGTTAGATAATTTGGATCCTAAAAAATCTTAGTAATATTAATTAAATTCATAACTGCTAAATTTACTGTTATGTTCATAACATTTTACTCAGAACTATACTTAAAATAATATGTAAGTATAAATTTTTTAAAATTAAATGGGAGTCAATTGACCCCATTCAATGAATGTAATTCCGCCCCTGGCTACATTCATGAATTTGCATACAGCGGACTGAGAAAGGTGGAACCAAAAGATTTTCTCTGAAAGACTTGACTTGGTGATCAATAAAGGGCATTGAGCCATTGACTGTGCATGTTTTGATTCTTCCGGAGACCTCATGCCGTTTCTGATAAGTTTATTCACTAATTTCTTCCGGAGACCTCATATGCCGTTTCTGATAAGTTCATTGACTACTTTTTTGCCACGAATTTGGTCTTCGCTACTAGAATCTGATAAATTTATTGACATCATGCCTTTCCTATCCACCAATTTTTTTTTTCCACGAGTCAACCGTGTACTAACTTTATTGACTTATAGTAGAACAAATACACATTCACACACGGTTCACATAAAGGCAAACTTGTACAAAAAAAATTAATATATGTTTTTCCGAAAAATCCTAAATCTTACTCATACACGGTTAAATCTAATAAACCGTCACTACTACAAAAAAACACATTTACTATTGCCCATTTACCAACGGGTGTCCTTCCGCACGGATGGTGTATGTAACCAGTGACAGCGCTGTAATTACGTTGAATTTTTTACCGACTGTTCGGTCTAACCAACCGATGGCGTTTATGGCCCCCCTCCTTTGCCATTCTTTTTTAATATCCCACCGTTGGTTTTGAGTGTCGCTGTGATATCGGATGGGTTACAGCACCGATGGCGTATAGGTGATGATCTTTACCATCCTTGATGTCAATTGGGCCGTTAGTTTTGGATTGATCAATATCAACTGTGTTCCTTTTTTGAACCAATGGCGATGTTCTCAGGGGCAACACTGTAAATACTTTGAACCTAGATTTTGGTATAAATTAATTAACCACACTCTCATATATTCAATTAATTGATTATGATGTATTGTGTAATTAAGTTGGAGCTATACTGTGCAATTATAATGAGATAATTATTTAATAACATACATAATACCAACTCAATAATATCTAATTAAGTAACAGGGATTAACTGACTCTGGAAATTTTTGTGTTATATTTTTTTAACAGAAAAAGTTCATAACCAAGAGAGTAACATATCACTAGCTTACTAGGGCTATTGTACTTCGCGAAGTAAAACGTTTACTTCACGCTCATATTCCCATTTTCAAAATCCAAAATGTCGATCTGAACTGTTCAAGTTGTTCTCCATATTGAAATGTGCTTAGAGACCAAATTTTACATTTTTTGGAATTTTTTTACTATTTATTAAGCCACTTTGAAAATCGCTGATCCATTGTGAACAGTAAAAAATTCTAGACCAATGGATCAGCGATTTTCAAAGTGGCTTAATAAATAGTAAAAAAATTCCAAAAAATGTAAAATTTGGTCTCCAAACACATTTCAATATGGAGAACAACTTGAACGGTTCGGATTGACGTTTTGGATTTTGAAAATGGGAATATGAGCGTGAAGTAAAACATTGGCTTTACTTCGCTAAGTACAATAGCAAAATTATATATATATGAGTTGGGCTATGGTGCATTGCAATGTATAAGCCCTCTTATACATTGGACTGTAAACCGTTGGATTCAAAGTTCAAACAGTCAATCTAAAGGGCTCAACATATTCTCCATACTAAAATGTGCTTGGAGACCAAATTTTATATTTTTTGGAATTTTTTACTATTAGTTTATAATTTTTGAAAATCACTATTTTTCAGAAATTTTTGGACCATAGAAAAACAACAGTTTTCAAAAGTTCTAAAAAAATAACAAACAATTTCCAAAAAATATAAAATTTGGTCACCAAACACATTTTAATATGGATATGTAATTGAACGGTTTAGATCGGTTGTTTGGAAATCAAAATCAACAATTTATAGTCCAATGTACAAGAGGATATATACATTGCAATGCACCATAGCCCAACTCTATATATATAGACGCTATGGCTAGCATGCAACATGTAGCATAGAGGGCCTCCGTGCAACGGCTCAATATTTGAGTTTTCAAAATCCTAACGGTCGATCCGAACCGTTCAACATGATCTCCATATGAATATGTACTTGCAAACCAAATTTTACATTTTTTAGAATTTTTTTACTATTTTTTTAGATAGGTAGAAAATCACTTGATCTGAAAATTCTGTACCATTCAGATCAAGTGATTTTCTACCTATCTAAAAAAATATTAAAAAAATTCTAAAATATGTAAAATTTGGTTTGCAAGTACATATTCATGTTGAACGGTTCGGATCGACCGTTAGGATTTTAAAAACTCAAATATTGAGCCATTGCATGGAGGCCCTCTATGCTACATGTTGCACCGTAGCCACTTCCTATATATATATATATATATATATATATATATATATATACATGAGGAGGGATCCGATTACACCTTTTTTGGTGACACACTTTGACACCTACCATTTTCAAAGTCCAAATAGTCAATTCAAACCATTCAACATGATGGATATATTAAAATGTGCTTGGAGATCAAATTTTACATTTTTTTGAATTTTTTTGCTATTTATTAAGATGGTTACAAAAATCGTTGTTTTTAGAATATTGAAAAACAACAATTTTGTAACCATCTTAATAAATAGTAAAAAAATTCAAAAAAAATGTAAACTTTGATCTCCAAGTACATTTTAATATGGTGATCATGTTGAACGGTTCGGATTGACTGTTTGGATTTTGAAATCGCAAAATTGACCTATATAAAAAACAGTGTCATGATGTGTCACCAAAAGAGGTGTAATTGGATCCCTCCTCTATATATATATATATGAGTAGGGTTCCAATGCCTCATCTCCTCATACCTCATCCATACCTCATGTTATATATCTCCATTTTCAAAGTCTAAACTATCGATCCGACCGTTCAACATGATATTCATACTAAAATATGCTTGGGGATGAAATTTTATAATTTTTGCAATTTTTTTACTATTTTTTAAGATAGGTACAAAATCACTGTATCTGGACCATTCAAAAAATAGTAATTTTGTACCTATTTTAAAAAATAGTAAAAAAATTGCAAAAATTATAAAATTTCATCCCCAAGCATATTTTAGTATGAATATCATGTTGAACGGTCGGATCGATAGTTTAGACTTTGAAAATGGAGATATATAACATGAGGTATGGATGAGGTATGAGGAGATGAGGCATTGGAACCCTACTCATATAGATATATATATATATATAGGGTCTGTCTAATTTGCTGCCGGCAGCAGTTCGGCCAAGTGCTGCCGGGGCTATATTTAGCCGTGTGATGTCCAAACAACAAATTCAAACCGTTAGATGTTTAATCTATACTATAATCTACTTGGAGACCAAATTTTACATTTTTTGGAATTTTTTTACTATATATTAAGCTGGTTTGAAAACCGCTGTTTTTAGTAAATTTCTGCAACGTTAAAAACAGCGGTTTTCAAACCATCTTAATATATAGTAAAAAAATTCCAAAAAATGTAAAATTTGGTCTCCAAGTAGATTATAGTATAGATTAAACATCTAACGGCTTGAATTTGTTGTTTGGACATCACACGGCTAAATATAGCCCTGGCAGCACCTCGGCCGAACTGCTGCCAGCAGCAAATTAGCCACAACCTATATATATATATATATATATATATATATGAAAGTTAGAGATCCAAAGAATTAATGTACCTAGTACGTGGTATATATTAATATTAACTTGCTTAGTATAAACATCCAAAACATCCATATATAAAAGTTGCTTATACTGAGTTCGAAATGCAATCGATCTCACAGGCGACCACCCTTCAAGCTTGCTTATCGGTCCAGTGCCAGACCTCCTTTTCTGAGATGCACCAACCTTGCAATCAGGTAAGTTTCTCTAGGTTCACATGTTGGGTTGATGGTTCCTTCAAGTAGCCACATGATGGGGGCACAGTGTACATAATCGGATGGACTCCTGATTCAATATGGGGCAGGTTTTAGTTATGTTTTTTCTTGTTTTCAAATGGAGGCCCTATGTCTTGTTCGTGGGATCCATGCGGTAATTCAATTAGGCATTACTTATTGTGTGTTTTTTTACTGATTCTGAAAGTTTGGTTAATGCTTTGCGCAAGCCCTCTATGCTTATTAGTACTGGCATTGATTAGCGGGTTCTGAGTTTATGCAACTTATCAGCCTTTTTTCTCAAAATAGAAGTTTCTCATGTACACACACATGGAGGGTTTTCAATCAACAGGTCGATTCTACTGCTTACATGGCATGCACTCACTCTCTTGTATATACTAGTTTTACATACCCTCTATTTGCTGCTGATTTTAGGCAACAAACCCTGCCCTTGGCTTCAACTCTTGCCCCTGCTTTTTAGTAGCTTTTGTGTCTCATTTTTTTTATCATGCACTGTACTTGCACAGGTGCTTGCAATCTCACCTGTTTATTTTTATTTTTTTAATTTCTACTAAAATACACTGTGCTGTTTGGGTGTTTGTGTGTCCTGTACTGGTAGGAACAGTGCTTTCTGTGTATACTGGTAGGGTTAGATAGGTTTTCAATCCAGTTTTTTTTGTAATGTAAGGCTGTATATGAAGTAATTAACTCTATAACACCTGGTTTTTCAATTTAAGCCTACGGGCCTTTACCCCTAAAAATAAAATAAAAGATTAAAATTGAACTTTTTCACTATCACAATATATGATTAGGACAATTAAGACAGATATATCTTGTAATTATTTGTGTTATACACATAGCGCCTCTAAATCTCCAATATTTCTCTTGTTTTTAACTATGAATTACAAAAAGATTGTTTTTAAAAAGACACCTACAAGACTACAACAACAACACTGTTCCTTTTTTTTCCGATAATCTACATAATAACTATATGAAAATTTACATATCTGTACTCCTTAGCAGCCACTGCGAAGTTTTCAAACAATATGAAAATTTTAAGAAATCGCAAAACAACATCTCCGATGCTCAACTACATGAGATCTTATTTCAATTATAATAGAATCATCCAAAATTTGAACATCCACTAATCGTCTCTTTTGTTAAGTTGAACAGGTAAACCACCCTTCATCCTGAGAGTTAGAGAGGGTATACGCTCAGGTATCCCCTCCTTCTCTAAAGCCCTTATCTGATACCTCTCAAGCACGCACGCCACAATTGATTTCATCTGTATGTAGGCCATTTCCATCCCTAAGCACATCCTTGGCCCGGCATGAAAAACCGGATACCTACAATGAATGCCCTAGATGTAGTTTATTCTCAGTTAAGACTATATGATTATATATTAGTCAGCAGGGTTGTATTGTTCAGTTTCATAATTACAACTATAATTATTTGACCATACCACTTTAGTCCATAAAAATATACTCATTAGTTTTTATTTAGTTGGGTTCTAAGCTTAATTTTAATTGGAGTATCCTTCCAATAAACTTGTGCTTGTAGGTTAATACAAGTTATGTGCAACTAACTCAACTATGTTACCTGAATGGACTCTCAGGTTTGAAAACCCCATTTTCATCAAGCCACCTTTCTGGCTTAAACTCCATGCAGTCCTTGCCCCAAATGTCCTCCAACCTACCCATGGTGTATGCACTATAAGTAACAAACCATCCTTTCCCAACAAAAGTCCCATCTGGCATCACATCATCCTCTTTACATGATATCGTGTCCAAAGGCACTGGCGGATAGAGCCTCATTGACTCTGTGATGGCCGCATGTAGGTAGTTCATGTCTCTTAGGTCGTCAATACTGAATGTCTCGGATGTGATTATGTTTGATGTGCGCACAAATTTTATCTCGTCTATAATTTTTCTCTCGATATCTGGCCTTGTTGATACCTTAACAAAATGAGAAAAAACATTTTAGTAACATCAATTAACCCACTAATGTACTGGCTTTCATATTAATTTACATTCCAAGTTCTGCCACTAGAAAACTTGTCCATCTAAAAAGAGCAATAAAAAAGTACCAGCCAAAAGAACCATGTAAGAGCTGTAGAAGTAGTCTCGCGTCCGGCAAGGAGAAAGTTGGTTACAACATCTCGAAGCACAACCTCGTTATGATCCTTATTGGATGCAAAACGAGAAAGCATATCCTCTCTACCATCCAATTCCATTCCCTTTAGCATACGTGAATGAATGATGTTCATCGTGTACCCTTGGACAATGGATAATGCTTTTTTCAGACGGTTCTCTGTGCCAATGTTTAGGAACTTTTTGATCCTCCATGCATCATCAAATGGTTCTAAGAAACGGCCTGATGAGAGGTCCTGTATGAAATTTGTAGGTGTTAGTCCAAGAGAAAATCAACAATCAAAAGGATTCATATTGGTATCAGTATATAAATGATTTAACATTCAAGGTACCATTAATTGCATATATAATTGTTGTGTTATATATAGATATTTGTGCGTGTTTCCTTATTGGATTGGGCTTTTATGTAACTAGAAACATCAAGTTACTGATCCATTTTATTGTTGCCTATCAAATTCCTATTCCTTAACAGTGTTTCTCAAATTGTCTTGCATTATTAATATAACTATATACCTGTGCATCAGAAAAAGCAGCCATAAACTGCTTTGATGAACTGGTACCACTGAACTCTTCTTCTGTGAGGCATGCTGGGTCCTCCCCAATGACCACCCTACAAATGTTGTCAAATGCAAATCTCTTGAGCAAATCTTGCAACTCGACTTTAGTCCCTTTCTCTGCAGCCCGGTTCAGAATTGGCAGAAGACGGTTTGAAATCTCGAAATGAATCGTCTCAACAACAAAGTTGTGCAATGACTTTTTGTTGAACTCGAAGCTGGCAGTCTTTCGCTGCCACTTCCAGTCCTTGCCATTTGAGTTGAAGATGCCATGACCGAGGAAATCCTCCAGCATCGAGATTGTTCTCTCCCCTTTTGTGTAGTTGGTTGAGTTCAGCTTGAGCATGTGCTCAACGTTTGCTGGATTAGCAGTGAAGATGCCACTGGTCGAACCAATGCTGGAGAACCCCATGGTATGAGTTGGGCTCTGTAATAGGATCTCTGTCATCCACTCGAGGAATCGGTGGCTGTTTTGGATGAAGTGCGGGAGGTGGCCGATAACTGGGTAGGATTTGAGGCCATGGATTGTGGGTTTCTTGGTGGAACGCTGATTTTTGGAGTAAAGGTAGAGGAGAAACGAGAAGAGAAGACCTAGGAAGATTGATTGGAGTGTGATTGAGAGGTTCATACTTCTTTTCCACTACTTTTTGTTTGGCTGTGAAGTGATGAGTCTTTGGAGGCATATATATACTTCCAAATCTGACTGTGGTCAAATTCATACGAATTTTTGGAATTAAAAGGTCTTTTGCATGTGTGTCCTTGCCAAAATTAGTATCACTTCGTCCTCGAACTTACTTGTTGACCGAATTTTGGATTACTAATTCCGTGAAAAATACACAAGTATATTAATTGGAGATGGATAAAACTGTCTAATAAGTGAATTTAATTTCAATATAGAAGTAGCATCAATTTATGTATGATATATAATAGCTCCAAAATCTCATGTTGCTTTGGCCTCATTACGCGTTATAATTTTGTTTAATAAATTTTGTAGTTATGAGTTCTCTAGTCAAGAAAGTAAAAAAGTAAAACATATTAAATCAGCATTTTTATTATATTAACTATGTGCTTAGTGTGAGAGCAATGACAAGTAATTAAGATCTATCACTACTAGAATTAGTTCTTTTTCTAAGGGCAAAAAATGGCTTGTTCCATGGGCTTACCTTCGGAAAAAGCTCTGAAATCGTCATTTCCGTGCGCCACCCTTGGAAAAAGTCCATAGCAAAAGCCTTCGATGAAAATACCCAGTATTTCTGAGGGCACCGTTGGAAATACTATTTTCTGACTTTTTCCATGTGCTTGTCCTTGGAAAAAGTACGCTCGAAAATACTTCCACATCCGGCCCATGGGCTTATTTCCAAGGACAACATGTGTGGGTCCCACCTTATTTATTCCAAGGCCAGCAAACATGGGCCCCACAGAGTATTTCCAAGGCAATCGAAAAAAACTTCTCTAATTATTTATTTCGTTTAAGTATATCTCTTAGTTCAACGAATTATGTTTTAAGCCACTATTTACTTAGTCCAAATATATTTTTAATAATTTTCATAGTAATTAAATTCCGGCATTTTCTAATGATGTGGGCTTTTGCGTTGTTTTATAATTATATATTATAGAGATGGGCTATGGTACATTTACTTAGAATTTGAATATTATTGGCTTTCAGAAAATTTTGAATCATTAAAAAAATATGTCATTATAAATCTCATTTGACAGAGAAAATTGTGTAGAAGATGTATGAATACTTGCATGACGAGGTATGAATACTTGGACGATAGAAAATCCGAAAGTATGTCATCATGGATCTCATTTGAAAGAGAAAATTATGTAGAAGACGTTCATGGTTTTAGATTTGCAAAATTCCTCACAAATTGTCAGAAATATTGGCTAGATTGAACGGAGAAAAAAACTCACCTTTAAATACATGTAAAAGATGGGTGAGTGATGTGTCCATTTTTTTTTTTGAAATATTTGATATCTTAAGTATGAATACTTGATACATTATATATTAATACTTGAGCGCATATGTATCTATATTTGCGCGCACCAGTTGTAAAATCTTTCAAATATTAGGCGGTCCTCAAGTAGTTAGTTGTCCCCCCAGATAGTTAGTGGTCACTCAGATAGTTAATGACTGGAAAATAGAATGGGGGATTGTTACAGGGGAGACAACTAAGTGCTCCCTTTTAAATATTTTAAAAACTAGATGCAAAGACTTCATATGCTAACGACAACACCCTCTTAGAACGAGGTTCCATTCAAAAGTCACTGGTTAAATAATTTGGTTCCTAAAAAATCTTAGTAATATTAATTAAATTCATAACTGCTAAATTTACTGTTAACGAAAATTTCGCTACATCCACGGGCAGAGCTAGATTTTTAAGCTACGTGGGTTAAACATGAATGGGGTCAATTTTACAATATTCATAACATTTTACTCAGAACTATACTTAAAATAATATATAAATATAAAAAATTTGTCAATTGACCTCATTCAGTGAATGTAACTCCGCCCCTAACTACATCCATGAATTTGCATACAGTGGTCTGAGGAAGGTGGAACCAAAATTTTTTCTCTTAAAGACTGACTTGGAGGTCAATAAAGGGCTTTGACTGCGCATGTTTTGATTCTGCCGGGTAGTGTTCGACAATCATGACTTAAAGCTCCTTAGTGCTCTAAGGAGTCTTAAGTTCACCGAACTGATTCTCCTTTATCAAGCTTAATGCTATCTCCTTAGTGTTTCTTTTGTCCATCTTTCTTAAGCTTGCCTAAGTTTTTAATCCATAGTTTCACATGGCTTAAGCATTTTGCTAATCTTAATTTTTTTTTTGAAAGTTACTTTCCAATTTTATTGCCGAACAGATGTTCCTTAGTGCAGCTTGACTAATTTCTTCGCCGTTTCTGATAAGTTTATTGACTAATTTCTTCCGGAGACCTCATATGCCGTTTCTGATAAGTTATTGACTAATGTTTTGCTACGAATTTATTCTTCACTACTAGAATGTGATAAATTTATTGACATCATGCCTTTCTTATCCACCAATTTTTTTTTGCCACGAATCAACTGTGTACTAACTTTATTGACTTATAGTAGAACAAATACACATTCACACACGGTTCACATAAAGGCAAACTTGTACAAAAAAAATAAAATATGTTTTTCCGAAAAATCCTAAATCTTACTCATACACGGTTAAATCCAAGAAACCGTGTTAATCATTTTACCATATATGTAGAAATATGGTTCATTTAAAAATAATGTATACAATGTATTTTAATCATACACGGTTCATAATAATAAATCGTGTATAAATATTGATGATTTTAGTACACAGTTAATTTTTAATTGACCGTGTATGTAGAGTTGAGTTTATTTTTGCGTGAGCGTCTCCTCCCTTACATATTGGTTTTTAAGAATTTTTTTCCATCCATGTATGATATGCTGTGTATGGTCATATTTTCTAGAGTGTTATAAATAATGGTATACACTCGTCGGATGGATAGAGTATCAGCAACCAATTAATCGGAAATAATTAATCAGCCATAATAAAAAATAAATTAGTCGATTAGTTAAAAAAAATTCATGACAGTTTAGTCGCCGCCAATGACTAATCATTGTTTTTTACAACACTTGATTTTTTTATAGTGCATGCCGTTTCTGATAAGTTTATTCACTATTTTTTTTCCACAAATTTGGTCCTTGTATGCATTCATAAAAAATTCGGATGAATTGAAGGACAGTTGCATTCTGTTGACTAATTGTTTTGCCACAAATTCTACAGATTTTTTACCGACAAACTTTTTTTTTGAGTGAAAAATATTTTTGACCGGCCGGCAATTAGTATATAATTAATTAAACTAGTTACATTCTATGTTTTAAATACTTCTCTAATTATTTATTTCGTTTAAGTATATCTCTTAGTTTAACTAATTATGTTTTAAGTCACTATTTACTTAGTCCAAAGGGAGGGTTGGAGCGAGAGTGCCGGAGAGAGTCGGGGAGAGCGAGTGGTATGATTTTGGGATGGTAGCGATCGGGGAGGGAGCGAAACAAAAAAAAATCATTTGAAGGAGATGGACTGGACGCCTCCAGTTTAAATTTCAGCGATACATTTTTTAAATCTGTGATGCGATCTGCACGTTTTTTAAAGTGGATCTAACGCACCATAAAGTAGAAATACTCCATAGCTCACCGTAGCTCATCTCATATATATATGAGATGGGCTAACTTGCTTTGGGAATAAAAGATGGTGTTTTACTTCCCGCTCATATCTTCATTTTCAAAGTTCAAATAGTCGATTAAACTTCTAACATGATCTACATATTAAAATGTGTTTGGAGACCAAATTTTACATTTTTTGGAATTTTTTTACTATTTTTTTAGAATTCTTGAAAATCATTGTTTTGCTGAATTTTTTTTTATTTAATGAAAAGTTGTGATTTTCAAAAATTATGATATGCATAATAAAAAATTATTGTCACAAAGCTATTATTATATATTTTTTATATTAAATTTGCATATTGAAAAATCATGAAAAGTTGGGATTGTTACACGGGGGACAACTAGGTGTCCCCCTATGTGCTCCCTTTTAAATATTTTAAAAACTTAATCTACTAGATGCAAAGACTTAGATATGCTAACGACAACGCCCTCTTAAAATGAGATTCCATTCAAAAGTCACTGGTTACATAATTTGGTTCCTAAAAAATCATAGTAATATTAATTAAATTCATAACTGCTAAATTTACTGTAAACGAAAATTTCGCTAAATCCATGAATTTGGGATCCGACTTCACTGCTTTTCTGAGAGAAAAAGAGGACCCTTATCTTCCAAATCTAACGATTCAAAATTTCTATTCACGTATCTCGATAAAAAAACGTTTCAAGCACAAATCTCAACGAATTTTGAATCGTTGGATTGGAAAGAGGAGGGTCCTCCTTTTCTCCCAAAAAAGCAGCGGAGTCCATTCCATGAATTTGCATACAGTGGTCTGAGGAAGGTGGAACCAAAAGATTTTCTCTGAAAGACTGACTTGGTGATCAATAAAGGCCATTGACTGTGCATGTTTTGATTCTTCCGGAGACCTCATGCCGTTTCTGATAAGTTTATTCACTAATTTCTTCCGGAGACCTCATATGCCGTTTCTGATAAGTTTATTTGACTAATTTCTTCCGGAGACCTCATATGCGTTGGCCAAGTGCTTCACTTTTTTGCTGGAGCACTAAAGAAAAGAAAGTGGATTAATCAGTGATGCATTTCGCAATAAATATTCTAGAAGAACTTGGTATTTAAGTGAGTATTAATCAGTGATAATTTTTTATTTGTAAATTTGAAATAGAATTTCTAATTCCTGTCTCATTTTGTAATTGTCATTACATAGAATTTTCAAAGAGATCGTCTGTGGCATTGGTAATACAGTCAGTAGCACCACTGGAGCAAACCCATAGCACATCAGCATCAGTGCTATGATAGCACACATAATGGAGCAAATCCATAGCACATCAGCATCAGCGCTATGATGGCACACAACATCATAAGTTGTGAAGATGTAACAGTGTTGGTTAGAGAGTTTGTTAGAGAAGTAATTAGGCAGTTAGAACTCTAATTAAGAGTAAACCATATATAGTCAAGACTGCATCTCTTTTTATACATCAACGTAATTGTACATTTTACAATCAATGAATGAAAATTACAGAAATTTGAAAATCTCTCTTAGCTTCTATCCCTGTTTAGAAGTAAGATACTTAACAACAATATTTGAATAATTTGAAGCCGAAAAGATACACTTGTTGGTTTTAGGAGAAATGACATTTTGATGACATAATGATCCCTCAAAACTGGGACTGTACCAGCACAAGTTCTTAACATATTTGGAATGATTATCTATAAAAACGAAGACAATAACAACATTAAGTAATTATAAGCCATGACAAGAACACGTCGAGTACTCCATAAAAAAAATATTGATTTTCAAAAATCCATTAAAAATAGTAAAAAAATTTCAAAAAATGTAAAATTTTGTCTCCAAGGACATTTTAATATGCAGAACACGTTGAGCACTTCAGATCGACTATTTGAACTTTGATATTGGCCATCCTCTACATATATATAGAGAGAGAGATGGGCTATAGTGAGTTGCGAAGTAAGGATCTTGTTTTACTTCACGCTCATATCTCCGTTTTCAAAGGCCAAATAGTCGATCCGAACCGCTCAACAAGATATCCATATTGAAATGTGCTTGGAGACCAAATTTTACATTTGTTGAAAATTTTTAACTTTTTTTTAAAATATTTCAAAATCACTGTTTTTATGGTCCAGAACCATTCAAAAACAACGGTTTCTATCTATCTAAAAAAATAGTAAAACAATTTCAAAAAAATGTAAAATTTGGTCTCCAAGCACATTTCAATATGGATATCATGTTGAGCGGTTCGGATCAACCGTTTAATCTTTGAAAACGGAAATATGAGCGTGAAGTAAAACAAGATCCTTACTTCGCAACTCACCATAACTCATATCTCTCTCTCTCTCTATATATATATAGAGAGAGAGGAGGGATCAGATGACACCCTTTTTTGGTGACATTGTAAGACACCGTGCATTTTCAAAGTCCAAACAGTCGATCCAAACCGTTCAATATGATGGAAGTATTAAAATTGTGCTTGCATATCAAATTTTACATTTTTTTTTAATTTTTTTACTATTTATTAAGATGGGTACAAAAATTCAATGGTCTGAAAACAACAATTTTGTAAAATACTTAGGTTACGTTTGGATTGACAGAGAATATCGCTATTCTCATATTAGTGCACTATTCTCAGAACAGTATGATCCAAACGACAAATAGGAATTAAGAATAGCGGAGGAATAGCTCTAATCCGCTATTCCACATAAATGTTGGATTAGTGAAAACAGTTGCTCTTGGGTTAGTAATATTAATATAAAATTCGGACAATCCATTTTTTTATCCATTTTTTTATCAATTAGAGTTAGTTTAAATATTAAATTAGTATTAAATAAAATATAATATAAAATTAGATTAGTGTTAAATAAAATATTAGTTTAAATATTAAATTTAATATAATATTAATTAAAATATTAGATTACTATTAAATAAATATAATATCAAATTAAATTAATATAATATAAAATGTTAGATTAAATATCATAAATTAATGTTAGATTAATATTAGTTTAAATGTTAAGTGTTAAATGTAATATAATATTAGTTTAAATATTACATTAGTAAATATAATATCAGATTTGATTAGATTAATATTAAATAAAATATAATATTAGTTTAAATATTAAATGTAATACAATATTACTTTAAATATTAGATTAGTATTAAATAAACTATTAGATTAGATATAATATAATATAATATTACTTTAAATATTAAATATAATATAATATTTATTTAATTAAATGTAATATAATATTAATTTAAATATTAAATGTAATATAATATTACTTTAAATATTATATGTATTAAATAAAATATTAGTTAAATATAGTATAATATTAGTTTAAATGTTAATGTAATATAATATATTGGTTTAAATATTATATTAGTATTAAATAAAACATTAGATTAGTATTAAATAAATATAATATTAGCATAGATTCTATTAGTATTAAATAAAGGCATTTGCTTCGGTGGACATAAGGACCTATTTGTAAAATGAGTCCTATTTTCATTTTCAAAGTTCAAACAGTCGATCCGACCGTTCAACATTATCTCCATATTAAAATGTACTTGGAGGTCAAATTTTATATTTTTTTGAATTTTTTTTACTATTTATTAAGTATTTTATAAAAACTAGTCAAATTCAGACCATTGAATTTGTAAAATACTTAATAAATAGTAAAAAAAATTCAAAAAAATGTAAAATTTGACCTCCAAGTACATTTTAATATGGAGATAATGTTGAACGGTCGGATCGATGGTTTGAACTTTGAAAATGAAAATAGTACTCATTTTACAAATAGGTCCTTATGTCCACCCAAGCATCCCTCTTAAATAAAATATTAGATTAGTTTAATCAATATTTTATTCATTCCCTCCATCGCTATTCCAAATATACAATCCAAACAACATTTTTACTGATCCGTAATAGTCCAAAAGAGCACTATTCTCAAACCACTTGGGTTAGCACTATTCTCAACCACTAACCAAAAAATCGCTATTCTTGCACTAATCCTTGCACGATCCAAACGTAACCTTAATAAATAGTAAAAAAATAAAAAAATGTAAAATTTGATCTGCAAGCACAATTTTAATACTTTCATCATATTGAACGGTTTGGATCGACTGTTTGGACTTTGAAAACTTTGAAAATGCACGATGTCATTCGATGTCACTAAAAAAGAGTGTCATCCGATCCCTCCTCATATATATATATATATATATATATATATATATATATATGAGGAGAGTTCAAATGTCTCTATTTTTTGTGCCTCCATCATGCCTCCATTTTTAAGAACATCAATAACCCAAAATTTAGAACTTAAAAGTCAAAATAAAATGTTGGATATGATCTAAATTATTTTATCTATGCACGAATAAAAAATTGTGATATTTCAACTTTATTTTGATTGTCATCAAGAGCTTGTAAAAACGTACTAATGTGGATAATTTATAACATTGATTTTTCAAATGATTAGTTCACATAAAAACAAAATCGAAATGTGATATTTTTTTGTATGAGCACATAGAGAAAATAACATATATTACATCTAACGATTTTATTTTAACATTTAAATTTTAAATTTAAATTTATTAATATTTTTAAAAATAGAGACATGATAGAGGTACAAAAAATAGAGGCATTTGAACCTTCCCCTCTCTCTCTATATATATATATATTCACACACCAGAAAAATATTACAAAGTTAATTGGACTCTCCCTTGAGAATTTTTCTCTCTCTAAATTTATTAACAAGAAGTGGTTGTTGGGTCGCACCTAACATATATAATTGACTAAACGACTGCCATGAATTTTTGTGTCGACAAATACTGTGTATTATGCGACCGCAATCTTTCTTTCATTCTTTGACTAGCAATCAGATACTTACATATTTTACATTCCATAGACCATAGGAGTCTATTAACTAGTTCTGGACGCTAGCATCAATGGACAAATTTAACAACGCATGAGAACTGTACATAACTCATTTTTCTTACCACCTACAGTTTACACTTTACACTATCGACGCAAAACAGTAGCCCCCGCCCCATTCTCTCTATCTTTATTTAACTAGAAGCCTTGCAATGGATATGTACCAGAAGAGAAAAACCATATATAACGAGTATAGGAGAGATGACAAAAGGAGTGCAGCAAACAATGGCTCCACTTACTCTGTGTTGTCTTTTGCATCTTCTCTTTTTGTGCGGTTCATCAGCTATGGCCGGAGAAATTGATCTTCTAATTTCCTTCAAAAATTCTCTCCCAAATCCTAATTTGTTATCCAACTGGAACCGCAGGCATGAAGTGTGTGAATTTCAAGGCGTAACATGTAAAGGAAGTCACGTGTCCTCTCTGACGATTCGAGGGCTGCCACTCACAGCAGACTTCAGTTTAGTGTCAGCTTACATCCTCTCTCTAGCAAAGCTAGAAGCCCTCTCTCTCCATTCTACCAATCTCACTGGATCCATCTCAACCCTTGCAAACTGCACCATGCGACTCAAATATCTAGACCTCTCCAATAACACCATTAAAGGCACCATACCACAAATTACCAATTGCACCTCTTTGCAATATCTTGACCTATCTTCCAATCAACTCATTGGTACCGTACCGGTAGGTACGTTCTCAGGGTGTCTAAATTTAACTTATCTAAACCTCTCATCTAACCATTTTACTGGTGTGGCCCCGCCCGACATAGAGGCATGCACGAATCTCGTCACTCTGAGCCTCTCCGAGAATAATTTTTCTGGTGAATTCCCAATGTCGTCCCTCGTTGCGATTACCAAACTCCAGTTTCTGGAGTTGGCATTTAATAACTTCAATGGTAGTTTATCCAAATCTATTTCAAAGCTTACAAGCCTCGAGTTATTGAATCTTAGTGGGAACAAGTTCTCGGGCTTGATACCACGACCTTTGTGCACCAGTAGTATCTCTAGATTAAAAGTGTTACACTTACAGGATAACTATTTTACCGGGTCCATACCTCATTCCCTAAGCAACTGTACTAACTTGATCTCACTTGATATGAGCTTCAACTTGCTTTCTGGGTTCATACCCAGTTCTCTAGGGTCTCTCCTCAACTTAAAGGAACTTATAATGTGGAAAAATAACTTGAATGGTGAGATACCCACCGCACTCTCATCCCTCAAGTCACTTAGAAACCTAGTCTTGGACTACAATAGCTTAACTGGTACAATACCAGATAGGTTCGTGAATTGCACCAGTCTCAACTGGATTTCTCTAGCAAGCAACCGACTTTCAGGCCCGATACCCATTTGGATTGGTAAGCTAGAAAAACTTGTGATTTTAATACTTAGAAATAATACCTTCACTGGGTTGATACCACCAGGGCTTGGTGACTGTAAGCACATGACATTATTAGATTTGAGTAGCAACCAACTCAATGGGTCCATTCCACCTGCTTTGGTAAAACAATATGGTAAATATGTGCCTGGCCTTATGGGTCATGAATGGCTATACTTCAGCAAGAGAATTAATGATGATAGGCTATGCCACCGTATGTTACTCTTTGTGGAGTTTGATGGCATCCGGTATAACGACCTGATGCACGTGCTGAGTATAAGTTGTAACTTAATGGAAGATGCTCCACCTCGTATTAGCAAAACTGGCCATGCCACTAGAAAAAACATATCATTGGTTGTACTTGATTTGTCATACAATATGCTCGATGGCCAAATTCCAACTGAGATTTTAACAATGCAATATTTACTGTCCTTGAATCTCGAGAACAATCACCTGATGGGATCGTTGCCACAAGAATTGGGAGGCATGGCTAGCTTAATAAGGCTCGATTTATCACATAATATGTTGGAAGGCAATATACCTTCTTCCTTATCGGCCTTGTCCTTGTCATGGTTGGATTTGTCGAACAACCGGTTCAGCGGGCCCATACCAGAGCAGGGTTCTTTGGTTACATTTCCAGAATATGCATTTGAGAATAATTCGGGTCTCTGCGGGTTACCATTGCCACCTTGTAACAGCAGTTCCACACCGATTGGAGATGAATCTCAGCAATCGTCGACCAATCATCAGTCTTCTCAGATCTGGTGGATCACACTAGGGTTATTGTTCTGTATCTTTTTTTTCATTGGCCTTGTAATCGGTCAATTTCTGTAATAGATCGCCACACATCTTAGAATTCTGCTTGTATGAACTATATTAGGATCACAGAAGTTTTCAACTGTAGCTCATAAAACTCATTGTGTTTTGGAGTTGTGAGTTTAAATTTTGAGTTACAAACTTAATTCACACGTGAATAAATGGTTTCATTCTTTGTCAATAGCTATAAGGATGCCTATATGTTTTTTTTTTCTTTTATTTTCTTTTTTACCGTATTGTAGGATTGTATTAAAAACAATGTATAAAAAGAGTAGGGAACGAAACTGGTACCGACCTCAAAACTGTGAGGAAGATGTAGCATTGCAATTTTCATGTTTGCCTCATTGTGCTGGTACCCTACTAGTTATTATACACACGAATTATATATTAAGCGCAGAACATAATTGCACTTTGACTGGAATTTTGCAGATTGAACCTTTAATTAATGCCCAATGGAACATAGAAAGAGTAGCTCGATAGAAGTAGGAGTTAAGCTTGTCATTGTTTATGCAATTTTCTTTTTGAAGGGTTTTCCATGCTGGGATCAGTCAACTAGAGTGCAAACTGATAGGTAGGAAACAGCAGAAGCTAAATCCAGTTAAGTTAAAGCATTTTTGTATAACAAGAAGACAACTGCAATAAATCCAGTAAGCTGAATCGTTTAACATGGTGTCCCAATAATACAGGACAAACATGGATCATGGTCTTAATTCATTAGTGTAACAAAAATATTGTAAATATCAGTAAAACGTAACAATTGACAAAGACAAGTTGTCCAAATTAGCTCGGAGTGAACAATATTGAATAGTCAACCTTAATTGATACGGTGGATAAATTAAGGTCTCTGGGCTCAGTCTCTCAGTGTTTCTCCATTCAGTACCTGCTTTTCCATAGTTCTTTTGACAAGCAAATATTACAAACAATGGGCCCAGCATGTCTGATTTTGCAAGACTACAGTTTATTTTTGCCTCTATTTGGATTTTTGCAACAGGAATACTTCACTTTTCCGCTGGAATTATATCAAGATCTGATCACATTGTCTAATTCCTGAAATGATAACAAACGAACTCCCAGTTTCTATGATTTTTCAATATGCAAATTTAATATAAAAATTGTAATAATAGCTTTGTGGCAATAATTCTTTTTCCAGATAAAGCGTTGCAGAGATATAAATAAACCAAACCTAGTTTCGGCCGATTCATTCGGATACAGTGGGAAATCAAGATACAATAGGTGCAGATATCGGGAGAGGCTGAGACCCTTTTAGGTTGGGTCCAGCGGTTAAAAAGGGAAAAGACAATTGCATAATGGTTGTTTGAGTTCTTCATACGAGTTAAGGCTGTAAAAAGATGATTAAAGGAATAGATGGACGGTGTCAGGCAAGCGATAAAAAAATTAAAGAGCATCTTTAATAGTAAGTGTACCTGACCGACAACGTTCTTTTAAAGCCAGTTCCAATTGGCGGATCCCCATGGCTGTGTTGGAAATGGTCACAACTCCCCTTGAAGACACTCTTTGATTTTACAACCTGGCAAGCACGATTTCAATCAGATCAGCTACCATGCTATTAGGTTACAATTAGGTACTGCCAGAATCGATACAATTTAGGATCTAATCTATAATTTCTAATACCATAGTAAGAAGCACAGGCCACTAGGATCGATACAGCTTGACCAATATCAGAGTTGATGCCTCTCATAGTTACAAATAAACATTGGAACACCGGCCTAATTATGGCCCCAACAAACTAATTACTCTTTATTCTTTAAGAAGAGAATAAAAAAAATATCAACCAGAGATTCAAAATTGACCTTAGAAATTGAAACATGGCCAAGAATAGTACAAGTTGTGTTTGCTTTTTGTCCAATTTACAAGTTGGTGTTATATACTTACATTGAGGATCATAGAAATTATTCCGATACCATACTAAAAAAGTGAGGCATGCAGGTTTGGTATGACTGAACAAATACCAGAGTTGATGCCTCTCATAAATTATGAATAAGCAGTCTAATACCAGCCTATTTATGTCCCAATACACTAATTACTCTTACTGGACATAACTAAACCAAAGAAATCTAAAATTAAACTTAACCTTACAAATTGAAACTGTGGCAGTAGATAGTGTGCATGCACAGTGGTAACCAGCAGATGCCAGTACCAAACTTGATCAGCTCAATTGCATAATCAACTGATATTGGAGTCCTTGATTGCAACTGGTACTGTAACCTGCTCATAAAGATATTATGCTTAAGTAAATACATGGTCAAATAATGAATTGCCTTTTCATGATTCATTATAATATTATGGCACCATTATGCTTGTAACCTTCAAACAAGTTTAGATGCTGTGAGGTAACATGCACTAATCCGAAGAACTATCAGAACCCTAATTACCTCATAAACTAGAAAATATTCAAATAAATTAGATGTATCCCTCAGAATGTTAGACGTAACCATGTCTCTTTGGGACAATTTATCAAGCACCTCGTGCACAGTCAGAGGGGACACATAATTTGAGGAAAGAAAAAAAAAAACATCATAATCAATCAAGGTGCTAAATTACTGGCTTAAAGGAAGTGGCAGAGGAGAGCAGAGCTGTTACCATGGTTAAAGAGAGTCTATTCTGTCTTCTTCATTCTTGCATTTCAGAGAAGAGGTTGAAAACATGTTTAGAAAACGTGTACGAAGCGTAGCCGTCAAAATCTGGTGCTGGAAGTGAGAATATCTCTGAGGGACATTTTCACAAACAGTTGACGTGCAAGATAATTGTATTATACCAGAGGAGAGCTGGGGTCCTGGGGATTGGAGTAAGAGAGGAGTTTGTAAGGAGGAGGCGATTAGTGAAATAGAAAGGGAGAGTTAGTTGATTGATGTTGTTGCTTACTATTACTATTAGTGAGAGGTTTGGAGAAGAATGTGGCGGCTGTGTGGCACTGTGCGTAATTTAGTTCAGTGGGGGGAGAAGTAGAGGGGTACTTCCGTCCGATTTTAAAACAAAAACCCCCCATCTGATCGGTGTAAACGGATCGGATATTATCCGGATTTATCCGGATCCGAATACGAAAAATAGCGAATTCAGATATTCAGATTCGGATAATTTTTTAACGGATACGGATACGGATACGGTTTCGAATATGAAACCGGACACGGATAATTATTCGTATCCGCATTTTTTTAATTTCGGATGTCTGAATATTTTTAAATGGTTGGGCCAGTGTTCGCCACTGTTATCCGTATACGCAGATTAAGCTGTAGGTTTGTTTGTTTGCACTTTTCAGGAATTCTCAGTTACATCTCACGTGCCGACATTTTTATTAATACCCCAAGTTAATTAAAGATTATTAAAAATACCCACGGTTCCGGAAAAATTTTAAAAATGCCCATACCGGCCATTTAATGGCCGGTACCGAATAAAATGTCCAACCGGCCATTTAATGGCCGGTACCTAATTAAACCCCAAACCGGCCATTTAATGGCCGGTACCGAATAAATCACCCAACCGGCCATTTAATGGCCGGCACTGAATTTTTTTTTTTTTTTTTTTTTTTTTTTTTAGAAAAATAGCTAAAATACTGAAATCTAACACTAAAAAATCGAATTGTTTTGTTAAATATTTGTTAGATTACTTTTTTCATAGCATATTTATACTAAACTACACTATGAATAGGACCGATTTTGTGCTAAAATATGCAAAATCCGAGATTTTTATTTTTACCCAAAACAGAAAATATATATAAAATAGAAAATATATATAAAAGATACAGAAAATATATATAAAAGATACATCAAAGACCCTAAAAACTCTGAAATTATAAAGAAATGTTCAAAAGTCCATGAAGGAAGACTCGGATCGCGAATCTGAGCCCGCAAATGGGCGAAACGGATCATAGATCGGTTTCGGATCGGGTTTTGGGCTGTGGAGTTCCTGTCAAAATTTCAGCCCGATCCGACGGACGGATCAAAAGTTACGCTCCTTTTCATGAAGCATGCACAGGCCCATATTGCATCATTTCCGATTAAAATTTTCATTTCTATTCTTCAATATACGTAGCTCAGTAAATTACCGTATTTTAGCATAATTCTACATAATTATTGTAATTTCAGCATTTTAGTAAATTTACTGTATTTTAGCATAATTATTGTAATTTACCGTATTTTAGCACAAAATCGGCTCTATTCGTAACATATTTTCTAACAAATATTTAACAAAACAATTCAATTTTTTAGATTTCAGTATTTTAGCTATCTTTCTAAAAAAAAAAAAAAAAAAAAAAAAAAATTCAGTACCGGCCATTTAATGGCCGGTTGGGAGATTTATTCGGTACCGGCCATTAAATGGCCGGTTTGGGATTTAATTAGGTACCGGCCATTAAATGGCCGGTTGGGCATTTTATTCGGTACCGGCCATTAAATGGCCGGTATGGGCATTTTTAAAAATTTTCGGGAACCGTGGGCATATTTATTAATCTGTAATTAACTTGGGGTATTTTTAAAAATGTCGGTCTCACGTGCTTATATTGACTAAATAGTTCTCCCTTTTTACACTCATTATGGATTTAATTTTATGGTGATGGATCAATCTCAAACTGAGGCATTTATATAGATGTAATTTTTCTGTTTGTCAAGTCTTTATTTTATATTTGGTGATATTTACAGATCAATACTGTTTGTCAAGTTTTTATGTTTTGTAACTAACGAACTTATGAAAAATATTAGATCTAATTTATGAATGAAAAAAGTTAGATTTAGATGTTATTTTTTGCTAGAATGTACAATAGTATTCATTTTTAATTATCCGAATTATAGTGATATCCGTATCCGTATCCGTCCAAAATCCGATCCGTATTCGTATCCATTTAATATCCGATCCATATCCGTATTCGAGACTATCCGTATCTAAAAAATTATAACAAATACGGATATGGTATGACTACTATCCGATCCGTATCCGACCGTTTACACCCTTACAGTCTGGGATTCGAGGGATCTGTATCCTCCCAGTACCTGATTGAAGACAACTACAATTGGACAGCCCAAATAAATCTTATTTGGACCAAACTCAATTCGGTGCCTATGGAGACTGTAGGAGTATGTTTTGAGATTCGTGCCATGTTAAAAAACCGTCCGATCGTAATTGTCTTCAATCAGGTACCTGCGAGGATACGGATCCGGATTCAAGGGCTCAAAGATGCGAGATCTTCACCTCACAATTTGGCGTCTTTACTTTGATTTGCGCAGGAATGCATTATCTTCCTTTTCTTTTCGGCTATTCATTATTCATTGTACTTGGATTGAAAATTTGAAATTTTGATTGGGTCCAGGTATTAATTTATTCTTGTCAATCAAGTTTTTCAATTATTGCACGTAATTATCATTAAGTTTTACGTGATTTTCTTAATTCAAATTAGCCCACTAAATTTTTTAATTAAGATTCACTATGTAAAACCTTACATTACTGCACGCAATCAAAATTTTTTATTAAGGCTAGCGTCAGTTCACCTCGATCTCTTCTTCTGACTCTTTCCTCCTCGAACTACACTCTTTCCACGCTAGTGTCAGCTCACCTATTTTCTCCTCAATCACTCCTTCCCCACGCCGAATTCAGATCCTCCCCGGTACTGTAACAGGGAATCTTTCAGAATTAGTGGATCTGGACCGTTCTTTTTAACTTGGCCCGGATCTCAAAGCACAATAATACTGCACCTGCGCTAGCCCGAATCTCAAAGCGGATGGGAGTTAATTTCAAACGGTAAAATGAGGGGTAAAATGAGGGGAATCTTTTACGGTAGACTTTTCCACGCCGAACTCCTCTCTTCCTCTTAAAGTCGCTAGTCAGCTTCCTTCTCTCGCAACACAAGTGTTTGTTGAAATGCCCCACAGAGATATCGTCGCTTGGAGGAGCACAAGCGTTTTGTGACTACGCTTCACACATGGTGCCTAAATCAGTTCGACCTCTTCTCTGAAATGCAAGAAGACAACCTACGCTCTCTTTAGCCCTGGTAAGTTTCGATATGATCTGTATGATACTGCATCTGTATCATATATGTATCATATCTGAAATGCAAGAAGACAACCTACGCTCTCTTTTAATTCAATGTTTCGATATTTGATTTCCAAATTATAAAAGTTTTGAATTTTTAAATTTTAAAGGGACAATTAAATTTTTGAAATTATTAAATTCAAAAGCATGATTAAAAAATGAGGTTATGTATGTAGTTATATATGTATCATCATAAGCAAGAATGTGGGTTAGGAATTGGCATCGCTTGCAATATGTTTTGTGTTGTAATTGTATGCTCTCTTTTTCCTTTGAGCCCCATCATGTCCAGTTATATTTTTCTCTCCTTTTGTTCATCTCATTTCAAGTCTTGAGGGGGAGAAATTATAAGTAGAAATGATTCTGTACTTTTATGTATGTTTGGAAATTGAATGTGGGGCTGGTCTGGTCTTTTCTGTTTGGAGAAAATTTTGAATTTGGTTTTGATCTGATAATGTATCTTGGGGACTCTTAATATGTGAAATGAAATTCCTTATTTTCGACCATATTTGTCATTTTATATGTCAAATTATTAGGAATAGTCAGGATTTTTTGCTGGAACATGATCGTTTTAAGGATCGATGGATCTACAATCTAAAAGATCAAATTAATTATTAAACAGACAAACACTCTCTTCATCTTATTCTGTCGAAAAGATTTAAGTTGGTACATATATGGTACAAAAGCACACAAGCAATCCAGTAGTAAATAAAACATCCCACAAAAACTAGTAGAAATAACTTAAACAGAACACACAAAAATAAACTTAAAAAAATAAAAATAAAGAACAACCGAGAAGGCTAGCTGTAACGAAGATCATGAACTCCAAGAGTTTTATAGCTTAAGTTGAACTAACTTTATGAACTTAAGCAATTGATAATTATCTACTACAGATTTCAGTTATAGAGAGGCAGTTTACCCCAACTTATGTCCAAGTGCGAAGGGGTCTTTTGTGGAATGCCCATGTGAACCATCAGCAGCATCACGTGCGTGAGAAGTTCTCCTCCCTGGCTCAATTGCTTGGAATGGTAGTATGTCTTACAATTAATCGCCGCATAGCTCAACATCTCCACCCAAACTCTACTGAGAAGGCGCCACCTCTTGTTCTCTGCCAACTCATTTAGCTTTTCTGCGAGCCTGCATGCAATCCACACCTTCTCCAATGATTCATTAAGCTCATGATCATGTGAATCCGCTATGGAATCCACTTCTCGAATGAGTGCTTCCCTTGCCAATTCTTTTGTAAGCCCCTTTCCCACTGCTCGAAAGATATTTTTGGCTTCAGTATATATGTTCTGAGATTTTCTTATTGACTCGATCCCATTCGGCATCATGGATGATTGCATGATTACAAGGTACATCATGTAGTTTGACATTATCAAACTAATTTCACGGCCTGAGTGACTGTTATTGTCATTCCTACTACGCCCAGTTTCAGGGTTTTCATTCATAGCACCGAGAGTGTGGAAGCAAAGATCCGTGGCAATGTGCCACAATAGAATTATCTCATCAAATCTTGTTCTTGAGCGGTCTACTACCCAGTCAAATGCCTCCTGTTTAAGTATTTCCTCTAAGTTGAAATCTCGTATCTCTTTGCTATCTGACCAATCGTGTGCACCACCACTCGTCTTGGTCTTAAGCTCTTCAAATAAAAGCTCTCTTAGCTCGCATGGCACACGAACAGAGCGAATGTAAATAAAGTTATCCCATAACTCCTTCACCTTAACAGCGTTCAAAATCCATCTAAATATGGTTTTTTTATCTCTCAGGGAAAAGCTCAACAAGCTGTATTGCCCCATAGAGTTTGACCACCGGGGCTTGCCCTTGGTGAAAAAGCACGACATAACTTTGGCAATATTAACTGCCAGATTCTTTATGAAACAGTGTTTCTTTTCTTTAAGTGCGACTATCATCCAATCAGAGGTTATGATTAGAAGAAGGGAAATCAATTCCATGAAAAGAGCAGAACCAAATAAAATATAAGATATTATGATGTCTGCTTTTTCATAACCACTTTTCTCGCTCTTAAGAAAGAGTATGAAAGTAGAGTTGATCATACCAAGAGAGATAAATCGCCAGATGCAACCACGCTGACCATTTAAGAAAACAGCCTTGGTGTGAAGCACATCGTATAGGAAGGAAAGCTCTATTTCCACCATTTTAAATGCCTTCCACACATCACAGTTCTGGAAATAGGTTTGGCATTCGCTATAGCGATTTGTGCTGAGCCTGTGGTCTACCACAAAAGGCTTGAATATCTTATAGAATTCATAGGCCTCAGTTATCTGGTCTGTTTCATAAATATTACCTGGGGCAACAGTGTTGGAAGGCAATTGCTCTTGGTTTTGCGAATCATATGACTTTTGCAATTGACCCATGCGGGAAGAACGGAGAGCCCAAGTTCTCTCTGAGTACTTGACTAATCCAGCAATGAAAACAAAGAAAGCCGCTACTCGCAGCATGGGAATTGCCACCAAATTAAGCAATACCATAAATGCTATGACAACCTGTACGGCCAATCCGAGAAAATGCCTCCACCAGAGCTCGTTATCCTCGATTGAATATGAAGTGATGGTGTCAGGCCCACCAAGGTGGAGGAGGAGGAAAGGAGCCCAAAAGGCCATCAGGCCTACGTTTTGCCTCCTGAGAAGGTTGCCGAGTGCCAAGATGGCAACGGAATCAGCAAACAGGTAAAAGAACCAGAGAACAAGGATTAGGAGCTTTTGGCCAGTGCGTTTTCTCAAGGGAGACAAGAAGACCAGGCCATATTGCAAGCATAGGCTTACCAGCACCAGGATTCTTATTTCATCAGCATTCCAGAGCCTTTTCCAACTCTCTTGTATAATTGGCATTGTGGTACCTTTTTTCACAAAGAAGAGAGAGGTTTCAGTTAGGAGTGTCAATGGATACGTACGGATAGGATGGAGACATTTTCATATTTATATCGTATCCTTATCCGTTAAGTTTGAGTCTTTACTCATACTCTATCTTTACCCGTTAATTAAGATAACGGGTAATTATCAAATAAAATAATAGTTTATATAATTTAACCTAAAATATAAAAAATAAATAAATATATTAAACACATCATGTACGTAATATCATAAAATATAAAAATTATAATTTTTTATTCCATTAGTTAAAAATTATAAGTTATTATCAAATATAACGTTATAAAATGTTATATAATTCAATTTTGTCATAAGTTAGTAATTAAGAAACAATATAAAATTAATGTTATATAAATCAATATAATCAAAATATGAACAAGCTGAACTGTTGAAGGCCTTAATAGCGGTTAGAATACACGCATCGAATCATAGTGCGCATCATAATGCATGGGTACATATATACTTGACAATAATTTTGATTACAATTGGTTTGACTTTTGGTATTGTCCTTATCTGTGGCTTAATTTTATTTTATATTACTCCAAAAATTTCTTTTGGTGGAACTCCACCGGTGACTATTTGGATATATAATTGTCTCTACATGCATGGTATTGTTTTTTATATTCCTCCAATAATTTCTCACTATCCTAGCTATTTCAAGTTGCAATGCCAACAGAGGTCCAGTCAAAAAATTTCCGATTTGGAGCCTATTATTTCACTATTAATTCCACATATTTCATCCAAGTTATATCTTCATCGATACCCCGTGGAAATTGGGATCCTATTTTTATTACAAAAAAATGACAAACCAGACACCGTAGATCGAGGTTCATATCTATGGACTTTCATATATATATTGAACTTCAAACTTCTGAAAGTCCATAGAAAGGTATTAGTGGATATATAAAATTACATAACCGTACTCACCACAACCACACGATTATACATACAACATGAACTGAAATTAAGAAAACTACTAGTTTGGACACCAGTGGCGTTACCTTCGAAACTAGCCTCAGTGCTACCCTCAACCTGATCACCTTTAACACCAAATTGACAAAGCAGGATTGCCATCACCAGAGTGGCGTTACCTTCGGAACTAACCTCAGTGCTACCCTCAACCTGATCACCTTTAACACCCAATTGACAAAGCAGGATTGCCATCACCAGGATAATAAACATGACGTAGAAAGACATTTTTGAGGAAGCCATTTTTTTTTTATAATTTGGTTGTCAAATACAAGATGATCCCTCCTAATTATATAGACAAATGGATGTCAATGTTTTTTCCCACAAGTTAGTGCCTCTACATGTTTTCCACTTGTTGCATTCTTCAACTTCCGGAAGAGGCCAGCGCAAAAAAAAAAAATTATATATATTGTTGATTTGAAGGAAAATAAAATCAATAACATAATGAAATATAGTGTATATCATTACATGCCAACCTATTTTGTGGTTTATAAATAATTCACTTTCACATTTGTTGGAAGATACTTCTAATTGTTAAGTGTATTGTCAATATTAATTTAAGAGTCAAATGCTGCAATAAATAAATGCATTGTCAACTTTGAAGAAAGGAAATCAATAACATAATTAAATATAGTAAAACATTAAATGCCAACCTACATTTTGTGCATTAAAATAATTTCATGAGCTAAGGTGTCGCCTACGATGATGTAAAAAACTGAAGATCAATCTGGTTTTATCATCAATCGAAGATCTTTTAGATACCTTGAATATCAAATTAAAATCTTAATATTTGCTAATGGATTTAGTCATGTCTAACAATTTAGATTTCGTAAGTATTATATATAGACACTTTCTACGACCAAAATGCATATACATTCATGTAATTTAATTAGGGTCTGAAATGCATTTGATATATAGATTTCTAATTTCTCCGAACTCAATTAAATGAGGGAATTAATTTCGTTTGTAATAGATAATTTTTTTGTACCTACTTACAATTTCAGATTCATAGTATTTATGCAGTCCAAAAATTACAAATATGTACGTTCGTGCCTTATCATTTGTTCTAAATAATGATCAAGATAGCAGCTCATTTGAGTTATTTGAATTGTTTAGTAGTACTGAACAAAATAATGTTGTGGTCAGGGGCGGACTCAAATAGAGTCAGCTCTCTAGATTTTGAATTTTTATGAAGATCTAATAGTTTGGACCAACTTTGTCCTCCTCCTCTGAATTTTATTTGTTCTTTTTGGGATTCTGATTTATAATTTAGGTTAAATTTAGAGTTAAAATTAGAATAAATTATTTGTATTATGATTCGTAATTAGGACAAAATAATTAAAAATTAGAGCATTGGAAATTAGAAGTCAGAGAATTAGAAATCATAAGTTAGATTTTTGTTTTTTATCTAGTATCCGATTAGCTAATGAGTTTGAACCCAATTAGTTATTTAAATTCAATTCGCTATTTTCTTGCTACGTTGACGAAATCCTGGATCTCCTCCCCTTGTTGTCGTAATCAGTGATGTAAATGCCAAAATTTTGACACGAAGAAATCTCCGCATTTTTTAATTGGCCAATATTTATATCTTAATTAGGTATTAATAATTACTTCAAAAACTTTTCCTGAAAATGAGAAAATCAGAATCATTTTGGTTTATCACATTGATTATTACGATATTAATAATTAGTTGAAAATCTTTTCCTGAAAATGAAAAATTAAAATCATTTTGGTTTATCACATTGATTAAGCGACATCGATCATAGCTTCACGGAATTATATATTTTAATTAAACCACAAAATAGGTTGGCACTAAATAATTTACTATATTTCATTATGTTGTTGATTTTATTTTCCTCCAACAACAATATACAAATACTTTTTTGCAAAAAAATTGCTTAATGTTTTTTTTTAATAACAAAATTTAATTTAAATAAAACACATAGAGAGAACAAGCTCTGACCATGCAGCCATATTGGAGTACAACGCCCAAAAGACAGGTTGCAGCCTAATATAAGATTAGAGGCTTGACCCCTACCTTCTTAAAAAAAAAAAAAAAAAAAAACAGGTTGCAGCCTGTCGTGCAAGGCATTATCGCTACTGATCTTCAAACAAATCAAGCTAGCTAGTCTCTAATTAGTTGTTCCAACAGCACGAATGTATATGTATTGATAAATTGAGAGGGATTCATTGTATATTTTCTGCTGAGTATTTTTGTATTTCTTTTTTCCTATATCACGCAAATAAATATGGATATACATAGAAATTAATTTAACTCGGGAACCAATTCGATCAAAAGTATGCGAAAACAATTGCACATGCAAACACGAAGTATGCATAGCTATGTCAATTAATGCAGTATATATACGAGGTGGGCTACGGTGCATTGAATAGTAGATAGGTATTTTTTCTTCTCACTTATATACTTATTCTCAAAGATTAAATAGCTGATGAGAACAGTTTAACATAATTTCCATATTAAAATGTGTTTGAAGATCAAATTTGACATTTTTTAGTTAGGGATGCTTGAGGTACGGGATTGAGTTAGCTACCCTACATGTGTCCATTCATAGTAGTTAGGGAACATATCAATCAAATTGATCATCATTTCCGAACACATTTCACTGATTTTGTCTTATCCGTTTCGAACAGAATGATCCGTACAGCACAGAATAATTTTTCTGTATCACCTTCCGTTAATAAGGAAAAGTGTTGTATCAACCAGAGAGCTCCAAAACAGATTCGTTCCGATCGGAACAAAAATGGATCTAAGTTGACCATATCATACGGAACGGATACCTTTCGTCCGAACGGAATACACCGAAAAGCCAAATCTATCCCCACTTGTTTTGTCATATAGTTGCATTTTCTACTTTCCTTTCCTCTTTATTCTAATCAAACCCATCTCTTTCACCTCTTTTTGTTTCTAAACCTTACCACCATCTCCTCCAAGCTTTACCTTTTTCAAATCTTTTAGATCTTGGCAACTTGAAATCATACAATTTCTTAAGATTCTCTTTTGGCTCTATAATCCGGTCCATCAATTTCTTTTCTCTTCACCTCGGATTATCTCAAACCCTAGTTCCTACCATGGCATCCAGACCTCAATTTCAAGAAAGAAGGAGCCACCCACACAAAATGCTCATATATCCGTCTCTAACGACTTTTCGTCAGGCGAAGCATGTTTGGAGAGACATTTATCTCGTCTCTTTCCACCCGAAGCGGTTGAAGAGTACAAGACTGGATGATCCGACAATTAGAAACATTCTCGACGAGCTCTTTGGTGATATCCCTCCTCCGCCTGAATGGGGACTATGTGCAGCATGCCTTATCAGAGGAGACATTTTGAATATTTTCGTGTGTCATAATGGAGTAGCCGTTCATCCTAAATGCATCGATAAGGATGCAGATCTGGCAAATGACTTTGGCTTCCAAATGTGGGAGTGCATTTTGTGCAGCAGCAGGCCTCTGCCACGCTACAGCCGTAGTGTTAGTCGTTCAGGAATGACTGGAGACAGCTCAGGAATGACTGAGGAAGAGTCTATTGTTCCAAACCCATAGTCTCTCATATGAGAGTGTATTTCGAGGGTTAGCCTGAGAGTCTTTCACTCTACCATTCGGAATATTTGTGTCGATTGCTATGTTATGTCTAGGTTGCATGTTTTAATTTAATATTAGTACTGAAACTCTACTATTATTTTCATAATCTGTGTTTTTGGACAACATAATTGTAGGTTTGATCTAATTAATTGTTGTCAGTGAAAGTCCATCAATTTTTTTTGTCTCCTTCCGATTATTTCATTTCAAGTTTTGAGCATGATTCACAAAATCGGAATCGGTCATTTGACCTTGGAATTAGAATCGGATGAATCAGTCGGAATCGGCCGATTTGGATCGGAAATTCGGATTTTTTTGACTGAAACTTGTTTTGTACGAAAAATAAGAAAAAAATATATTTTTTCAAAAAATTATATTAAGGAAAAAAGAATATTGCAAAAGTTTATTACACTTATAAGTTAGCCATACATAATATAATATTGTATTTGGTTGAATCAAGTTTATCATGCTCAAGATCCTGAACTAAACTATGCAGTAGCCGGTAGGTCATTCAACCCATGCACTGTAATATTTAAGGGCTCACTGTAATATTTAAGGGCTTAATTTCCAAAGGAAAATATTATGGATTAGTGAGGAAAGAGAAGTATACTATCAATTAACCCAGACAATGGAGGACTTTTCATCCAGTTCTTTTGAATCTTCACTTTTACTTTTCTCCTCAGATTTGTTCTCAGTCGAGTAAAAAATGACAGCTACCTGATCTATGTAAAAATTATATCAAGCGTTGTGCAAAACGGATTAATCAAACTGTAACAAATCTTCCATTTCGTAGGCATATTGCTTGTGAATTTTCCATTGAAATTGATTTGTACGCAAGATGAAATAAGTAAGAAAAATATTAAGAGATATGATAGTGGTGAAACTACATATGTAATCATGTATCACTTGATCCCTTCCTAATAGGTATTAAAATAATCAGAGTGGGTTTTTAAGTTCTGTACCACAGAATCCGAGGTCCAAATATCAAATCATTTACAATGATTTTAAAGACATCCAGTCTTTTTACAACAGCAGCTTGTACCCATATAACCAAACCCCTTAGAAAACCATTATCCCTATTTGGACCATATGATTCCAATCAAAGAGTACCGATTAATTAAATGCAATCAAAATGTAAGTCAGAAGTTCAGAACTAACAATACATTGATAATTCAGCCTCAATTTTGGCTACTTACAAGAACATTGGTACCCACAGTAGAGGCAAAGTATGAAGGACAAAAGCTTAATTTGGTTTCGAATGATATTTCAATTTTGTGGACAATCATTTCCCCAATTCAATAGTCTCCCAGTTTTCTTGAATGGATATTAATTGTTAAAACCTTTGTGAAATTGAGGAAGATTTGCATGGTACAAAATTTGAAATTTAGAATTCAAATATTAGTGCAAGTTGGCTCCCCAAACACCAGCTTTATACGGCTTAAGATTAAGGGCCAGTAGTGGAGTAGCTGCTAGGTACTGGTACATTAATTGTAGCTGGTAAGTACTTGATCAGCAAGTTGGATGCAGCATGACTGCAAGTGAAAAAACAATGAAATCACACAAAAAAATTAAAACTAAATGCAGAATGAGCAAATAAAACATTACAAATTATAACAGAAAAGAACAGTGAAAAAAAATAAAGAATTCATCCAGAATAAGAGAAATATTCTGAAAGTCAGTACAAAAACTTCAGTTAATGGCACAACAGGCTGACCAAAGCATAATAATTGAATATCTACATTAAAAAAAGCCATCTTCAACCCGATTTGGCACATCAATCATTTGTCTTACCATTTGTCTGCTCCATCAGATCTTTCGCATCATCATCTCGTCCCATTTTCAAAAGAAGTTCTAATACTGGTGCAAAGGCAGCTAAATCAGGTTTCACCCCTTCTCGCTTCATTCTGTTCGGCACACACATAGCCTCATCTACTTTACTCTTCTTCTTTTTTTTTGAAAACTTGGAAGCAGCTTCCAAGGTTGTATTAGTAAAAGAGAAATTTTTACAGCTTAGATATCCGCATTTCCCTTAATAGAAACCGGTACCCTTTTCATACAATAACAACAGAAAAAAATAAAAACGCCCTATTATTACGTCTATGTTAGCAGAGTCTAACCCACCACGTGAACTGCTTGCAGATCTGCTCTGCCAGGATATGAGCCGGTTTTTTTGGTGTCGCCTCAAAAATGACCTTGTTCCTCTGGGTCCATATGTACCAGCAGGTACAGAGGAATAAAGGTGGAGCCTCATATTTCCATCGGTAGTTACTGCGTTTTGCAGTTTCGCAGGGATTCCTCCCATATTTCCCTCACTGAGTCTCGCTGCTCAGTACACCTGAAACCCATATGCCTATCAATCTCTCTCCAGACCTGTACAGCATAATTACACCTGAAGAGAAGGTGTATTGCTGTCTCCACACCACAATTATCGCACATGACACAGTTTGTCTGACAATTAACTCTTCTCTTGATTAGCACATCCCTTGTCAGAATTTTTCCACGTAGCATCAAATAGCCAAAAACACGTACTGTTGGTGGTACCTTGTATCTCCACACCTTTGAATTAGAATCTCTGATCTTTCCTCCTTCAGTTAATTTGTCGTAAACCGACTTAGCCGTGTACTGGCCCGTATTAGACCATCTCCAAACAATGGCATCCTTGTCTTGGTTGAGACTTGGCAAGTTTTGTGTGTCCATGTCAGGCGCTAGCTCGTCCAAAATTGGTAGTGCCATGCGCAAGCTTATGTTTGGACGGGGTGAAGCAGGATTCCTGTGGTTTATGAGCGGCAACCCATGCCATGCATGAAACCAGAAACTTACAGACCTACCATCTCCAATTGACCAAAAGGTGCACCAGTTAAACAAGTACATTAATCCTTTGAATTGTTTCCAGAAAAAGCTGCCAACTGAGATCCATAACATCGGTCCAGACTGCAAGTTTAAGTTTCTCTTGAGTGTGTTGACTACCTCTGACCAAAGAGATGGTTCCTCTGCATGTGGCTTCCACCACCAGCGAAGTAGCAGGGCCTTGTTATGGATTTCTAGGTCCAAAATTCCCATCCCTCCCCATTTGGTTTTGTTGAGAAATAGAATAACCTCAGAAGATTCATCATCGGTTATTAAGGCAACAATTAGGCTAGCATGCAAAATACAGCTGTATAGCTGTAATTGGTACCTAGCCAATATTCAGTATGTAATTAGGCAAGAGATCAAGCAATCTCTTATTAAGGAAAACAGCCAACGGCTAATAGAATAGAATAGGCTATAAGAATACTTGTATAGCACTTGTAAATTCAGAATTCAATAATACGAAATTCTTTCTTTTCATCATATTCATCTCTCTCAAAATCCATTATGGTATCAGAGCAGGATTAATCCTGCACCAGCAACAAACCAAAATTCCGCAAAAATACTCAATCAACAATTTCTCCAAAAACCATGTCTCAACAATCAGACAACACCAAACTAACCACAATAATACTCAATGGCAGCAATTATATCCCTTGGTCCAGATCTGTCACAATTGGTCTCGGTGGCAAAGGCAAATTAAACTTTGTCACTGGAACCAAACAAAAACCAAAAGCATCAAAACCCGATGAGGCAACTGCTGAAGAAACAGCAAAAATCGAAGAATGGGAGACGGCAGATCAGATGATCATGTCATGGCTACTGAGCACCATGGAGCCCAAAATTTCAAATGTTCTCATGTATTCCGACACATCAAAAGAGATTTGGGACAAGGCAAAAAGAAGGTATGGCCAGCAAAGGAATTTTGCACATATTTTTAGCCTCAAACAAGAACTTGCTCAAATCAAACAGAACGGTCAAAGCAACACCGAATTAGTAACTGAAATCATGTCTAAATGGGAAGAACTAAATGTGTATCTTCCACCAACAATAGACCCAAATGAAACCCAAAAAAGATCCGAACAGGATCTAATTTTTACTTACCTGGGTGCACTCGACACCACCTATGAAGCAATCCGATCCCAAATCCTTGCCTCAGCCGAAATGCCCAAATTTGATGATGTGGTGGCAAGAATCCAACAAGAGGAATCTCGGCGGACCCTTATGAACCCTCAGCCATCAAACCACACCGAAAACCGAGCCTTTCGAGCACAGCCGTCTAACCCTAACCCGACGGCCAAGGCAAAGGGGACCACAGCCGGCGACTGGTGCGACCACTGTAAGCGCGCAGGGCACAACCGAGAAGCCTGCTGGGTCCTCCATCCGCATCTCAGGCCGTCTCGGAACAAGGGAGAGAGGGGCGGCGCTAGAAGAGGCGGAAATGAGCAAAGGTTCGGCGGTGCTAGCCAGGGGTCGGGAGAAATGAACCAAGGGTCGGGGTCGGATCCAACAAAGCAACCAGGGGCTCATTTAACCCAAGCCGAACCGACTAGTGACTCTATGGGATCTTCTGTGGCATCAACAACACAGATAACTCAGCTGCTGACTCAATTGAACAGTCTGTTACAACAACAGACAGCAGGTTTTGTACTATATAATTCGAATTTATCTTCTGTTAATAACAGTAGTCCAAAACTTGCAAATTTGGGGCATAATACTAGTAAATGGGTTATTGACTCCGGTGCTACTGATCATATGACATGGGACCAAAATAAACTAGAAAATATTGTACCAACTATAGAACCACAACATGTGCTTGTTGCAAATGGAAATAAAGTCCAAATTGAAGGTTTGGGTACCACAAAATTTTTCTCAAAAAATGTAAAGAACATCTTGTATCTACCAAATTTTAATTCAAATCTTTTATCAATTAGCAAAATAACACAAGATTTGAATTGCAAAGTAATATTCTCACCACACAAAGTGATATTTCAGGACCAAGAATCAGGGAAGAAGATTGGTGAAGGTTTTTTAAAAAATGGGCTGTATTACCTTGAAGAACCCATAAATAAATGCCATGTGTCATTAAATCAAATAGACCGTGACAAATTACTGCATTGGAGATTTGGTCATCCTTCTGATCAAGTTTTAAATAAACTGTTTTGTTATAAATTAGATTCTAGAAATTGTGATGTTTGTAAGCTTGCAAAACAAACTAGATTACCTTTTCCCTTATCTACTAGTACATCAGAAACTAAATTTGATTTAATTCATTCTGACGTGTGGGGTCCAGCCCCGGTTGACTCTTATAATCATTTTAAATATTTTGTCACATTTATTGATGATTTCTCTCGTACTACTTGGGTTTATCTTTTAAAAGGAAAAAATGAAGTTTTTTCATGTTTCAAAGAATTCTTTCATTTTGTTGAAAATCAATATAATGCAAAAATTAAGATTTTTCGATCAGATAATGGGACAAAATTTGTAAACAAAAATTTTCTAGAGTTTTTTAGGTCCAAAGGAATCTTACACCAAACCACATGTATTAATACACCTGAACAAAATGGTGTTTCAGAAAGAAAAAATCGTCACCTCCTTGAAGTCACTAGATCACTCCTTTTTCAAAATAATGTCCCAAAAACATATTGGTCAGATGCAGTGTTAACCGCAACCTACCTTATAAATAGGTTACCAAGTGCAAGGTTAAAAAACATGAGTCCTTTAGAAATTCTCAAAGGTAGAAAAATTGACCTTGACCATATTCGAGTCTTCGGATGCACATGCTTTGTCCACATAAAAAGACATGACAAGTTAGACAAAAATTCTGTTAAAACTATATTTTTGGGATATTCTTCTGAAAAAAAGGGGTATAAGTGCTATGATCCGAAAAATTTCAAAGTTTATTTTTCAAGAGATGTGTCATTTTTTGAAAACACACCCTATTATCTAACAAATGAACAAATACCTTCACCAAGCCACCCAATTGTGGCACCTCCAAATAACTTTGTTTTTCCAGAAGAAACAAATGAAGGACAGGTTGTGAATGAACACCAACAAGGTGAAACAACAGCAATTCCTTCAAGGGGAGAAACAACAGCAATTCCTTCAGGGGGAGAAAATGAGGACAGTTCCTCAAGTGGAGAATCAACTCAAGAAGAAATTGCCGTGAGAAGATCCATACGACAAACGAGACCTCCAGTCAAGTTAAGGGATTATGTATCCCATCAGGTGATGTATCCAATTCAAGATTATATTTCTTATAAAAGGGTATCACCAGAATACCGGGCCTATTTAGGAAGCATAACAAATCAAACTGAACCAACTACTTTTGAGGAGGCAAGACAAAAACCAGTCTGGCATAAAGCTATGAAAGAAGAACTTCAAGCTTTGGAAAAAAATGATACATGGGATATTGTCTGCCTACCAAAAGGAAAAAAACCTGTAGGGTGTAAATGGGTATACAAGATTAAGTACAATAGTGATGGTACGATTGAAAGGTATAAAGCTAGATTAGTGGCCAAAGGATTTACCCAGACCTATGGTATTGACTACCAAGAAACCTTTGCACCAGTAGCTAAAATGAGCACAGTTAGGATTCTGTTATCGGTAGCTACCAACTTAGGATGGAATTTGTTTCAAATGGATGTGAAAAATGCATTCCTTCAAGGAGTTCTGGAAGAAGAAGTCTACATGACTCTTCCTCCAGGTCATGATGCTACATTAGACGCATCACATGTATGTAAGCTAAAGAAGTCAATTTATGGTCTAAAACAGTCTCCAAGAGCATGGTATGCCAAACTAAGCTCTTCTCTAGTAAAAAATAATTTTATTAAAAGCACAGCTGATTCTTCTATGTTTATCAAACATAGACAGGACTCTACCACCATTATTCTTGTTTATGTAGATGACATTATCATTACAGGAAATGATAATGAAGAAATTAAAAATGTCAAACAATACTTGCAAAATGAATTTGATATTAAGGACCTCGGAAAACTCTCATATTTTCTTGGAATAGAAATAGCTCACTCTAACAAAGGCTTATTTCTATCTCAAAGAAAATATGTACTTGACCTGTTAAAAGAAACTGGTAAACTAGGAGCCAAGCCAACCAGTACCCCAATGGAAACAAATGTTAAACTGGGGTTAGAAGAGGGTGAACTACTATCTGACATAGGACAGTATCAAAGGCTGGTGGGAAAACTAATATACCTTACAGTTACCAGACCTGATATTGCATTTGCAGTTAGTATGGTAAGCCAATTTATGCATGCTCCGCGTACCAGTCACTTGAGTGCAATTGATAGAATACTTAGATACCTAAAATGCACTCCAGGTCAAGGAATTTGGATGAGGAAAAATGGTTTTAATGATGTGGTTGGTTTTTCTGATGCAGATTGGGCCGGGAGCTGTGACAGAAAATCAACCACTGGCTTTTGTACCTTTGTAGGTGGAAACTTGGTCACTTGGAAGAGCAAGAAGCAGAATGTTGTCGCTCGTTCAAGTGCAGAAGCAGAATATCGAGCCATGGCATCCACAGCAAGTGAGCTTATCTGGATTAAACAATTACTCGGTGACATAAAGATTGAGCATACAAGAACCATGCAAATGTACTGCGACAATCAAGCCGCACGACATATTGCATCCAATCCGGTCTTCCATGAAAGAACAAAACATATAGAGGTGGACTGTCACTTTGTTAGAGAAAAAGTACAGTCGGGAGAAATAGAAACTCCGTTTGTCAGAAGCAAAGAGCAACTGGCGGATATTTTCACAAAGGCACTCGACAAGACAAGTCATCTAAACATACTTGTCAAGTTGGGTTCAATCAACTTATTTGAACCCCACTTGAGGGGGAGTGTTGAGAAATAGAATAACCTCAGAAGATTCATCATCGGTTATTAAGGCAACAATTAGGCTAGCATGCAAAATACAGCTGTATAGCTGTAATTGGTACCTAGCCAATATTCAGTATGTAATTAGGCAAGAGATCAAGCAATCTCTTATTAAGGAAAACAGCCAACGGCTAATAGAATAGAATAGGCTATAAGAATACTTGTATAGCACTTGTAAATTCAGAATTCAATAATACGAAATTCTTTCTTTTCATCATATTCATCTCTCTCAAAATCCATTAGGTTTGCATGCAGGCTGTTTGCCAATTGATCAAGGACATTCCTTTGCCATCAGTACTGTTCTTGCCCCAAAGGAATTGTCTTCGAATGTCATCAAGGAAGTGCAAGTTGAGAGATCTGGCGCTAAATGATTGAGATGCAGTCTATCTAGGATATTCGTCACATCATCAATATTACCATCATTTACATAGCCAAGAAGTAAAAATCGATATGACACAACATCTGGTTTTATACCTCCCCTTACCATTATGTCAACTTTTCAGCTTCCTTGCTTTGCCCTTGTTTGCACAAAGAATCCATCATGGATCCATAAGTAACCTCATCTGACAAAAAGCCTTGATCAGTCATATCCTTGAAAACTCTAATTGACTCTTTCCAACAGCCTAGCTTAGAATATCCAATTATAACAATATTATATGTGATAAGATTAGGTGTGGCACCTTTATCAATCATATGATACAGTAATTTCTCTGCCCTGTCAGTTTCCCCCCTCTTGCAAAGTGCATCCATAAATATATTGCATGTCAAAGTGTCAGGCAATAATCCCTTTGAAACCATCTCATTCAGCACCTTCTTTGCCTTTCCTATTTTGTTCATCTTGCAGAGCCCATCTATAAGAGTATTATAGGTAAAAACATCAGGATGCTTACCTCTAGAAACCATAATACAAAGCAACTCCTCTGCCTTTTCAATTGCCCCCTCCTTAATTGGATAATTTGTATTTATTTAATTTTTAGTGTATATAAAAAATTGTGCAAACGTGATGGGAGTGTGACACAAATTGTCCAAATATTTGTATTTTCGCTTGGACTTGGAGTGTGACACAAATTTTTTAATTCAATGTTTCGATATTTGAATTCCAAATTACAAGAGTTTTGAATTTTTAAAGGGACAATTAAATTTTTGAAATTATTAAATTCAAAATCATGATTAAAAAATGAGGTTATGTATGTAGTTATCTATGTATCATCATAAGCAAGAATGTGGGTTAGGAATTGGCATCGCTTGCAATATATTTTGTGTTGTAATTGTATGCTCTCTTTTTCCTTTTAGCCCCATCATCTCCAGTTATATTTTTCTCTCCTTTTGTTCATCCCATTTCAAGTCTTGAGGGGGAGAAATTATAAGAAGAAATGATTCTGTACTTTTATGTATGTTTGGAAATTGAATGTGGGGCTGGTCTGGTCTTTTCTGTTTGGAGAAAATTTTGAATTTGGTTTTGATCTGATAATGTATCTTGGGGACTCTTAATATGTGAAATGAAATTCCTTATTTTCGACCATATTTGTCATTTTATATGTCAGGATTTTTTGCTGGAACATGATCGTTTTAAGGATCGATGGATCTACAATCTAAAAGATCAAATTAATTATTAAAGACAAACACTCTCTTCATCTTATTCTCTCGAAAAGATTTAAGTTGGTACATATATGGTACTAAAGCACACAAGCAATCCAGTAGTAAATAAAACATCCCACAAAAACTAGAAGAAATAACTTAAACAGAACACACATAAATGAACTTAAAAAAATAAAAATAAAGAACAACAGAGAAGGGTAGCTGTAACGAAGATCATGAACTCCAAGAGTTTTACAGCTTAAGTTGAACTAACTTTATGGACTTGAGCAATTGATAATTATCTACTACAGATTTCAGTTATAGAGAGGCAGTTTCTTATCATATATGTCCATTTCCGAAGGGATCTTTTGTGGAATGCCCATGTGAACCATCAGCAGCATCACGTGCGTGAGAAGTTCTCCTCCCTGGCTCAATTGCTTGGAATGGTAGTATGTCTTGCAATTAATCGCCACATAGCACAATATCTCCACCCAAACTCTACTGACAAGGCGCCACCTCTTGTTCTCTGCTAACTCATTTAGCTTCCTTACGAGCTGGCATGCTTCGCACAACATGGCAATTTCTATTGATTCGTTGGACCTACTTTTGAATCCACTTCTCGAATGAGTGCTTCTCTTGCCAATTCTTTTGTAAGCCCCTTTCCCACTGCTCGAAAGATATTTTTGGCTTCAGTATATATGTTCTGAGATTTTCTTATTGCCTCGATCCCATCCGGCATCATGGATGATTGCATGATTACAAGGTACATCATGTAGTTTGACATTATCAAACTAATTTCACGGTCTGAGTGACTGTTATTTTCATTCCTACCACGACCAGTCTCAGGGTTTTCATTCATAACACCATGAGTGTGGAGGCAAAGATCCGTGGCAATGTGCCACAATAGAATCATATCGTTAAATCCAAATAGGTCGGGGTTTCCAAAGTTAAATTCCTCCTGCTCGAATACTTTCTCTAATTTGAAATCTTGTAACTCTTTAAAGTCTGACCATCGGTGTACATTAGGCGTCTTGTTCTTAAGCTCTTCAAATAAAAGCACTTTTAGCTTGCGTGGTACACGAACAGAGCGAACGTAAATAAAGTTATCCCATAACTCCTTCACCTTAACAGCATCCAAAATCCATCTAAATATGGATTTTTTATCTCTCAGGGAAAAGCTCAACAAGCTGTATTGCCCCAACGAGTTTGACCACCGGGGCTTGCCCTTGGGGAAAAAGCACGACATAAGTTTGGCAATATTAACTACCAGATTCTTTATGAAACAGTGTTTCTTTTCTTTAAGTGCGATTATCATCCAATCAGAGGTTATGATTAGAAGAAGGGAAATCAATTCCATGAAAAGAGCAGAACCAAATAAAGTATAAGATATTATGATGTCTGCTTTTTCATAGCCACTTTTCTCGCTCTTCAGAAAGAGTACGAAAGTAGAGGCGATCATCCCAAGAGAGATAAATCGACAGATGCAACCACGTAGACCATTGAAAAGAACAGCCTTGGTGTGAAACACATCGTATAGGAAGGAAAGCTCTATTTCCACCACTTTAAATGCCTTCCGTACACCACAGTTATGGAAATAGGTTTGGCTTTGCCTATAGCTATTTACGCTGAGCCCGTGGTCTACCACAAAAGGCTTGAAAATCTTATAGAATTCATAGGCCTCAGTTATCTGGTCTGTTTCATAGTCAACAGTGTGGGAAGGCAATCGCTCTTGGTTTTGTACATCATATGACTTTGGCAATTGACCCATGCTGGAAGAACGGAGAGCCCAAGTTCTCTCTGAGTACTTGACTAATCCAGCAATGAAAACAAAGAAAGCTGCTACTCGCAGCATGGGAATTGCCACCAAATTAAGCAATACCATAAATGCTATGACAACCTGTATGGCCAATCCGAGAAAATGCCTCCACCAGAGCTCGTTATCCTCAATTGAATATGAAGTGATGGTGTCAGGCCCACCAAGGTGGAGGAGGAGGAAAGGAGCCCAAAAGGCCATCAGGCCTACGTTTTTCCTCCTGAGAAGGTTGCCGAGTGCCAAGATGGCAACGGAATCAGCAAACAGGTAAAAGAACCAGAGAACAAGGATTAGGAACTTTTGGCCAGTGCGTTTTCTCAAGGGAGACAAGAAGACCAGGCCATATTGCAAGCATAGGCTTACCAGCACCAGGATTCTTATTTCCTCAGCATTCCAGAGCCTTTTCAAACTCTCTTGTATAATTGGCATTGTGGTACCTTTTTTCACAAAGAAGAGAGAGGTTTCAGTTAGGGGTGTCAATGGATACGTACGGATAGGATGGAGACATTTTCATATCTATATCCTACGCTTATCCGTTAAGTTTGAGTCTTTACTCATACTTTATCCTTACCCATTAATTAAGATAACGGGTAACTATCAAATAAAATAATAGTTTATATAATTTAACCTAAAATATAAAAAATAAATAAATATATTAAACACATCATGTACGTAATATCATAAAATATAAAAATTATAATTTTTTATTCCACTAGTTAAAATTATAAATTATTAATCAAATATAATGTTATAAAAATGTTATATAATTCAATTTTGCCATAACTTAGTAATTAAGAAACAATATAAAATGTTGTATAAATCAATCTAATCAAAATAATAAAAAATGATGTAGTATATGTATAAATAAAAAATACCATATATAATTTAATATTTGTCAATTACCCTATATAAACTGACGGGTACGAAGTAACTCTTACCCATACCCTTATCTGATAAGTTAACATTTTTTTCCTTACCTATAACAATACCCATTAACTTAACGGAAAAAAATTCTTACTTATACCCGCCTTATCGTATATGATATGAGTCGGCCGGGTAAACGGTTAAAAGGGATTCATTGACGCTTCCTAGTTTCAGTTCTGAAGCATATAACTATATATATGTTTCCATATTTTAGAATTTTATTTCAAAATTTATACCATGAACTATAATTAATGTACTGCTTTGCTCATGCAGCTTGCTTGATAGAATTAACTGGTTGTAAAGCGAAGCGACTGCGCGCTGGCAAAGGAAATTATCCGATGTATGGCAATTAAATTAATTATGAAAAATATAATCTTAGCAATTCAACAATGAATATTGAACTCATTTTTCTATTTTTGAGATGAAAAATAAGTTCAGGCCATCCAACTTTAAATTTGCAGTCAATCCAATGGTGAGTAGTTTTATTATTATAGCTGCAGTTGCCAGTTGGTCAATGGAAATTACAAGGAAAAGCTAACTACCGGATTCAAAATGAAAATATTCCCTTTTAAATAGGAGCAGTGCTTAATATCGATATATACATTAATTAATTATACAGTGCTTACTTGAAATTAGCTCTTTGAGGTGCTCCTTAGACGAGCTCAGCTCTGAGATTCTTGTGCCGAAGAATTAAATCTGGAATGAGATGGTTGTAATGAGATTGTTGTAGATGGTAATGGCATTGGAAGAACTGACTCTCCTAGCTCTCTCTTTTATGAACCAAAGGATGTATTGTATTCTTTCCTTCCATGTAAAGAAAAGTAGGGTTTATGCTTCTTACTTTCACTGTTAATTTCCATTACGTATGTGTGCCATATTTCAATTCAAAAATTATATTCATAAATTGTTTTCTATATTATAGTCTCACAAAAATGAGTGTTTGTGTCACTATTAGAATTGTCACATTTTCTATGGGGAGAAAAATGGCTTTTTCCATGGGCTTACTCTTGGAAAAAGTCCTAAAATCGTCATTTCCAAGGGTATTCCATGGAAAAACTACCGTCGCTAATACCCTCGTTGGAAATAGTATGTATTTCCAACGACACCGTTGGAAATGGTTATTTTTTACTTTTTTCATTGGACTTCTCTTGGAAAAAGGGCGCATGGAAATACTTTCATACTTGATTCTGTCTGGATTATTTCCAAGGGGAGCATCCGTGGAGCCCACCTTAGTTTTTCCAAGGCAATCAAACGATGGACCCACCCGAGTATTTCCAAGGGGAGGGAGCGTGGGTCCCACCTGATCATTTCCAAGGGTGACGCCCCTGGGCCCCGTGGAGTATTTCCAAGGCAATCTACGTGGGACCCACTTGAGTATTTCCAATGGCAGTTTACGTGGGACCCACTCCAGCATATCCATGGCCATTGAAAGTGGGCCCACCTGGTCAGATATGGTCGCGATTATTTACTTGGATATACCGACGGAAATAGTGACCTCCTTTTTTTGGTACCAGAATGGCCTGATTCCCCAATCCTCCAGGTACCCACCCAGTACTCTTTTACAATCCCCACTTCCCATTGAAACTGATAAACAAACACATCTTACAAATAGATAGAAAAGGCAATAGAGAAAATACAACATAAGGCATTAAATAATCATAAAGGATTAACATTGCATAATCCACCTACATTGTACCAAAAAAATGTGGAAAACCCATTAATATACTCCTTGTGTAATTGCACATTGCTAATATACCCAAAATATACCCACTATGAGTTAACAAAAATTCACATAATAAGTTACATATATACTACTACTTTATAGGTTAGAACTTGTAAATTCACAAAAATGTGCACTTTCCGACAGTAGGTCTGGTTCATGTTTAAGGTAGATTATCCCACCATTCGTGCCCCCTTGCAATTGCATCATTTCCAAGTGGAGCTTGATTCAAGAGTGCTTGGAAAGCCCCTCCCTGATTTGGTTGCATAGGAAAAGGAAGACCCTACATATACCACATATATAGAGACAACATGTTATATTTATGAGGGTTGTTGCATGTACACCCTAAAAATAATAAATTTTGCAATTTAAGCATTGGAATCACCAATTTATCTTTAAAAAAAGGGATTTCAGCAAATTTTGCACCATACTACAGTTGTTTTGATAATGATATTAAATGCGGGGAAAAAAACATTCTATGACCACTTACATGGTTGATGGGCACATTCACATGTGAAGCTCCATCTTTAGAGGGTTGAAATGGAGGCCCTTGACCCTAACAATAAAATACAAAAATCACAATGTTATAATTCATAGATCTGAATAGTTTGATCAGATTTATGAAATTTACATCATTCAGTTCACAAGTTAAAAGTTGTACCTCAAAAGTAGGCAAATTCGCAATGACACCTTGCTCAGTTGCAGGACCGTTTGCTTGAGCCTAAGTTTAACAATGCACAAGGTCTAATGTTAGTGTACCTTTATTATGTAAACTCCTGAGACAACCGCAACAAGATCCAACAAGGCTTATAATTAGTGCAGAAATGCCTATGTTCTGTGCTTAATTATTTATTTCACATTTATGCCTATGTTATGTGCTTAATTATTTATTTCACATTTTGGCCCCTATCAGTTCAAGGGCTGGTAAGAACACAACCAATTGAAAGGCAATACTAGTTTGACACATCGATTACACAGCCAACACAGAGCACTAGCACAAGGAATCACTCAATCAAACAACAAATAAAGAGGGGTTTGGTTAATAATTACCCGAGAGAGGCTCGCTCGTGGAAATTAGAATGTAGCCATCAAATTAGAATTACGTACCTGCAAAGTAGGCTTTTGAGCACCAAACATTGAGAATAAACTGTTGAAGTACAACTCAAAGGTTGCCATTTTTTTGTCCCTCTCAGCCTTGTCCTCATCATGACGACGGTCACGGTCAGCTAAGAGCATTCCTACTTCTGCGTGAGAGAACATTGTCTGCACTCCATTGTTTGTCACACCAGAAGTAGAAGATGCTGTGTGGTTGTTCCTGGTTCGGGTGGATGTTGGGTGCCCCTCTTTTTGAAGCATGCTTCCCAATCCTCGGACCCTACCGTGGCTTGATCCGCCCATTGCTGAGAGAAACATGGCACTCTCGTCTTGGTCGGAATTGGCCTGATCAGCCATCATGTCCCTCACCTTTTGCTATGAGTTGTTCCAAATTTAAAATATGAGGAAAAAACCAAGATTATTGTCTGATAAGCCCTCAGCCCTAAATACTGTGTAGTGTACTTATACTAAAAATGACAGAGGCTACCGTTTGCAAGGAAGAAAAAATAACAGAGGCTACAGCTTATTAAGTGTTGTAATGGTGTCAGTACCAGTGGAGGTGCCTTGCCACTTGGTGTTTTTAATTTTTAAATAAATTGAAGAGATGTAATATATAGAGTTGTAATGGCTACAGCTTAAGTGTTGTAATGGACTTAAAAATCATCAATTTTCAGCTTAGGTGCTGGTACTAACATGCCTTAAAAAAACATGATAAATACAATGTAATGTATATAATGCAACTTACATAAACCTCCTGTGATTTCGTATTGGAAAATTTTAAGGTGTTGACATCCAAATCCGGAATCTCTGTGCAAATCTCCTTGGTACTTGCATCCCTTAGCCCGTCACCATCAATGTTTTCATTGTTGTCCTCCGATCCAGACACAGCCTTCATGGCAGCTTCAATTTGGGCCACAACCGGTGATTTGCCATTGACTTTACGACAATGAATATGTGCATAAAGTTGTACTTTAGATGGCTCTTTTCCGTTGCGTAAATTTGTCTCCAAAAGAAAATGAATAAACAAGCAGTGGTAAATGTCAGATGAATACATAAATTACTAGTACTATTAATTTGGGAACATTAGTGTTCATGCAGCTTACCAGCATTCGATGATGCTGGTGTGAGCTTGCTGACCCACCGTGGTGTGCCGTGAGTCCGTGAGTTGTGCGGTTAGCATGGTTTTGTTTGCTAACCCCTTGCCAATCCTCTGTGAAAAAAAGTTCACACAAACCCTGCCAGTTGAGGTGGTCAAGGCACCAATGCGGAATCGAGGCCTTCCATGCTTGCAAGTTTCGGCCAAATTTTTTGATGCAGGTATCCCTCGCCTCGTGAAGCTCCTCGCTGTACCTTTTGGTTGCTATGGCCTCCATAACATCCCGACAATGGTCGGGGTCTTCACCATCACGGTACCTGAATTTCTTCTGAAAAAAAATAATATGCACTGTCTTAATAGTAGTCCTTGGTTAAAATTTAAATAATTGCAAATCAACTTGAATGTCTACAAGATAGTTCACTTATATGTTGTTCATGTTGACCTTAATTATTCAATTAACTTTTCATCACTTATTCCATCAATTTTTTTTGGCACCTCAAATCAAAGGCTTAGATGTTTACTGTTTCCTTGTTTGTATAAAACATAGGGTGGCTCTTATTGCATTTGCGGTCATCACTAGATTACAACTGACAATTGCAGGTGTCATGGTGAATCCAAAATATACTCTAATTAAAAGGCTACCAAAAAGAGAAACTCGATATTATTCTTTGTGGCTTCATCAAAGGCATGGAAGCTCCGCAAAGGTGCCGGCATATGCTGTAGTGCAAGCCTATTCATAGCAACATGAGTTAAAATTTGTACAGTAAGAGCAAATTTGTACCTTACTGTACTTAACAAGGGACAACGAAAATAGGGACAACTTTTTTTTATGCAGTTATCCCGGGCCTCGTGAAGCTCTTCGCTGTACATTTTGGTCTCTAATCTGATAAGGTCTTTAATTTTAAAGCAAGTTCAAAATTGAAAGAAGAAACTCCCTGTGGGGTGTAACTTCACCTATGTTCACAGCCCATCTCTTAGGGTTTTGTTTTGTGCATCACATTGATTTTGATTTGGATTTGGATTGCTGCCTTTAGTTGACCATGTGTAATATTTACCTAGTGATTGCTGCCTTTATTTGATTTGGATTGTCGTTGCATGTGAACTCGCGAGGTCCAACTGGCCAGATTATTGGGCGGTCTTCAAGTACATCTGTTGATTTTCTGATAATTCCAGGACCCCGTCCCTTCTTCTTTGGGGGTTCCGGTGGTGCAGTTTCACTGTCTGGGCTAGCATTTGAGCACTCACCGACATCAAGAACTCCCTGTGATGGACGCTTTCTCTTGGAGTATTTTTTGCAAGTTGCTCTGCGTAGACCAGATTTTCTGGGGGCCATTTGTGCTGTGTTAAAGACCAACAGCTATGAGTTATATATAAAAAACGGTGCTCATTTTAAAATGTTGTAAAAAATTAAAAGCACCGGTCCATTGTGCTGCTCTGAACAGTACTAATAGTTCCCATCTCTTTAAAAATTGCTCTGAACAGCACAATATATACAACCCATGTTATTGCTTGGAAAATCAGTGTAGAAAAGCATGCCTAAAGTGTAACAGTAAACGGATGAATCCAGTTTGTATCTTATTACAAATAACATACCAAATTAAAAATCTGCTGTAGAAAGAATATAAGTAGAGACCAACTATTAATGTTTTATATAATAGGATGCTTACGTAAGAATGATAACCTGATCAGGGATTTATTTTCTTCAACTGGTACCAAACGATTTCTTTAGCGACTGAAGATAACAGTAATTAACTGTTATATACTATAGTTTATATACAGATTAGCTAGTTGAAATGCACAATTTTGGGAACTTGTGTATTGGACCTGTTTATGGGATAGAAAATGCCCCAATTTCCGAATTAGCTACTTCCTACTGGGAAAGCAAGTTACTTTGGAGAAAGATGCAGCGTTGGCAACATTAGAAATAAGGAAAACACACCAAATGCACTGGTCTAGTAGAAAGTTTAGAATGTCCTTTGTGTAATTTCAGAAACAAGACTTGTTGGATTGACACAAGTAACCTCAATAAAACAACAATATGCACATGCTAAGTGTAAAATTAAAAGCACAAAACCCTAATGGTTCCCTCTCTCTTTGCATTTGCTAAGTGTGAAATTAAAGACCAAACCCTAAAATCATGTAATTCTGTATAGGCCAAACCCTGGACTCATATAAGGTTTCATTCTCAAGTAGGGAACAAATCATTGAAAGGATTTCAAGGGGAATTACCAAATAAGTTCCAATAACTTGAAGTTCAGAAGGACCTCTTCCAGTTAGACACAGAGATGTGCTACCCGCCTCCGAGATGTGCTAAAAAATAAGTTTCGGTTTGAAGGATTTCAACCCGCCTCCGAGATGTGCTACCAGTTTGACACAGAGGGAGTGAGATGATTGTGCAATGGTATTTTTTGAGAGAGAGGGAGAATTTTATAATGGGGCGAATTTGAGGTGAAAACGAGAGGGAAATTTTGGCGGCCATCGGAAAAATTATGGAGAGTTTGGGTGGAAAGAGGATTAGAAAGGGGGGAAAGCGGCAAAAATTTGGGCGATTATGGATCTTCTGCATTGAATAAGAGTAGAAGGTGATGGATGTCGCCGTCTGATCATGATCTGAGCCATTCCGGCCTCCGCCAGAATACGCATTATGCCCTTTAATATTCGTGCGGATGTCAATAAAACGGTTGAGATCTTTCAATGCACAATCCGCCATTGCAGAGGATACGACTTCATAAACCGGGTGCGTTTGGGGACGCAATGCGAAATTTCTAGGGTTATGATAACAGAGCAGTTTATTCTTCATGCAGTCTATATCTACATAAAGTTGGGAGAAATTTGGGTAGGGTGAGCGCTGCTTGTTTCCAAAACTGTTGGTTTAATTACTAAATGTTAGAATTGACAGAGCTGTTTATTCTTTGTGCAGTTTTCCAATAGGCAGGGGAAGCTCTTGTGATGTTATATTACGATAATTGCCTCCATTCAAATAAGCTCTGTTAATAAATCTTTCTGAAATATGTATACAGCAGAGAATTGTTATTTTGCATAGAAGGTTGTTAATTGAAATACTTTATTATGATTAAATGTACATGAGAAATTAAAATTGTTACAGTTTTTAATTTTGAAGATATTATAATAATTTATAAAATTGTTTATTTTAACTTATTAGAATGACCAAATTCTGTTAATTACAATTTGTTTATTAAGTATTTTACATGATTAGTTAATTAATGTATATAATTATTGTAATCTAATATTTAATTTGCAGACTATAATATTAGATCTAATTAACATGATAATGATTGAAATGACATGTTTATGATTTATTAATTGATTTAGAAAAAAAATGATGCATTATAACATGATTGTTGCATCAGTAGCTCAACGCTTCAATGTTGAACATAGCACATGAACTCTTGAAGCATTACATAATGAAGACCCACGGGTCTACAAAGTCCGATGGTCAATCGGAACCGTTAAAATTGAAGAATATCATATTATAATCATTATATTGAAATTTCAAGAAATTTGGGGTTCATTTACTCATCGATCAAGCTCACGTAAAATACATTCATCGTATGGCCACAAACTCTCCGCAATGGATCGATGCTTAGACATAAGAAAAATTTGGAAATTTTTGTTTGGTTACGTTCAATGTTTGCCCTAGATCATTTAGAAACTAATTTGGTATAATTTCACTGCGGATCGACCGTCAATCGAGCACGTCAAAATGAACGGTCCTCAATTATTCGCTCAATTTTGAAAAGCAATTAATGCTGAAATTATATGACATTGACTATTTCAAACATTATCTGATCATATTGTATGTAAAAATGTACAAAATGTATTTTAGGAAATTTATTCCTATTACTTGCTGTACAAAATTATCTAATTTCATCAATCTCTGATGTGGATCGTCCGATAGGTGATTAAGAGTTTGGATTATCAATGGATGTGTCCATTAGATAGTCCATGCGCTGGAGGTATTTTACTCTGAGGTAAGAAAATATTTCTGTTTATATCGTACCACCTTGAAATACGGTCCAGCTGTTAATAATTGTGCTCACTCCAATCTCATGGCCCAGATTTCACATGATCTTGGACGTTACCTCAGAGGATTCAAATATTTGGTTGGTGCACTGTAAATGCTTCCCATGTATACTCTCTGGGAGACCAGGACTTAGACGAATTTTTGAAAAACCCTTGCCTATCTAAACCTTGCCCCTCTCTTCCTAAAGGCGCCCCTCTAACTTCTAATTAAGCCTCTCTTCTTTGGAAGAACGACGATCGTCGCCACCCGAAATCTTTCTCCTCTGAGCCAGATCCAACAAATCCAACCATCACCTCTTAATCGCGGCCCCTCCTAGCATTTCCAGATCAAACCCTAGCCTCTCAGTCACACTGCGGCGGCTCAATCGCCTGGCAAAGCTCAGCCATTGGATAAAATATCAAGCAAACCGAGCACGAACTCTCACTCTGGTACTTAGATTACTTTTATGCCTTTATTCCATTTTGATTATTGTAAAGTTTGTTGCAATGGTTTTTTATGATTATAGGGCAAGGGTTTTTTCTGATAGTAGACACCTAGTTTTTTCTGGTTTGGGCAAGGGTTTTTCTGACTCTACGGCTAAGTAGACACTAGGGTTTCTCACCAGATTTTAGGGCTAAGAGCATCTCCATTAAAAAAAATAGGATTGGCTTTACCAAAAATAAAATAAAAGGAAAATTAAGGGATTTTCTTGAGGAAGTAGTTTTTGCAATCAAGCATGATGTACTAAGAACCAGATACATTCGTTATCGTGCTTTATACACGCATCATACTAGCAAGCATCAGGTGTTACTGAAACAATACCAGCAATAAACAAAACCCATGGCCTATCAATATCACAGAATCCTTGGAAATTTATCTCTAATATGAAGCAGTTACCTGAATTGTAATTTTAACAATACAAGCCAATACTTTGTGGTAACAACTGCAAAATGAGTTAGATCTGCTCAATTTTCAATCTGACATTTCCGTCACTGATCTCATATATAGTTGCTATGATTTTGCTTTTCTTCACATACATGTTTCTTATTTGACAAGGTCCATTAGTTCACAAATTCACATGTTTTCTAGCATAATATATGATACTTAAACTGGTGAAGTTATCCTTGACTAGACTTGTAACCAAACCAACAAGTAACTTAGGGGTCCATCAATTGAATTAAATAGAAATGTTAAAAACTTTTGAGCGTTATTTCAATGTGGCACCATATTGGATGTGATGTTATGAGCAAGTCTAGAGATAATTTTTTAATTACTGTTCAGGGCCAAGAATCGAATTCTACAGCAAATTAAAAAACAATTAAGAGACAAAATAAAAAGAATACAATATATGTAGTCTAAAGATAATTTCTCACCCTGGTTTGGTTTTCTCTGATATGGTATTTTACAGTTGGTTTTTCTGATATGTTATTAAGCACTCTATATACTGCATTGACCTGTCTGTTCCAGCAAACAATACAACACATTTTTCTGTTCTACTAGTAACTTATGACCAGTACTGGTTTTGTTAAATTAGTTCTCTTAATTTGGTTTATGTTTTTAAATTAGGTCTTCAACGTAGTTCTACCTTGTCTGCTCAGGAAATTGAGCCTTTGGCTGCTCAATAAACTAAGAAAAGTAGTATCCATATTATTAGGTCTTTGAAGACCTAATTCCAACTTCGAGTATTTCCCCTCTAACACATCTGCCATTGCAATAAATTACACACCTTCCATTGCAATAAAAATGAGGCAGAAAAAAGGTGTATTAATTGACCATTGCAACAATAATCTGACCAAAACAAGCCACCAACGGTACAGCCCTACCAGATCAGACATTGGTTTGTAATAATTGACCATTGTTGTCAAGTTTAGTAGTTGCAAAAAAGGTACAGCCTTACCAGACCAGATCAGACATTGGTATAGCCCTACCAGATCAGACTTTGCAGAGATGACCTTAATATATTGAACTTAGTATATATACCATGTTGCTATTATAATAGTAGTAGCTTAATCACCAAGAACTGATGTAGGGTTGTGTTCTATTTTGGTTTACAGAAAACATGGCCAGTGATGATGATGCCTCCCAGTTCATGGTCGTACCTCGTCGTAAGTCTCGGAGACTCAATCCGTCTCTCGGAGAAGCAGCGCCGTACCGAGAGCAAGTGGCTCCCGCTCGTGCAACTCAGCCAGAGGAATCCCACCCCCCGCAAGTAACTCAGCCAGAGGATGCGCACTCACCCCAACCACCGTCTCGGGTAGATCCTTGTGCACGCCGTACGAAAAAATCATCCGCCAGGTTGAGCACTATGCCAAACCCTAGAAGATCTGCGAGACTCAATCCTGTTGCTGAAGGGTCCCTGCCACTGTTGGATGCTCAGGCCCAGACATCCTCCACTGGCACTGGCGTTAAGTTTTTTTTTGGCCCAAATCCATCTTGGCCAAAAGGTACAGACCGATTCAAAAAGAAAATCAGGAACAGCGAACCACCTGGCGAGACTCAGCCATCTACAGAGCCACCGCTTAAGTCCTGGCCGGATTCGGCCAAGTCAACGCCCCCTGCTGAGGTGCCACCGCCCCCTGCCGAGGTGCCACCGCCCCCTGCTGAGGATGCACCTGCCCGAAATGAGGACGCACGGCCCCGTGCTGAGGACCCGTGGGAATCACTGTCATGTCCTTTGACTGGTTCTGCTGAACAATCACTGTCATGGCCTTCATGGGCCGATGTTGACACCGCCTCAAAGGGCAAGGATCCGTGGGAGGCTGTGGGCCAATCAGCCACACCGGATCGGCATGCCAACCAGACAGCTGCCGGTGATGATGATGAATTTGAGGCTGGTCAGACGAGTGTGGCAGCATCATTATTGGATGATGATGGCGGTAGGAGGTGTCGCAACCGTCGGCCCCTTCGCTCTTGTCCCGAATCTTTTACAGCATGCGGGCAAGAGCTTGTAGAGTCAGCAGCCAAAGGGACAGCTGGCAAAGGAAAGAGAAAGAGAAACAAAAACAAAAAGTCTGACGTGAGGTGTGGCCGGGGTCTTGGGAAACCTCGTGATCCGGCAAACCCGGAAGATAGACCAGAACTCATAGTCGTGGGTGACGGGGAGTTCACAACCTCGCCTCTCTGCACAAGAGTCATAACCACTATCCGGATCTTGACTTTGGAGAACCTGCCGGGACCTTATAGGTCCTACAATATGTTTCCAAGTAGGGTGAGGTTGGCTATCCTACAACAGTTCCTGCAGAGGTACACATGGGGGGAAGGCGAAGACATCGGGCGCTGTCTCGATGTTTTTGAGAACATAGTAGCAGACGCCTACAGTCGTGAGTTGTTTGAAACAAGAGATAGATACACGAAGAAGTACGGGAAAGAAAAGGAGGCATGGAGAGACATTCCTCCTAAATGGTGCAAAAATCTAGAAGCCTGGAAGGGGTTGTGTGACATTTGGTCAACTGCCAAATGGGACCATCAATCGTTGACCAACAGTGCCAACAGGAGCAATCAGGTCTACCATGTGATTGGTTCTAGGAGTATTTATCGTCACATGCAAAAGATGGTATTTATTAAATTAACATGAATTTCGTACAAAAAGATTTCCTTTTGTTAACATCGTCTACATAATTGTACAATTTGCAGACTTGAGAGAAGGGTATGCCAGTGGGATTGAAGGAGCTTTTCGATCGAACTCACACGGTAGATTCTCCGGAAGGGAAGAAGTACCTGACCGAGAGGGCTGAAAAGGCAGCGGTGAGTGCCCCTCAGTTTGTCCCTCAGTTTGTCACTTTTTTATAATTCTCTATTTTGTCACTGTTTGAATTAGTCTCACACATATTTGTCACTGACACAGCAATTTAGTCTCACACAAATTAGTCAATGTGAAATTAGCCAACTAACATATTTACCCAACTCCAGAAAACCTTTTCTGACCTGGAGAAATTATACGGCGGTCAAAAGACTTCTGAAGAAATATGGGAGCTAGTTGTCAAAGGAGAGGACAGCCGAGGAAGGTTATTTGGATTTGGCTGGAAATCGAGGACCAGCAAAGCCACCCGTGTCTTGGAGACAGTGGAGGCATAGCCATCTAATCCAACTAAGAGTACTGCCACCTCTGCCAGTGATGCAAAGAGGAAATACTCAAAGGATGAGGTGGCAGATTTACTGGCAGCTGAGCGTTCTCGGTTTGCTGCTGAGATAGTTGCCCAAGAGCAGCGGCACATATCTAAGATGGAGGAAGTTCATAAAAAACATGACTACGCAGAAACATGTTTTGCATCTCTATTCAATGCTCTCGGCAAAAAACCTCCACCTCATCCTGTAAGCACATAACAAGAATTAATTTATTTTTGATACTATCCAGTCAATTAAATAACAAGCATGTCTTTGGTTGGCAGGGTACGCCGTCCAAGGGCAATGGATGTTCGGGCCACATCAATGAAAGGACGGATGAACCGCATCCAACAACACCATAGAATGAATTTGTTTACTGTTATTGGTTCTTGGGGGGTCCAACAAACATATATGATTTAGTTTACTGTTTTTAAATGCTATGGTTAAAATTGGGATGTATTTAATTTAAGTATGTGTTTAATTTTTTCATGTGTTTAATTTTAGGACGTGTTTAATGTTTTTAAATTAATTTAATTTTAGGATGTGATTAATGTAGGATGGGATTAATGTAGGATGTGATTTGTTTTTCTGTTTTGCATGTGTTCAATTTAGGATGTTTTTTTATGCAAAAGATGATATGTTTAACTTGAGATGTTAAACATGTGCACACTGGGTATTGGGTGTTGAAAAACCATGGGTCTGGTGGCATGTAAAAAGTCTAAATTTATGCGTACACTGGGTATGCAAAAAGAAATATAAATTGTACTCAAACAATATGTGTCATTATCTCCATTGGAATACCGTCAGAAATACCTCTCACTTCCTCTTACCATCAATCGTCACGCCATAGGGCCGTGCACGTGTCGTGTTTCTGTGAAAACTCAAGCCCTACCAAATCGTCGCGCTAACTCTTTCCTCTCTCTCTGTTAAAACCCCGTCGCCACCGTCACAGCTCCCATTCTTGTTGGTTGAAGCTCTGACTCTCTTGGGAAAACCCTGCCGGCACTGTCCACAGCTCTGTTGGGAGCTCAGAACCCTTCGGATGTGGTTTCTTCCCATCTGTTTACTACATTCAGGGAGGTAACTCTCACTCTATCTCACTCTCCATCATTTCAAAAGAAATTGATGAAATGCGGTCACTGTCCTTCTTGATAAATACCCACTCTTTTGATAAAATGGCCACTATCTTGATAAATACCCATTTGTTCACTCTTGACAAATACCCACTGTCTTGATAAATTGTGAAATTGTTAGAAATGGCCACTGTCCCTCCCTGTAAAATTGATAAAATGGCCGCTGTCCCTCTCTGTGTTTGATCCATTGTATAACTAATCGACTTTAATTTGTATAGATACCACTAATCAAATGGCCACCGATAGGGGATGGATGTACAACAATCGAACAAATACGGGAGGAACTCTTGAACCCGACTTTATGGCAGGTGTTAGCGAATTCATCGCTTCAGCTCTTTCGAAGCCTTCAATTGTGAGTGTAGACGCTAATGGAAATCAATGTATCCCCTGTCCGTGTGGAAAATGTGACAACATGTACAACCAAGAGTTGGAAACTGTCGAACTACATCTTTATCAACATGGTTTTTGCAACTTATATGATGTTTGGTACAAACACGGCGAACACCATCCGAACTTCGTTAACAACCAACCTCTAAGTCCACCAATCACGAACGATGCCACTGATCAAATGGTGAGGGATGCCGCTGGTCAACAATTCAATTGGAATGAGGAGGCACCGGCCGGTGCGGTTAAGAAATTCTTCGACATGATGGAAGCGTCAAAACAACCACTATGGAAATTGAACTCGACGGGTGAAGTGAAATGCGAAGCACACACCGTACTGTCGGCTGTGTCACGTGCCATAGCTTTGAAGTCTAAGCACCAATTGAGCCAAAAATGTTTTAATGATATGTTATCACTCATGAAAAGCACGCTCCCGCTGGGTGAAGAAATGCCGGCAAATTGGTACCAAGCAAGGCGATTGGTTGATGGATTGGGCATGGAGGCTCGCAAAATAGATGTATGTCCTAAATTTTGTATGCTATATTACAGTGAGTTGAACAAGAATAAGACACGGTGTGATGTATGCGGTGAATCAAGATATAAGCCAATCGGACCTAACAAGAAGGCTAAACCCATTCCACAAAAGATACTTCGTTATCTACCTATCACACCACGATTGCAAAGGATGTACATGACCGCATCATCTGCGAAGAATATGAGATGGCACAAGGAAGGTGTGCGTCATAAAGCCCCGATGATGGTGCACCCGGCTGATGCCGAGGCTTGGAAGCATTTTGCTCGGAAACATCCCACCTTCGCAGAAGAGCTTAGAAATGTTTGGTTGGGGATCACAACGGATGGGTTCATGCCATTCAACTCGAGTGCAGCTCCATATTCGTGTTGGCCGGTATTTGTCTTTCCGTATAACCTACCACCTGAGATGATAATGAAAGAAGATAGCATGTTCCTCGCGCTAGTCATCCCGGGACCAAAGCATCCGGGTCGGGACATTGACATTCTTCTCGAACCTTTAATCGACGAATTGAAGCATTTGTGGTTCGATGGGGAAATGACATGGGATGGGTATAAGAAAGAGAATTTCGAGATGCATGCACAATTACTTTGGACAGTGAGTGATTATCCGGCTTATGAGATGCTATGTGGCTGGGGTACAAAAGGCCGATTGGGGTGTTTTTATTGCATGGAGAAGACAAAGGCCTTTCAACTTCAGTATAGTGGAAAAGCAAGTTGGTTTGATGGTACAAGGTGCTTCCTACCTCCGGATCACGCATTTCGTCGAGATAGGAAAAATTTCAAAAAAGGCAGAGTCGAGAATGATCCGCCACCACCGAGATTGACGGGAGAGCAGCTGCTCGATATAGTGAGTTTGATCCCAGATATTAAATGGGGTAAAGAGGGAGGATTACAACAAATTCCGGGTTATTGTGACACCCACCATTGGCAAAAGAAGAGTATCTTTTGGAGTTTACCCTATTGGAAAGACAATTTGTTGCAACACAATTTGGATATGATGCATTTGGAAAAGAATTTCACGGAAAATTTGCTATACACGCTGTTAAATATAGGTGGGAAAACCAAGGATAATGAGAAAGCAAGGAAAGATTTAGCTCTTTATTGTGATCGTCCTACCCAACACCTAATTCCGGCGCGTAACAACCCGGGAAAGATGGAAAAATCGAAGGCCCCCTTCGCACTCTCTTCAATGATAAGAAGATTGTTTTAACATGGCTCAAGGATATAGTAAGGTTTCCAGATGGCTACGCATAAAATTGGTCAAGGTTGGTTAACTTAACCACTAGCACCTTCATTGGACTGAAAAGTCATGATTTACATGTTTTCATGGAGCGCCTCCTCCCCGTCGCTTTTCGAGATTTTGTCCCGGATTCCGTATGGGATGTCTTATGTGAGATTTCAGCCTTCTTCAGGGAGATTTGTGCCAAGGAAATTGATCCAAACCGTATTACGACATTAGAGCAAGATTTTGTGGTCACAATGTGCAAGGCGGAAAAGATTTTTCCGCCCGGTTTCTTCGATTCAATGGAGCATCTGGCGTTGCATGTATCATACGAGGCTAGAATGGGTGGGCCAGTAGGGTCTCGATGGATGTTTCCATGTGAAAGGTTCGTTGTGGTTTGGAATTTGTTTTTTGTTTTTACATAAAGGAACGCTGAACTTAACCATTGTTGCAATTACAGGCGTAACAAAGAACAGAGGATGAGAGTCACAAACAAGACACGTGTGGAGGGTTCGATTGTAGAGGCCACAATTGCCAAAGAAATCGGTACATTTTCCGCACACTACTTTGCCGAAAAATCTACTATTGACCAAGAAGGAGTTGAAACAAGTAATCGTTCGGCGGGACACCTTTCCATATTCGATACTCTGACCCGTTGCATTGGCAGGAGAAGACGAAGGCCTCTCTCTGAAACAGATTATAATGCTGCACACACCTATGTCATCCTAAATTGTCCAGAGATCTGTGAGAAGTACATGGGGTACAATCTTATGAATTTTACTTTGATGATTTCAAACTTATCTATTATAGAACCTATCAAAATCTACTATTTTGACATGTTCTAATAAGCAGAGAGTTTGATACATGCATGCTCGACTCTGGAGTAGCCACAAGCCCATTAGATCTTCTGAAAATTCGTCAAGATGGTTTCACAACTTGGTTACGTAAAAAGGTGATAAATTCCCGTGATGAAGCTAATTACTACATACGAATGGCAGGAATCAAACCTAGCAAAGAAGCGTACTTCTACGAAGGGTGCGAAGTCAACGGGTATCGATTTCACACACAAAAATATGGGCAAAACATGTCAACTAATAGTAGCGGTGTTTGCATTAAAGGAGAGTGGGATGCAAACAATACACAAATCGACTACTATGGAATTCTTCAAGAGGTCATTGAGCTACAATATGATGCCCACACGGTAATTATCTTTAGGTGTGATTGGTTCGACATAATAAACGGTGTAAAGGTGGACCGCAAACATGGCATTATTGAGGTTAAGCATTCTTCTCGCCTTACAAATTACGAGCCGTTCGTATTAGCGGCTCAAGCAACACAAGTATGCTACCTACCTTATGCATCGCAAAAGGCCGAAAGACGCCCATGGTGGGTGGCAATGAAAACAAGCCCAAAGTCGAGGTTTCGTGCCGAGGGCGACGATACAAACATTGAATTTTACCAAGAGGAAAGACCGGATAATCCAATTGAACCAACAATGGGCGAAGACATTGATTGGGATGGTATGGTCCTTCGAGAAGATGAGTTCGAGCTAGTGATCGATATGACGAACCTTCCACCGGCAACATCAAATGAACCGCCGAGTTTGGCGAGGGACGAAAACAACATAGAGGAGGATGAGAATGAGCATGACATGAGGCAAAATGATGACATGGAGCAAGATTGTGAAGAAGATTGCTTAGGCTCCGATGATTCCGATCAAGAGTATTAATTGGTAAATCAACATACATGTGTTAGGTTTTTCACTATAAGTTACTATACATTTTTATAATCCGGCGTGCTTCCTTTTTGTCAAATGCCTTCTCTAACCTTGTTCTCTCTTCTTCTTTTTTTGTAACAGGTGTCTACACAAGAGTCATTCAAAGGGAGATATTATGTATGGCTTGCATTTGTCATAAATTTTTGTATCTAAATTAAACTTTATTATGTCTTGTTATTGGCAAAGACCTAAAATTTATGTTTTCATTTGTATGTTTCATTTTAAATATCTCAATTGAATAATGCTTGCTGCTGTGATTTCATTTTGTTGAAGACTCAAAGGGATATCTCAAATAAACAGAAACGTTTCTGTCTCCAGGAACTTAACTTTTCCAACGGTACTCTCATGGAAATACTAAGTCGAACTATAAAATAATATAAACTGAACTAATAAAACATTTCCAAGCGCATAGGGATCCAGTATTTCCATGAACCTCCACTATAAAATATTATAAACAGATTAAACAAAATATTTCCAAGGGTAGCTCATGGAAATAATATGTCTCCCTCCTTCACACTTATTTTCAAGGGTAAGATGTAAGGTATTTCCATGGGCTATCAATAAAATATAGTATTTGGTCTGTTTGGCAGGTAATGGGTCTTGCAAAAGTATTTCCAAGGGTGGATATGAAACATTTCCAAAGGCAGAGATGAGGGATTTCCATGCGCTACTATTTCCACGGGGCTGCCGTTGGAAATGCTTAAGTGTGTCAGAAAAAGCGAATTCATTTCCATGAGCCCTTCCTCCCCTTGGAAATAAAATTGCTCCCCATGGAAAATGTGAAAATTCTAGTAGTGTGTGTTATCTATATATGAAAATGAAAGACCTATATTTATTTAAGGAAAAATTGGTTATTTGCCACTCCAAAAACCTTCAAATTGTCAAATGTCATCTCGAATTTTGAAATTGTAAAAATGTCACTTTAAACTTCATTAATTCCTAATTTTGCCATTTATACCGTATTAGTGTTGTTAAAAAAACAATTTTCGGACTAAAATACCCTTTCTGAGAAGGGTTTCACTCTCCAGTCTCCACCAAAAAAACAATTTCTCTCGGTCTCTCTCAAACCCTACGCCAAGGCAACCCCTCCGTCTCAACCGCCCCGAGTAGGCAGCCCCTCCGCCTCAATCGCCCCGAGTAGGCAGCACCTCCGCCTCAATCGCCCCGGCAGCCCCTCCAGCTCAATTGCCCCGAGTAGGCAGCACCTCCGCCTCAATCGCTCCGGCAGCCCCTCTACCAAATAACCATGTTTGAAGAGGAGAGGCAATTACAACTGGAGGCATGCAGTGCCAAATAACTAATTAATTGTAGGAGGGTATAATCGGAAATACAGAAATACGTATACCAAAATGGTATTTTTTCATATAATTTTTAATAAAAATAGTATAAGAATACGGTATAAATGGCAAAATTAGGAATTAATGAAGTTTAGAGTGGCATTTTACAATTTCAAAATTCGGGATGGCATTTTGACAATTTGAAGGTTTTGGAGGGGCAAATAACCAATTTTCCCTTATTTAATATCAGATTTTCTATATGTATTAATATCTTGTCTACAGAAATATATTCAGTCCCTAGACATTGTATGTGGAGATTGTGCCCATACATAGTTACTTATTAGATCTATCCAGCAACAAGGACTCATTTATCTAGTGTTTGGTCTTACAAATTATATTATATATTCATCATTAAAAATTAATATTTTACAAAAAAAAATATTACTACAAAGATGCATCTGATTTGACAATTAACATTTTATACGGTATATACATGAGATATGAGAAATGTTATGAACTGGTCATGCTATAAGAATGGGACAGTATTCGCGAGGGACACTATCGGTATACCTTCGCGGGTACTCCCGTTGCTAATAGAAAAACACAAATTTCTGGCGGTATATCCTTGCGGATAATGTCTCATTCTTCTCGTATATATAAATTTGGACGCGCGCTCATCATTTTCAAGGTTTCTAATGTGTCATTTTTATTTAGTATTTTTAATTCTTAAAGTTTCTAATGTGTCATTTTTTATGCTTTGCTCAAAGGTGTGGCTAAATTGAACTTTAATTGGTGTTAAAGTGGAAACTTTATATATTCTCAACAAAATTGGATATGTTTCTTGGCTTGAACTGATTATTATATCCTTTCCTTCCATGTGCGCACTTAGCTTTCACAAGCATGCATCCTTTTTTTTTTTTCCTTAATTTTCCTCTTCAAATTAATTTAACCAGTAGTCTTAGATTAAGCTATTAAATTCATTAAACTAAACAAGTCTTAAAGAAAGAAAGTAAAAGTGTGGGTGCTTTAAGAAGGGATCGTTATATTTAGCAACGTCCTGATTAGCAGAATACTGATTTGGGAGATTCACGGATTAAGCAGGACGTTATATTTAGCAACGTCCAGGGAGTTCAGAAAAAAAAAAAAAATCGGGCCGTTATACTCTATCATGTCCAGGGAGTTCGGAAAAAAAAAAATCGGGCCGTTATGGTCTATCACGGCCAGGGGGACGGGAAAAAAAAAACTTTTTCTAAACGTTAGTTTGTACAACGTCCTGTCGGCAAGTTAACAGTAAAAGCAGGACGTTATAGTCCAAAACAGGACGTTACAGTCAATAAACCTTCATTTTCCTCGGATTGGGAACAAATTGCCCGAAGAGAAAGACAAAAAAAATGTGAAGAACGAATGAAACATAAAAGAATAGAGGCATTTGAATACTCTTCTTTTATAAAAGAACCTTACAATCAAGTTTTGAATATTTTAAAATTCTCGAAAGAAAAAACACTACTATTAATTGTAGGGATTGAGTTTTGTTCAAAAGACTTTGGACAAAATTTATCTAAAGTCAGATCTAAACCATTCGATATGTGTTGAGATGCGTGCAAACTGATTTCAAATTTAATAAATGTAAAAAAGTTCCATATATCCAAACCGTCCATGCAATTTTACATAGATTGGACGGTTTAAATCAAATTTTGGACTAGACTTTGTCCAAAATCTTTTGGACAAAACCTCCACCCTTAATTGTATCCATTTTTTTTATGGAGTAATAAATATATATATATATTCTTTCTTATATGAGGAGAGAGCATCAGAAAAATATTATTTTCCAATCTCAGGAGGAATAGAATCAGATGGATAAAGATTTTGATGAGATAACATGTGCAAAAAATCTTAAAATTTAATATTATATGAAAAATATAGATATTCTCATGTGCCACTAATAACACATTAAAAACGAACTATGTCATGGATAATCTTGTCAGTCAATTAATGAGAATAAATAAAGTTTTAACATGATAATTTTTATAAAATAATCGTCCAATAAAAATTTATTGTACGTTGTCATCGAGGATACAGACTTAATGAACTGTACTTTAATGAAAGTGGCATCATTTTTATAGTGAAGAATAAAATTGCAAGATGTGTGCTTAAAAAAAAAGCTATTTAAATTGTAAGTTTTTGGAAAGGAAAGGAATTTGTCCAATCAAAAGGGTTTAACTGTGAGGATTTTTGTTTACCTTACACTAAATGGAAAAATTCTAACACAAGATGCTATGGAGAAAAGGAGAATAGGATGTGATCGGCAGCATGGTCACAAGATTTGTATATTTAATCCACGAATTAAACGTTTAATTCGGGAACCGATCTATTTAATTTGCGAATCAATCTATTTAATTCGCGAATAAGACGTCGAATGTTCGAAATCTTATTGAATTGATTTTAAACAACAAATATAATCCGTTAAAACCGATCTACTTCGTCATTAATGTGGTTACATACAAAATTTATAAATGTTTGAGAATATGAATTTAAACAGATATATTCTGATTGGACGGTCCGGAAATAAACAAAAATATTTTGTTCTGACCGGGGGGCATACCCCGAGTCCTTTGCCGCCAGTTTAATTTATGTCAGGTATTTTCCGTCCATTATCTTTTAGGGGGTGTTTGGTTCATGCTTTTAAGAGGTCATTCCCTGTCATTATAATTCCCTGGAATATGATTACTGTGTTTGGCAAAACTAACATGGGAATAGATATGGTATTTGATAATTCCCTGCTATCCCGATTCCCTAATTCATGGTAATAGCGATAGCCAAAAAAATTGCGGAACTTTTTCATTCCCGCTGCACGGAAATCAGACCAAGCGCGCGCCAATCTTATTTTTTTTCGGTTACAGCTTTTTTCTTCTTTCTTTTTCCGATAATTTCTGCGAGAGAAGTCGGTTACAACCTCTCTGCCATCTCCGCTCTTCTCTGGACGCGACGGAGCTCGCCTCTCCACCGTCTCCGCTCGTCTCTCGCGACGGAACTCACCTCTCCGCCGTCTCCGCTCGTCTCTCGTGACGGAGCTCGCCTCTCCGCCGTCTCCGCTCGTCTCTGGACGCGACGGAGCTCGCCTCTCCGCCGTCTCCACTCGTCTCTCCACCGTCTCTCCTCCGCTGTCTATCTCCTCTCTCCAGGTAAGCATATTTATACAGCTGCTTATTTGGTCCTTAGGTGCCGCTTGATGTGCCTTTGTTCCTCAAATTAGACTATTTCTTTTGCGGAGGAGCATACTTCCATACCAGCATGCAATATACGAAAAATCAATCAAACAAAGGTTCCCAATTTGACTCCCTGATTGGAGGATGAGTAGCAGTTATTTTCTACCAAAAAGTCAATTCTTTCAATTGCGTCTCTCCTCTGCAGTTCAATTTTAGGGAAAGTTCCATCAAATGTTTGAATCTTGTTTCTGAGTTGCAGTACCAAGTAATCATGTTTGAATCCTCAGAATTGCCAGTATTGTTATGCCAATTTTTTGAGCCTAAACAGTGTTGTACATGTTAACCATACATTCCTTTTTACTGGTGTTGCTTGTTCTGATGGTGATGTTATTTTGCTTGTCAAACAAACACTGTCTAGGGGTTGGTAAAATTTATTTACTGATACTGACAAGAAATTTATTAATGTTTTTCCCGGCATTTCTGTTTAAAATTTGTGTACAAACAAAACAATTGTGAGGTTGATAAAGAAATTACCAACTGCTTGGACATATGAAGTGGACTTTAGTAAGAGTTCTGGAGCTCAATACCGTCAATCAGGAAATTGCTAAGCCCATATCAGCAACTTTGACTATGCCTTCTTTAATAAGTATATTTTCTACAAAAACAAAGCATCTTTTCGTTATTACATCCCATTACAGAATTCAGATATATGTTCCTTAGTTCAGAAGTTACATATTTACCCTTGTAGATAATATATCTCAACAAGTATCTTTTAAGCTTAAGATGATCTACTACTGGGGTGTCATTGGTAAATACTTGTCAGTACCAGATTAATGGTGATATACATACATTGTTTTCACGAGTCTTGAAACAGATTGGACAGTTGAGATTCATTAACTCAAAAGATTCTCTTTTGAGTTAATGCAGAGGATATGAATTCTCATAGTCAAGAGCCAGTTGAAAATTAAAAAAAGAAAAAGAAAATGGGAGCTATGTCACAATCAAAATATTACTTAATTACTACTGTTATGAAACACTGAAAAAGCTCCCAGACATTGTCCCAGTACCTCATTTTGCTTAAACATATCATCCTAAACAATGTTCATCTAAAGCAACAGTTATCTTTTATTACTGTACCTGCTTTTGTTCTGGTGATTTTAGTTTAGATTATCATTAGTCATAAGAACATCTACATCCCTGAAACTATTAGAATTTCTAAATAACTGTTAACTGTTTTTTAGAAATTAAACCTCTCTTAATTTTTAAGCCTCCACATCCCTGAAACTAAAATTAGAATTTATTAATTGTCACGTCACAGTTTATAAAATTTCTTTTTAAGATATATCTGCAAGAGAAAGGAATTTCAGCGAATCATTTCGCCACGTCACAGTTTATAAACGATTTCTTATTAAGAAATTATTGAGCAAAGTTGCTAAATAAGAAATTCATCTACATCTCTAAAACTGGTTTAGCAACTGCCACATCAGATTAGAAACTCTAAGAGTTTCAGGGATGTAGATGCTCTAAAATATTTAACCAGTAGCATGAGTTTCCTTATTTTGACCCGTACACTGCAAGCTACCATGATGTAAGAAAGGTATTATATTCTCAGTTTCTCACTCTGAAAGAATATTTTAAGACAAAGAGACGGGTATTATATTCTTTGCTTAATCTTTCCAAATTCCCATTGATGCAACCAGGCGTTAAAAGAAATGGCGATTGGCACTTTAAGAATAACTGCTGAAAGTTGAAGCAATGGATTTAATAATCGGCATCTGTTATCTCAGAATCAATCAAAGATTTCCATAGACGCAACCTCGTGAGAGTTAACAAAATACAGAGTATGCTACTTCCAAGGCCTGGAAAAAGAAGAAAAAAAAATGCTATACTATCTTTTATATTGTTAACAAAATATCTTCCTGATTTGTATGTATTATATTGTTTTGCTATAGGTTACATGATTTTGACTTTTTTTATTTTATTTATGAAAGGTCCTGATACACTCCAATATATTTTAGATACTATTCTCAATAATTGAACCTGCGTTCTCTTGGAAGAGAGATGAGAACTCGTGCCACTACACTAAGCCCGCGGTTCTGATTTTGACTTATATGTTTAAAAAAAGAGAGTAAGACTAAGGTGCTATAGATAGCATAAGGCCTTTCGTGCTACGGTTTCAAAAACCTATCGTATAAACTTCAAACTTCGATTTAAGTAGCTCAGTAAATTGTTTATATAATGAACTTGTAGAATACTAATTTTTACCATTTTTTATGATTTATGAAATATGGCAAAAAATAGCCTAAAACATTGAGAATTTTCTTTATTTTCAAGCTATTTTTTGCCATCTTTTATAAATCATAAAAAATAGTAAAAAAAATTCAAAAATAATAAAAATTAGTATTTTACAAATTCATTATATAACTAATTTATTGAGTTACTTAATCAAAGTTTGAAGTTTATACGATAGATTTTTGAGACCGTAATACGGAAGGCCTTATCCTATCCATATTACCTAAGCCTTACTCTAAAAAAGAAAAGAAAATTATCACCCCAACAAAAGCAGTTGTTAAGCAATCCTCAGTGAAAAAAGAACAAGAGAAAAAAACAAAAGGAGCAAAAGTTTAGCATTTCAAATCCCTTGAGATATGTTTGCTTGATTGACAAACTAAAAATGAAAAATATTTACATCAGTCAAACTACCTACTTCAAATTAAAGCAACGACAAAAAAAAAAAGCAATCTAGGACCACAATAACACACAAAACATTAACTTGTTAACAACGAACCGACTTACCGACACCATTAGTTTCTTTACTGAACCCATTTTTGAATGCCATCATTTTCTTGAATTCCTCAAAATTAACCATGCCATCTCCATTCAACCCGAGGGACGTCAATATCTCGCACAACTCCTCGGCACTTATCATACCATCTCCATTCTTGTCAAATATCTCGAAAGCCTCCTTCAGTTCTCTTTCTCCATCTTCATCCTGTACCTCTTCAACCTTTTCAATAGATATATCCCTTGCTTCATCACAACCAACTCCAAGCAACAAGTGGTAGAGATTGCGAAACTCCTCGAGGTCTATTAGGCCATCATTATTTGTGTCGACCTAGCGAATTTCACTTAGTGCCTCTTTGGTGTTTGCAAAGAGCCTGAGTTCGGTAAAGGACGCCTCCAGTTTCTTTTGAAGTGATGTATCCATCTCTCATCTCGATCCA